>QUZD01000115.1:42171-159817 GCA_003693505.1 Pseudonectria foliicola
CAGGAACCATGAGCCATGGGCCAGGAACCGTCAGCCATCGGGCATCTCATCGGCGGGTGGGAAAAAGTAGGCATCGTCATCCTGCCAGACGATGGATGGGCAGTAGGGAGTGCCAAGCGTGCCAAGATACATGGTAGGATAGTAGGATAGAAGGATAGTAGGATAGCAGGTATGGTATGTGGCAGCAGAGGGCGTCGGCACTGCGCCTGTAGGTTGAACGAAGGGAATCTGGCGGTTGCAACTGTCTCACACCATTACCGGCGGCGTATCATTGGAAGCCTCGGCTCAACCCCGAGACGGGAGGAGAGGAGAGCGCTGCTTCTCCCTTCGCTGCCAAAGACGGCACAACGGCTTCGCAGCAGCCANNCCCTCCATCCATCCATCCACCCATGGTTTCTGCAGCCATCCCTAACTTTTCCAGCTGATGGGTCCCTGTGGTCCAGCAGAGCGCAAATCATCTTGTTCCGTTGCGAGTTCATCCAACCATCCAAGCCACCCATCCCCAAGTCACTCCGTCGGTCCGTTGCAGTTACAGGCCGCGAGCGATAGTAGTGCCCTAGTCGGAAGCGAAGCGTAAAGAGGTACGGAGTCGGTACCTACAGACCACTGCAATCCACATGTACATGGCATGTACTGCACAGTAGTGTCAGCCCCGGCTGGGGCATGGATCCGGTCTAGAAAACAAGTGGACTCGAAAAGGCTTATAACGATTCTAGTCCTGGCCGGACAAGCACTGACTTGGGGTTGGCTGGCACTGGATGGCAGTCATGGGCACTGGATGGCCGCTGGGCAGCCTGGGCAAGCCTGGGCAGATCCCTGCAATGGTTGGCCGAGCTGGATCCTAGCATTGGACCAAGCGTCAGTGGGTGCCGGGGTAGCCCAATTGCAGGTCCCACTCTGCTAGCCGGGCAGGTTTTAGCTGCTGCTGTTATCTCGGTGCTAGGTTGCCTGCTTGCACACCACAGCCACGCACTAATCAGAGCCTTCCATTCGTCCTCCCGTCCTCACCAGCATCCGCACCATGCAACCTACCTTCAGTACTGTAGGTAGGTACCTTGGGTAGGTAGGTACCTACTGTACAGATTACTGTATCCGTACATGCAGGCCGGCTGTAGCACCGCACTTACACTTGGGTAGCAAGATTAGACCTTGGCGATGAGCCTCGACGCTGCGTGCGCCGCATGGTATAATACTCCCCCGGCAGCTCGTCGTCTTCTTTCTCCGGTTCCTTCTGAGCTTGCTACTTGAAAGCCTTCTTGCCCCCCCGCCAACCTGCCAACCTGCTGCTTCCCCTCCCCCATATCTCCAATCCCTTCCCCAGCTCTCGCCAAGACATTCAACCATATCCGGCAACTGATCACAAGGCATTGGCAGTTTCGCAGTGTCTTACTCCTCCCGCACCGCTCCGCCTGCCACCTCATCTCTCATCTGCCTCCATATCGAATACAGATTACCACTTGTTGTGATTGACTGGCGATTGGCGCTGTGGCAACTTTGGAACGCCCCCGGCACGCACCATTATTCCAGCCTCCAGCCTCCAGCGCCCTTCCCTTCCCTTCAGCACGCACTACCTAATTCCAGTAACGTTCATCTGTACGACCAACAGGCTTTCTTGGAACCCGCCTAGCAAGAGCGCACGTGCAGCTTCGCAACCACTGTTACTGGCTCGTTGGTACGTGCACGCGAAGAACGCCGCACAACGATACAGTACGTACCCGGCCTCTGTATCCGTACGTCATTGCATTATTGCGTTGCACTATTGCACTGGCGCATTGGCCATTGGCAGGTTCTATCCGATTCGTGCCTTCCTTTCCTCCTTGCTTCCTTTGTACGGCATCGGACGTTTTCGCCTCGTCCGTCTTGCCCGCCTTTTCTGAAGACAATTGGCATCCTCTCAATTCTTTTACTCTGGCCACTGCGGCATTGAGAGGCTGAACGAGGCTCAGCTACCTCAGCTACTTCAGCTACCACTGCCAGCTGGCTCTATTGTCCGCCATTGTTGCATTGTCGCCTTCTCCATTGCCGTTGTCGCAGCATGAAGTACGGCGAGCAGTTCGAGCGCGAGTCCGTTCCAGAATGGAGTCTTCGTATGTTTTTCCCCTTCAACCCCAAACCCCCTGACCCTCGCTAGATCCTGGATCCGACAGCTAACCTTGTCATCTCTCTTCCGCCCTTGTTTAGACAATCTCGACTACAATTCTCTCAAGCATGAGATCAAAGTCCACACCACCCGCGACCAGGCCACGGCTATGGCCATCCCCGGCCAGCCTGATTCCGCCCTGCTCAGGTTTGAAGACGGCCTCTACACCGAGCTCTGTCTCCAGCACGACCGCCTCCAGCTTTTTGTTTCCAGCAAGGCCGACGAAGTCTCCCGCCGTCTAGGTTAGTTCAATCCGCCTCCCGCACCTTTCCCTCCGGCTCGGCAGCAGCCGCTGACGTACACCACCTTAGATCACCTCAACAAGAGTATCCACCGCTGGTTATCGACGATTGAGCGACAGTCCGCCCATAATCCCACAATCAAGTATCAGCAGAAGTTTGCCAAGTATGAGCGCGAGCTACTGCGCTGTGGTGGAGATATCCAAGGTCTCTCACGATTCGCCCATGCCCAAGTCGTTGCCTTCCGCAAGCTCATCAAGAAATACAAGGTATGTCCAGGTCACCTTTCGTGCCACTGCTTGTTTCCTACCTGGATACGTGGATGCTAACTGGTCCTTCTAGAAATGGACTGGCTCAAGGACGCTTGGCTCCCGGTTCCACGACGCCGTCCTGTCCAACCCCAAAAGCTTTACCCGCTCCGATTTCTCTTCTCTCCAAGCTCAATTCGACGAAATATCAGACATCCTCCACGCTGCCGCCCCTGTAGTCAGTGAGCCCAGCTCCCCAGACTCCATTCCGCCGCCATCGCTTGCGAACACAGAAACCCCCCCTCCTCGTGCTCCCATTGGCTTCAACCCTTTGCCTCCGCCAAAGATGGTCGAACAACAAACCAAGTACTGGAACGAATACGACGATGGCAGTGAGGCAGGTGACCCCGAAGACGGCTATGCCATCTATATCAACCCCGACGAAGACTCTAGCTTTCCCGGAATGGAATACATACGAGACATCTTCAAGATGCCCCTGGACAAGGCGAGGAAGCTGTTCCGGGTGGATCAAGTGGGAGCTGAAAGGCAGCCACTTCTAGGTGCCAACCGGTCTCCAACTGGATATTCCTCTACCTGTGCCGGCAATGAATCTGACGAAGAAGGTTACACCAGCTCTGAAGGGTTCCCTTCGCACGGCTATGTCACCCACTATGCCTTGCCCAGTGTCGAACAACAAAAGGCCGTCCGTTACCGCGAGAATGCCTTCTTCTACGGAACCGTCGGGTCTTTCGTTGCATCATTCATCCTTTTGGCCATCGCCGGAATTTTGATATCCACCGGCAAACACAAGCTCCGTACTGAGGTCGACGCTGGCGTTACCGTCGGAGTCGTTACCAGTCTCCTTTGTGCTTGTGTCGGGCTTGGCCTTACCATGTACCGACGAGATCCACTCTCTGCGTTGTACCGGGTGGCGGTGTTTTCCTCCTTCACAACGCTGTGCTTCTTCAACGGCATACTCTTGATTTTGGTTGTGGACAACAGCCCTTGAGATGCCCGTTCGGAGGATACCATTTGGATGCCATTCCTCTTGGCAGCGCTTTGCTTACACTTAGAACGGAGTTGCGGTTCGGGGTTTTAGCGAATACCATCTACTGGTAATAAGGTTTTTGTCTTTTTTGAGGCGACATCGAGCGGCTGGAGGGCTCGAGAAAAGCGTTTTGGTTTCGACATGTCAATTCGTGTATATTTGTGGCATTGGCCTGGACCCGTGTTGGCATGGGATAGGTTGCTGCGAGAATGTTTCGGAGGAAATGTTCGGGGTCATGAGATTATTAGACTGGTCGTCATCATGATATCACGCCGATATGTAGGCGAAGGCGGGGCCAGATTGGCTAGCGACGTAGGTAGTGTTCGAGTATCAGCTGTGTTACCTGCGACTTTCCCATTCCCCTTTGTGTCCATGTGATTGTTGGTCTGTGCAGTGCCAGGGTGTTTCGTGCTTCACGTCGTCTCGGACATGAAACACCATTGGATGGATGAAGCCGCGTCCGGATCTGCCAGAAGGGTTTCTATCTTCTGAACGAGCTGACCTGCAAGCAGAAGTATCAGCCTATGAGCCATTGTCAAAAGAACGGGCATTGCGACGTTGGGCTAGCAATCCGTGTTCCGACCCCCACGTGCCGGCCCGTCCTTGCTGAAGCTACTACTTGAGGGCATATGTGACATGTGACAAGACGGGTCTGAACATACCGGCGACTCCCCAGCGCTTGGCGAAGAAGTGGAGTGAGCTGTAGATGGCGTGGAAGCGGGCATCGGCATCGGGGATGAGGTGCTCAAAGGTGAAGAGGACGCGGAGGCAGTGGTAGGCGGAGAAGGGGGTGACGGGGGAGCTCGGGGCGAGGAGGTGAGGACGGTGGGCGAGTTGGTCGTTGAGGTCGGTAGTGGTGTCGGTGATGATGCGGACGGTAAAGTTGAGACCGGCAATGGCCTTGAGGGTGTTGACGTCGACAGTGGCCGGGTCGATGGCGGAGGCGTCGGCGGTGTTGAGGAAGCGGCAGTAGAGGAGCAGGAGGAGGCTGAAGTATGGTTGGTTAACCTGGACTCAAGGGGACCAGATATAGATGTTCTGAACGATCATCTACACAAGGGAACGAGGGGAGGGGGGGGGGGGTTCTGCGCACCAAGTACACGTCGCAAAGCACTCGTACAAGTCGCCCCACCGCGACGCCTGCAGCACCATGGCCTCGACCAGGGCACGCGTGGCAATGTCCATCTCAAGAAAGTCTTCGAGGGGCGAAGTCGGCTTCCCGATGGCGCCCTCGAGGGCCTTTGTCCAGAGCATAGCGCACTGGCAGTGGCGCTGAAATGGACCCAGGGGCACTGAAGGATTAACGCTGGCCGGAAGGCGTTGGATGTAGGAGACTGGGGACTGGGAGGTGCCGGACCAGACGAGGTTGGTGGTGGGGAGGAGGTCGTCGGGGGACGGTGCCTGGACCTGAAGGGGGAGGGTAGTGAGATTGCAATTGACGTGGATGAGGCTATTGGGGTCAGCCTCGAAGTTGCGAAAGGATCGGATCGCGTGAGTGAGAAGGAGGGTATCGGACAGCACGGCGGCCGAACGCACATACCGATCTAGGACGAGAAGACTCCAGTAGACGCAGCGGCGCTCTTCGTCAACGAGCTCCACGGGGGCCTCCTTGTCAGCCTCGAGATACTTGCCCGGCCGGATACCCAGGACGCGGGCGAGGGTGGCAGCGTCGCCAATGGTCACGTAGGCGCGCCGGCCGTCGCCGTGGCCAAACTCGTACATGCCCAGCAGCACGCCGCACTGGATCAGCTCCGTGTCGGGAGGGCCGAGAGCGCGGAGGACGTCGAGGGCGCGCTTGGCGCCGCGGTAGGCGGGCAGGGCCATCATCTCGTCGCCGGTGGGCACGGTGCCTCCGTCAGCGTCGCAGTACTGCGTGACGAGCTGCATGCAGACGACGAGGAGGGCGACGCGAGGGTCCCGGGGTATGTCGGGGCCGCCGGGGCCGGAGCCGGGCTGGGGCACGAGGGCGTCGCTGCCGGGGGCGATGCGGCGGGCAAAGAGGTCCGGGTGGACGACGGACAGCCAGGGCCCGACGGTCTCAAAGAAGCGGTCCACGGCGTCGCGCCAGTGGATGTTGCGCGAGGTGAGGAGGGTCATGATGGCGGCGCTGGTGAGGTCAAAGTCCGGGTCCAGGATGCCCGGCGCCTCGCCGGGCTTGGGAGCGACAAAGTAGCCCGGCTCCACGACGGATGTGGCAGGGGCCGTGTAGATGAAGTCGTAGCAGCACACAGTCGCAAGCCTGGAAGAGCCGGGTCAGCTAGGTGCCTGGCGGCAAGGTGCTCAAGGGGGTTACACATGGGAGTCAAGTCTTGGGGAGCACAAGGGACCACCAACCTTGTACAGCGTGAGCAGGAGGGCAGAGCCTTGTCGCACTTTTTCTTGGTGCGTGTACACTTTTCGCATGTTCGATGAGCACGTTCCGTCTCCATGGGAGACTCGGAGCCCCTGGAAGATGAGGCTGAAGTCAACATTATGGGAGGCTCGAGCAGGCTATGTCTATGGGACACTGGATGGGAGCTCAACTGGCAAGTAGCGAGCGAGCGAGGGAACGAGCAAGCAAGCAAGCAAGCAAGAAAGTATAGCCAGGAAAGCCAAGTCAAATGCTGGTGCTATATCTTGAGGTTGCGAGAGAGGCCGCTTCCGCTTCCGCTTTCGCTTTTGCTTTCGAGACGGCAGCTCAGCCCGCACTTCTGTCTACTTTATGAGGACGCCCCTCCCCGCAGGGAAGGCCAGGAAAAGGAGCGGGAGGGAGGGATTGACAAAGAATGATGGAGCATTAGAAATGCGACGACGAGCCCGACCCAAGAGCAACAATGACGATGGCCAGAATGCCGTCGTTGTGCGTTTGTGGGGGGTTAGTCAGCGACCCTGTTGATGGAGGTTGAAGCTGGCGTCGATCGGCCCGGGGAGCCACGATGGAAGGATGAAGGAGCGACACACCCGTTACGTGTGGCTTGGCATGAATGGCGTGGCGTGGCGTGGCGTGGCGTGGCGTGGCGGGTTGGGCAATTAGTCAAACGGTTGTTACGGCTGACTCTCCGCCCCCGTCGGCACTTGGGGAGGTTTATTTGTTATTTGTAAGTGCAGCAGACATGGTAGCAACGGGCCATTGAATGGTTTATACTTAAATTTTCGTCTTGGGGGGCGACAGGGGTTGCCGCAGCGTCTATGTACATAACACCTACCTACCACCTATCTTACGGACACTGTCGTACTTGTAGATTGCCGGTAGGTGCCGTGCCTATGCGAGATGGGAGGACGGATGGAACGGACTAGGATTGGCCAAAGCCTCGTGTGGCTGAAAACATCGCCCACCTCGAGACTTGCTCGTGTTGTGTCCGTAGGTAGGTACCTACCTAAGGTTTATACCATAGTGTGTACTACATAACCCGAGTCCAGCAAGGACGAAGCAAGAAACGAGGCCGAACAAAACGAGCTGTATCAGCCCCGGTCAACTCACTGGGTGAAAATGGCCAGCAACCTCCTGCGTCAGAGCCCACTTCCGGCCCTACATGGTGGTACAGTGGGCGCCTTACAGCGCCCTACAGGCCAGGCACGACAGGGGGCCCGGTCTCTACTGCACATATACAAGGTAGTTAATCTGTACAAGATGTACGGACATGGTACAGTAGGGCAACTCCGGGGACGCCAAGGCCTGGATGGACCCGAGGAGGCGGGAAATGCCGTCTGCAGTAGGAAACCAGATGGAGTCTAAAAGTCTGGAGTTTGGAGTCTGGAGCCTGGAGTCTGGAGGGTCTGGAGGGCTGCTCGTGATCAGAGATCATCCAAGAGGTAGGTACATGTAAGCATCTGTCAGACAGGCGGATTGGGCCCCCAATGCTGACAACAACCACAGTCTCGGTACCGCCACGACGTCGCCATCTACAGGTACCTACTCAAGCAACAGTCATGACCCGTTCCGATACATGTCAACTCTACTCCATACCCTCGGGATGGCTACCTACAAGGCCAGTCTAGGTAAGCATCGCTGCATCCCGAGACAATAGACGCATCTCGTACCCATAGGGCGCTGCTAGGCCACCCGCCGTCGCTGCAAAGATGCACAATGGCACAATGGCACAATGGCATTGGCTTGCTAAAATACCCAACGGCATCTATATATAACTCGGCCTCCAACCGCCGCTTGGCACCAGGTGCGCCAGGCCTACTGCAGTCAAGTATGACACCTTCGTCCCCTGCTAGATCTCGATAGCGGTCGCCCCCTGGCACCGAAAAGCAGCAGAGCCGGGCCATGCATTTGTTTCTAGCACAACCACGAGATCTCTTCAACTCGCGCTACGTTACTCTTCTTTGCAATAATCACGCATGATCAATCCTGCCCTGTTCCGCTCCGATCCGCCCCCGGCCCTGCTCGGCACTGATGCGACTGTGCTCATTGCCTGCCGATATCACTACCTACCTGGATAGTCTTACATCCAAGCTCCCAGTGCTTATCAGTGACCATGTCTAAGCATTGCATGGTGAAGTCGAGGCGGAGGGGCTGAATACGAGGGTCGGTTACAACTAGCCTGACCAATTTGCAAAGATAATCAAAGTCGAGTGACTTATCAAGGAGAGTGTGGGTGTATTCGGGTTGACTGCTTCATTTGAGACCGGAAAAGGGTTCAAGCAGACTCAGCTCCAGCCGGCTTTCTATGCTGACTTTTTCTCTTCGCAGTCCTCTTCCTGTACTATCTCACATGGCACTTTCTGCCAGAACCGTAAACTTCAACTGACTACCTTGGCACCTCTCATTTTCTCTTCCCCATCATCATGTTCCATTACTCGTGATGCCTATTTTAGTACTGCTGAAGCGCATGTTCAATGGCCATAACAGGCGAAACAAAGGAAATGATACCGGCAAAACAACGACCTGCCATCACCTCGGCACCAATCCTGATGATGGTCTGGATAACTGATGCGAAGTGATCCGCTACTAGACGCAGGCACGTCTGCCCACAGCTGGAAGATGGTTCGTGCCGTTGGACCGTCAGACGTTGTGCATAGCCATGTCTGTCCATTCTTCAACTGCGTCTTGCTGGCGGACATTGCTGGGAATTTTCCGGGAGAACGCCGAGGCATGGTCCCGCTATTGTCGATACGATAACAATGAGGCGGGGGCGAGCCATCGTGGCTGTGGAGGGCACGATGGTACCATGGGTACATGCCTGATGCCTGACCTCGAGTATTAGCAGACGAATAAAAGCTACACTCTTGGGGAACACGAACCTCTAGCTTCGTACGCCTCGGCATCTCGGCGGGCGTTGACAGTACATGTCTCCAAGCCAGTAGGAGACCCTGGAATCATCGACATCGATGGATCAGTGCTTCTTTCGTAACGTGTGTGGCTCTCGAGGGCGTTAGTCTGCTCCTCCTCGTCCTCAATGTGACGAATAGGCGAAGAATCCTCGCCAAAGGACGACATCTTGTCACTTCTCTACGCAAGTCAGCATAAGGCCCGACATCTCCCCGGTGTCAGGCGAATTACCTCTAGACTCTCTCGCTTCGAAGATTGACCAGATTCGTCAGGCGATCCAAACTCGACAACTTCGGGCAGAAACTGAACCGGAGGGACATCTCTGAGAAGACCAGAGTCAATCTCGAGGTGCATGCGGCCAACAATCTCGAGTATCTCCTCATCCGTCTTGTCTTCTCCAAGGTTGTCAACAATCCACTCAGGCAGAGTGTCCTGCGCTCCGCTCTCAGTAAGCCGGCGGAAATCTCGCTGGCGGATGGAGAAGGTCCAGGATCGGATATAAATGCCCTCTGTATTGTAACCGCCGTCGTTTTCAAGTGCCAAACTCCAAAAAATCATCCGGATAATCTGCTCATGAACCAAGCCCATCTGCGTCGTAGCAAACTCGGGTCCTTTGCGGTAGCGGGTGCGTTGATAGTGTTTGCGGCACATGCATACCCACGCTCTCTCAGGAATTCGACGCGTGCAAATTTTGTTGCGGCCAAAGATGTGAGAAATGACTTTGCGTGGTACAGATCCGGTATCACAGTCGTTAACATACATACAGAAATCGCCACCTTTCAGCTCTCTGCCGAACTCGAGGCCAAATTGACGGCAGATATCAAGCAAGCCGTTGTGGAATTTGGAAGAGGGCCTGGAGCATTGAGATCGGCCTGGGTGCGTACTTGCGGTGTGGAAGGCTGAGGAGCCTGCCTGGGACCCGGGGCGGGAGTAGTTACTGGTTCTGCTGATTTGAGACGCCAAGGCCTCTGGGCGCAAGCCTGGTTCGAGTGCCGGGCCAACGTCGAGGCCAGGTCTACTGTTGTGAAGAGCCATGACTGCGTGAGGGGGCGGGAGCACAGGTCGAAAGGGTCTGGGGCCGGGCAGCGGTATGTGGGAGGAGAGTGCGGCTGGGTTCGGGGCAGAGAGAGCTCGCTTGTGTATCCGCGTTAAGGGATGAAGGCCATTTGGGTCGTATGTCGTGTTACTGTTGAGAGAAAGAACCTGTCAGTATCTGGCTGAAGAACAATAGCTCTTTATAAGAGCAGGACGTGGTTCTGCCAATAGTTGCAGCCAACGCTTGGCCACGATGATAAAGCACAAGTCCTGGGCGTGAATTTCTGCTACTCTCATCAGGGCATCAGACTGACAGCCCTAGCAGAGTGATTGTGGCATCCTCTGACGTAAAAGGCTGGCCCCATGGGAGAAGGCATCATATAGTCGAGCAGTGATGCATGCCTACAATGCCTACATGTGACTCTCATCTGACTTTTCCCCCATGCCCCAGGATACCATACATGAATCACATACTTCCCTATCATGGAAGACAGAAATTCCCCTCCTCAAACATGCCATGTTGACCTGACTTGGCAAATGGGAGAATGTTTTCAGGGGAGCAACATGATTCTGTAGATAGGAAAGGAACAAGAACTATCTTACCTTTGATCTGTGGAGAGGCGACAACGCTTCCTCTTGGGCCCTCCTAGAGCTAGGTCTGCAGTGGAAACGCTGTTCGTTCGATAAGAAACACCATAGGTTGGGGGCGTGCTGTGCGGCCAGCCTGATGCTCTCGGTGATGCAGGTCGAACCTCCATCGGGGTCAAAAAGTGTCCCGGCTTGCCCTCCGAAATTGACATTTCCGAAACCATGTGCCCAATGGGATAGGTACTGCTAACTGTCGACATGGAAGACATTCTGGAATGCGCCCCTCCCGAGAAGGAAGATGAGCAATAAGACGAGTAAGAAGAGAGACTGCTGCGACTATCGGAAAGCCTATGCCGTGGTGATAAAGACACTCTTTGTTGACTTTCCAAAGCTGATCTTCAAGTAATAGATCAGGTTAACTGGCCTTGTTGGTTCCTAGGGAAGAAGAATTCTTACCTGGCTGGCCGAGCAATTCTAAAGGGGGGTGTGTGACTCGGCGCTACCATGACTATTGATGACTCTGCTGAGCCCTGCCTCGAATGTCCACCGAATACTGGTGGTGCTCCGTAGGAGAGAACCGAGTCACGCCTTTCGCTCGAAGCACGAAAGGTGAAGGTTGATCTGAACTGAGCTTTCGCTTCAGCCTCTCCCGGAAGACAATATCCGTTGGCATCCCATGGTGTACGTGTATTGCTGTCCCGACTCTGCTTTGCATGTTCCACGGGCATACATTCAGGTGAGGGTGTCGGAAGAGAGAAAGATTGTGACATGGCTCTTTCTTGATAGTTTGGGCCCGTTTTCTCTTGGCGAGTACCGTGAATCGGCCCAGTAGAGACGTTGAGCATTGATGCAACGTCCATGGTGAGGAGATATATAGGTTGGTAATCGAGTGGTGGCCAGAATACAGTCTCCTGAATTTCATCAAAACTTGGTCAATCGTCCAGCGAGTGATCGCAATGTCATTAACACTAGCCCAAAGGTATGCGTTGGGAGCAGGTAGCAGTCGGGGTCTGAACGCTTTGTTAATGGTGCTACCACATAAAGACGAGTTCAGTGGCAACGTCGTCGAGGCGTATTCGACAGATATTAGCGACTCCAAAGCTCAAAAGCTAGACAAGAAATAGCCCACCACTGAGCAAACTGGTTTGGTCGCAGAGAAGTAGAAAGAACACCTGGAACGGCCGAGGAGTGGCGAAGCGGGGAAAGGGTTTGGGAATTTTGACGTTTGACAACGCTTGATCCTATTGTCGCGAAGACGTGGAAATCGGAACAATGGCGGTGCTACCAGGAATAGACCAACGAGTCTGTACTGTCGATGGCCAAACAGATGGAAACGCTTGGGCGCTGCTGTCGGTAGAATGTATGTTTGGCGTTTGATGAGAAGGCAGGCGACTGTGGCAGCACTCTGTCGAAACTCCCAAGCCGAAGGGCAGGAAAGCGGTTATACCGTCTTTCAGATTTCACTGCCACCGGTGGCAGATCGAAATCAAACTATTTGGCTTGGTTACCGGGTGGCGTGAAGAGACAACGGTTGGGCTGGCTTGATTACGTTGTTCAGCTCGACGAAGAGATCGGTCGATTCCGAGTACAAGGCACCACGTTGCCTAGAGTGCGTTCTATGGTTGAGTCCAGAAGAAGAGACGGCTGTTGAAACAGAAGAGGAACAATAGACATACAAACAAAAGGGGGAACATCGCCCAACTAAAAGTCTCGGGACGCAGAAAAGGCACAGAGATGGGACGAATCCGCCACGGCGGAGAAGCTAGTCGAAAGCAGCTATACCTGTAGTGACAGCGCATGAAAGAGAGGTAGGGCTTGAAGACAGTGGACGTTTGGGGTTGGCATCGGGATGGGGTTGACGGTTTAAGGGGGGGGCGTGGACTGAACAGCTGCTCACACGGTCCAGGATCTAGTCTAGGGTCTAGGATCTAGGATTCAGGATGCCACTAACGGGGATTGTGTTGTCCTGGTCAAGCTGGCCGGAAGATATGTACCATGTATGTATGTGAGTACGTATTGCTCAAGGTCCTAAGCAGTGTCCGTCAGAAATGGTGCTCGCCTGCAGCGGGAGACGGCATTATCAACGGTCTGGGCATGACTGGCGTCCGATCGTTTTATGCCGGCTGGGAAAACTGTCGCAACAAGTGTTACCAGAGACAGAGCGAGCGCATCATACAAGCGGTTCGAGCATTGTTGTCTGAGGTGCCGCCCATCATCGCGGGAAGGATTGTGAGCACGGAGCGCCCCGTCGCCGATAGTGATTGGCTTCGATCATTTCTATAGATGAGCCGGCGCTCTCCAGGCGGATTACTGCTCAAGATTTACTGGTCTGAGCAGCGCAGGTAAGGAGGGGCCTTGGTCAAGCACAGTCGCTACGCAGCATTTGCCGACAGTTTCAGAGAACAGGATACAGGATACCCCTGTCACGCGAGCTTGAGCTGGTCGTAGATCATGGCGTGGGATGCCCCGTCCGAACACATGAGCTCCACCAGGGAATTGTCCGAGTACATAGTAGGGTTTGGAGAGTTAATATCGTTGAGGCGGCAGGCCCGGTTGGCAAAGACTAGGCTAGCTGTCGCCCCAAGCGTAGGCCGGTCGCTAGGTAGGGATGGGTTGAGAAGGGCTGCATAGACATCCTCTATGGTGGGATGCAGGTGCATGACGGTTTCGAACTGTCGAGATGGCCCGCAGTTCGGAACCTGCACCAAAATATGAAACCTCTGATCCGTTGAGTACATAGTATACATGGGGGTTACATTGTCTGGGTTGTGCAAATCTGTAACCTCTGACTGCAGGGTTCCATAGAGGACAGTTGCATTAAGATGCTAGCCCCCATGAATTGACCCCGACCAACGGATGCCGCCTGGCACTCGGTCGGGGAAAGCCGAGAGCTCGGAGCTGGGATACCCAAGTCAAAGCTGCATGCGTAGATGAGATGAATCCCAAATGCTCACCTGGGCAGGAAAAAAAGAATGACATACGGGCTCTCGTGAGGATGATAGGGTAGCCAGGAAGGCACAGAAGACGGATGTAGATTAACAATTAGCTTACAGCCTGACCATCAAGCCAGTCTGAGAAGGAGACTCAAAAAAAAAAAAGCCCAAAAAACTAATTGGATGGCGACGTGAGACAATCTTGCTCCCGGCAGGGCTTGAACCTGCGACCTTCGCATCACCAACACTGAATGATTAAGTATTAGTACGAAGCTCTAACCAACTGAGCTACGGAAGCCTTCCAATTATGACGCTGGGTCAAGTAGAACTCGTACATAGAATCGTTCCTGATCGTCTTGGGACAGACGAAGCGAGTTGCGTGTTCGAGCAGGCAACGGTACTCAAAATACGCAACGGAAAGGTCGCTCACGGCCAAGCCCGTCAAGGCAAGCCGAAACACTTGACAATTCTGATTAGTTTGATGCGGTACTACCGCTCATAGCACAGCTAGTGGACCGACGCTGTGCCCGTCAGACATCAGACAGCGGCAGACGCCATGCGTGGCAGAAACTGGCGGCAGGAGAGAAATCTGCCATCCCAAGATCCAGGCGGCTGAGAAACGGGGAGAAGGGATGCTGGTTGCGTGCTGCTTCGATACGATCGTACCCGCAAGTTGCAGTCGAGTTAATCTAGTCTCCGGCCACTCAGCGGGAGCGTCTCGCGCGCAAGAGTCCGTTGGTGTTGGCCTAGCCTGGGCCCATCATCAGCCTGCCAAGTTGCGAATCCACAGTAAGAAGGGGGCCAACAGCCGCAGTTGGCGGCGGGCCCCAGAAGGTGAGGCACGTTTGCCGGTCCGCACACGACATACGGACATACGGAGAGGTCGGCAGTCATCCGCCTGTATGCACCATAAGTACATGGTTATCCGCGCATATGTACGCACATGTACAGGCATGCCGTGCTCATTCTGTGCCTAGCCATACCGGTATACATGCAGATGCAAGCATCTCATGCATGTGCATCGCAGACCGGGCCGTGTGAGGAGAAGACCGACTACGGCAGCCGGCCCTACTCTGGTGTTTGATCCTATCCGTCCGGTGCTGCAGAAATAGAAAATTAGGTGGTTCTGGTGGAGACGGTGACAGCCTTTGTTTCATGCGTTGTGTCGTCCTCCAGGATAGCGCTGGTGCCAGTCAACAGGGAGGGGGCCTTGCTTGAATGGTGGGATGAAAGGCAGAAGACTCAGGGCCTGAGCATAAGCTGGCTGGCACGCTTAAACGTTGGATGCAGAGGGTCGGAATAGTGCCTGTCTCAGCCCCAGATGCAAGTACAAGCCAGCCGTTGGCGATGGCTACCTACCTATCTTACGTACCTTGGGTAGGTAACGTAGAGTTGGATGGATGATGTGGTTTATGGGCCTCCCTTGTTCAGAGTACGGAGTACTTGGCCAGGTGTCAATAAGTGCGCCGCCACAGAAATTATGTAAGTGCAGCAACGACATCAACAAAACCACCAGAAACTCTTACCACCTAGTGACCCTACTTACCTACCTACCTTACCTACCTTACCTATCAGGCACTCACTTCAGCGGCCAGCGACAACGGCACCAGAAGCGGCAAAGCAAAGGCAGTAGTCATGGCCAGCCAACGAGTGCTGCACAAATCGTGAACCCGCCTACTGCTGCACCATGTACCAAGTGCGTACGACATCCATCATCCACCAAGTTGACGGACATCTGCGCACGAAGGCACTGGGGTGTGGCAACCCACGAGGCTGGTTCCTCCTGTCGTTCCATTAGCAGCACGTCACAGGGATCGACGGGCGATGATGCGTGTCAAGAACCATGTCTGAAAGACGAAATACGATTGCTGTGCAGCGCGGCATCCCGACAAGCACATCGCTCCCGCAGGACGATATTGGTCGAGAATCACCTCAGAAGAGAGGAGAGGGGGGTGGGAGCGGATTACCCGAGCTCATGCCAGGCACTACTTACAGCAAAACGATGCTGATACACACGCAAAGACCACCTTTGGGACCAGGCGCCACACCTCCATTGAGATCTGTGTTCCATCCGCAGCTAAACACGAAGAGACGAGACGAGTGCGAAACACTACCAAGCCCCTTGTGTACTGACCAAAGTTGTCCGGTCCAGGAGTAGCACGGGGCCAACCCCAAACTCCCCAAGAATTCAACAGGCCCGGACCTGGCTAAAGATGCTTGCCAAGGATAAACGAAGAATAGCATAGCTAACCCGTACATAATCCCGCGTTTTCCCCCTGCCGGTCCCTGATGCTGGTCCGAAAAGCCACAGCCGCAGGGGTGTAAAAAAGCAACAACGCCAACACCGCACACGGTCAGTAACAGGGAAACCCCAACGGTCAAGTCGGAATGAGGAAAACATTGGCGAAAAGGAAAACTACAGGCGCATCTCAGACGACGCAGGTGCCCCCATCATCCCGCTGTGGCCGTGACCGTGGCCGCGGCCGCTGCCATACGTGATGGCTCGTTGCCACCTACAAGCAGCATCCCTTTCAACCTGCGCATCATATCGTAGATCCTCCAATCTCCTGTCCGCCAGCAACCAAGGGTCAGGCTCTTCCGCCTCTGTTTTTAGTAACTCACCCCCGCCGACTTTCACTTGCACACCCTGTATTCTCCAGGGTCAGAGGGGCCCTCTGCCTGGCCCCCGGCATTGATTCGGCCTTCTCAGCCGGCCCAGTTTGCAATCCGCGAGTTGCCTAGGCAGCGAACAGCCTGAGTCGACCTGATACTGCCGCAGCTCATCCGTCGTCGCTGCATCGTCCGCATGCCCTATGTATGTGGCGCTGTGCTGCGTCTGCCCGCGTGCGCTTACTTACTTCCCCCGGGAGGGTCGTCTTCTGGAAGCGGACTGGACGCTACGCTAGCGATGAACTTGCAGATGAACCAAAGAAGATGTTTCAGGTGACGCTTTCATGTACACTATGAGCCGGCCCCGCGATAGTCCAGGTGGGTGGTAATCAGAAGGTCAGGCCCTGGATTGACAAGGCCTAGAGGAAGATGCGAGGTAAGGATTGCTGTTCTGGGCAATGGCACCTCCTAGCAGAGGATCTATTAAAATCGAGGATTATAGATCGCCTACCGCGGATGGAGTGTCAACTACCAATCTGAGCAAACGATGCGATCCAGATCTACCTTGCGCAGGAAATCGATTGTTTCCGGCAGTGGGGTGGTTTCATCAAGCACTCAGGATGTGCAAAGACGTCAATTTGCCTAATGGTGTCTGACGTCTTAGTTTAGAAGACCTGTCTCTGGACCAAAGTTAGGAAGCTGTTGTCTAGGTAGGCCCTCGTCTCTTGACAATCAGTCTGGCTGTCTACCTATGGTCTGCCGCTTTTCCCTTTTCCCGCTTTTACCGCAGACGCCTCTACCTTCGCCTCTCCCGTCTCTGCCTTGCCGTTCGTGCCAAATTCGCCTCCTGATCTCACTCGGGTAGAACAGGACCATAGCTTTCAGGGCTATCGACGTGGGGTCATTCCCAGAGCCTAGACGGCGACGATCATGCAAGTTTCCGACGGCTCATCATCTAGGGGAGAAGGACCCAAGTAGCTTGACTGTGGCGTATTCGCGTTACAACTAGCAACCAAGTGATGAGAGGTGCAGCTGCTGTTGAGCAACGGCCATACCCGCCAGAACCGCATGAGAAATCTGGGCCTGGGCTCGTCCCTTCTCCAGAGTCTGAAGAACTTTGTGTGCCTTCCATCACGGTCAAGGCTCTGCTTTCTACTGCTGAATGCGATCCCCAACTTTGCCAGCACTCAGCCCAGCAGCAAGCTTGGCGGCCTCCAAGCCAAGGAGGAGTGAGGCAAATGTGATGGTTAGGGCCGATTGACTCCTTGAGCCATGGGAGGCGCTCCAATAAAGGTAAAACAGTCTTCCAAGGCCGGGTCGGAAGGCTCACTCACTGTTATTTTCTGTCCCGCCCCTATCTCCAGGTATGAAATCATCGAGTCAGAAGGCACCTCAATAGCCTAGCCCCTGAATGGCAGTTCCCCTCCTCCTCCTCACAAGTCATTTTCTTGGATGGGCGGGCATCTTCTGTGCCACTGCTATGAACTCGGAGTAATATCCCTGAAATATTTCTCCCCGGGGATATCTCTACGCCTATGGAGGTCCTGCATGACCATGTTAGGAAGCGGAGCATGTCAAAGCTAGGGACTAGATGAACAAGTTTGATAAAACTGAATATACGGGCAGTTTGATTCTCCCTGACAAGTCCTACGTTTTGAGCCATGCCCACAAAGATGCCCTTCTTGCTCGCCCCTTTACTGCATGCCTCCACTTCTCACCATTCAATGGCTCCATCTCTCTGGCTATCAAGGAACCGCCACATGCGATATTTGAACATGACTCCTTCCTACCTGTAAAGTGTGCTGCAGGGCATTCGTGGCGCGTCGTGCATTGCCCATCGTCTGGGCATGCCACGTCACCTCACCCCCTGGACGACCTATATCCAGTCTTGGGGCACTGGAGCAACCATCTCGGTTGCAGGAAGATAATAACAACAATTTTCAGGTTGTAGAAGCGCGACTACCAAGCGCTCAAGGTGTTAGCTTTTTGTGAACCTGTCAAAGGCGAGACAACCCGGTAAAGTCATGGGGCGGAAAGTGTACGGGAAAACTGAGGTGGCTGGTCAGCTTCAGAACGAGTGATAGACATCCATTCGGGATGATACAGAAATGAACTTAAGCACGCCTACATATGCTCTCGAAATGCACACTAGACATCTGTCTACATTGTAAGGAGCTCCTGAGTGCAGCCGTACAAGGAGAACATCAAAAATGGCCAAATGATGGTGGTCCTTAAAAATTTGTTCTCACTGATGTAATGATAAAACAGTTGATATCTGAAGTAGTGCGGAATGGTTGATACTAGGATCTTGCGTACCTAAGGAAAGCGCCATAAAAGCTCATGGACAACGCTCGAATTGCCTGGTTGATCTTACATCTCCATCCATGGTCAACCAGGAATATGGGGTTGTTTTAACGGATACTCTGATTGGCCTCATCCAGTCACTTTACGTTGCTTATGAGGACTTTGTTCTGTAGGTACACATCTAAGAATAGATTATTCCCTTTGACGCAGTAGTTGGCTGGCAGCTACCATGACAGCGCACCAAGTTGCGCATGGATACCCCATGTGTGCCCTCCAAAGAGATTGAGGACATGATAATAGAGGCCGTTGGATACCTGCGTGGCTAAAAGAGAACATGCGCTTCTTGATAGAGTCTAGGGTTGGTGCGACTACAGGAGATCCTCGGATCGGATGTTCATCTGTGGCAGGCAACCTGGTGTTCAAGCAAAGAAGGTGGTGTGGATGGATGCCCTTGTAACAATGACAGCTCTCTGTCAGCTGTTGCAACATAGCACCGAGAGAGTGTTGGGTCTTTGACAGCTTTGCACCGCTTTGCTATTGCACTCATCAAGTTGTCACCCTCTGCTCCACACGTTCAGCCCTGTACTTCCACATCCCTACTTCTAGACAAGGGAGGCGAGCTGGGATTCAGGATGCCTTCCGGTAGTGGTTTCTAATGCTAGTGAATGCCAGTCTTCATTCATATTGTTTGTGGGAGACAACTTGTTCTCGGGGGGCAATATCTCCAAAGAATTCCTAATCACTCTTGAGTGTGAGAGCTTCAACCCTGCTCATAACTTGTCCAAGGATAGTCTCGGCTACTTCTCTGCTTATCATGCCTTCCTCGTAAGTTGCATTCACGATAGTATCTCCTTCTTTGACACCGGCAATGCTGAACTTGAGGCAGCGCGGTCCGATGGTTCCATTTGAGGCAGCAGTTGAGAATTGCAACTCGTCGACCCTCCAGAGCTGCGACTTGTCCACATTGCTCAGCTCATCCACGCCACTCGAGGGGAAAACACCGAGGTTCGAGGTCACAAACGTGTGCGGCATGATGCCGCCGGCGGGCGGAAATGCTTGGTACACTGCCTCTTCCAACGTCGACCCCAACGCCACAGGGGCGATCCAGGGGCCGAGCAGTTTGTTCCTGATGTGCTGGTCCATCTTTTTCTTGTATCCTCTGACAAGATCCCACGCAGTCTTGTGGTCTATCAAAGACCCTGTCCCGCCCATTCTCCGGAAATACGGGAGCCAGTGCTTCATCAGGCAAGCCCCAGTCGCGTTGAAGATGACGCCAGACTTGGTGCCGCCACCAGCTCTAGACATGGGAAGATGCGGGCGCAAATCGCAGGGACACGCGGTGCCGCCCACCTTTGCCTCCGGGAAGAAGTCGCTGGCCAGGGTGGCGAGTATCACGGTGATGAAGAAGGGCGTAAACGTCACTTGGTTCCGTCGGCAGGCTTGTAGGATCCGAGACATTTGGGAAGCCTCAATCCGGCGGGAGGCGACACGTGTGACGGTACGCTGGGAGGATTCTGCCGCCGCAGTAGCTGACTTGAACCAGGGTCGTGAAGGAGGGAGACTGCTGAACATCATGCGGCCGTAAAAGACGAGCGCCACGAGTACCCATGCAAGGTAATTGAGGAATCCTGAGAGGAGGCTTGGCTTGACGGGTGACAACTCTGTGGCATCGATTGGAAGAAGCTGTTTAGCAGGGTCGGCATAAACAAAGGCCTTCTGAGGCTCGGAGGCATCGATGGACCCAGACACGGAGTTGAGCGCGGCAAGAAAGTCTTGGTGGAAGACTACCAAACTCCTGCCATCGCCCAAGACGTGATGGAAGACCAGGACCACGTGCTGGCCCTTGACAACGAGCCTCCACAGCGGCTTGTCCGGTTCGTCGTCGTTCCACAGCCACTCGTTGTGGAGGCGCTCCAAGAGGGCCGAGTCGACGCCTTTGCCGTCGTCGTCGAGATACTCGACGCACTCGTTGAGGTCAATGCCGTGCAGCATGGCTTTACGCAGCTGGTGGCATCCCTTCTTGGCCGCGGGCCTCTGCACAAAGACGAGCCAGAGGTGCGGATGGGCTTCGACGACGGCACGCAGCGCCGCAACAACAACCGGCCTCGTCAATGCTTGGCCTGTACTGGCGTACTTTGCCGCGACGACGACGTTGCCTTGGATGCCGAGGCGGTAGTAGAGGTAGAACATGCGATCATAGTAGCCTGCCGACGACGTGTTAGTAACTGATGCCTGCCATTGGGATCTTGGGCGACGACGTTCTCGACTCCTGGAGCAGCGTGTAGTGGACCGCTGGCTTGGCCATGTTTGAGCACCGAAACAATCACTCAGAAGGAAGCTGATTCAATGCGAGGAAGAAGGTGAGAAACGATCTCTGCAGCCACCACACATGATTGTGCTAGATAAAGCATCGCCCGTGGCTTCACGCTAGCACATAGTTCTCGTGAGTCTGTCAGGGTTGCCGCTCCTCCCCTGCAGCACTGCAACCTCAACCAGGCACAAGTGGGTGCCTCTCATCAATTCCTCAAATTGGCCGTTGGATGCCCTTGTTTAGTGCTGACATGTTCATGGCATATGTACATCCATACTATGTAATTAGTCTATGCAGTCCTATGGTATATCGGTACAGATAACACTACAGATTACCTCGACGCGATGTCTGCCGAGTTCTGATAGTACTGAAGCTATGAGAACCCAATACACCAACCATGCCATACAACACAACCATTCCAACGCTACGACACCAAGCACAAAACATCAAACTAGAGTCCAGTCACACACAACCAACCACGTCTCCCCTTCCAAATCCACCTCCCAGACTGGTCCTCCCCAAGTAACCATGCTGCCGAGCTCAACACACGCCCTCCGCCCCAGCCCAGTCAGCCTGCCCTCTCCGGCAAGCATCAGCCGCCGAGCCGGGCCTTTGCCATCCGCCCGACCCCGTACAAGCTGCATGCGTCGTCCGGGCCGCACCTCATCCACGAGTATACGCCAGGACGTATCCGTCGTCGCTTGCTGGCCGCTGCTGTCCCAGCCCTTGACGTCCGCGAGCCAACTCTGCAGTGACGCGGCCAGTCCGCCGGCGACGAATTTTTCGCCGCGGCGCTGAGGCGAGAATGCGATGGGAAGGCCCTCCGTCGTTGGGTTTGGTTCGGGGAGCTTGAAACGCGGAGGAGCGCGGAAGGTAGGATGATGGACCGTCTTGACTTCGTGGTCCGGAGACGTATGCCCTGCGACGATTTCCGTCGCATCCCTGGAGTCGCCTTTTGGTGAGCGATGGCGGTCATTCGTAGTCGCATCGCCTATCGGCGTGCTGCCAGGAAAGCGATGACTGTCGCCAAGGGGACTTGAACCCGTGGCTGGCGAGATGGATAGTTTCCGTCGCTTGGCCTGCCTCTCCCCGAGGGGCGAGCTCTGCTGCCAGTCCATGCCTGCCTGATTCGACTCGCCACTCTCAATCGTCTCCTGCGTCGGCACGCTCCCCAGTTGATGGACGCTGCCGTCCTGCGAAGCTGTGCCCGCTTCAGACTCAACTTCAATGGAATCATGAAACGCCAAGTCTCCTGGCTCGGCATCGTTCCGAGTTTCCGCTACACTCTCCTCACTCGAATCATTCGCCTCCTCAACATCTTCAACTGCTCGCTCTCTCCGTCCTTGCGTCGGCCTCGGCACGCTCGATGAACTAAATCGAGGCGTGGATTGGAATCGCGGTGTCACCGCGGGCGTCTGCGACGACTGTAGTCCCCTCTTCGTAAGAAGAAATCTTCGCGGCGCCGGGGTCTGTAGCGCATGTGAGCATTTCCAATCCCATGCGAATACATTCGCAGGTGAAAAGTCGCACTCACGCTGGGCGGTGGGCTCATGTTTGGCTGTCCTTGGGCATGACGCTGACAAGAGCTTCCTGGGACTTGCCAAGTAATTCGACCATCAAGTCAGCTTTCACAGCAAAATCTCGTCTTCAAATAGCTTCTCCATCGAGCTTGTATGTACATCTAGCTTCATTTAAAGGGCATCGCACAAGTCTGGCCTTCATTCAAAGTTGCTATGTTGGTGGTTGGGTTACAAGAAAGAGCATCATTGAAGCATTGATCAAGCTCACATGTGGGCAGAATTGGGCGGTGTGGATACCTCGGACTCCCTCTAGCCCATGTCAATACCCACCTACCTACCTACCTACCTACCTAGTGAATACCCTCAACATCGTAACCCGAGGCAAATTGACAGCTTAGGTTTCTGTTCTACATTCTTTCGGACTCCGTACATTCCCTCTTGCCTTATGCTTCGATCTTGAAGCCAAATAGAATCACCCAACACTGCTTACAGCCCCGTGTGCTGTACACCAAGTCGGCTTACGTTGGGAATGCCACCGAAACCTTTCCCAGGTATTGAATGAGAGAACAGTGTCCCGAGAGAGAAGCATCTTCCGAGTTGGTGATCTAGGTATATCATCTGCACCGGCCATGCACATACGCGCGATGATGCAACGGAAGCGTTCCCAGATATGCATACTGAATTGCCATGCGCTACCAGCTGCAAAGAAAACACACCAGACAACAGTAGTATCGTTACAATCTGCGCAATGTACTCGTCCGTCAGATCAATTGCATTTCTCGCCTCTTCTTTTAGCCATAGGAAAGCTCAAAGACTGTCTTGTAATCGGCATCTGTAGGCTCAGTATTTTTGACAGGGTGCAGCATGATCGAGGGTAAACAAGGTCGCCCATGCTCCGATTCCCAGTCCTTGCCGCCTACCCCAGCATCTTGCCAGCCCATCCAGTTGTTGAACAGACGGTTGGGAGGCTCTGCGCGGTAATACCATGTCGATCCCTGATATCGCCTTTCTCGACCCCAGCCCATCGGGCTTCCATAGCCACCGCTTTCGCCCTTGTCCCCAGGATTGAACCACTTGTTGAGGAACTTGCCATCCCAGGCTCGATCCATGAAGACGGGGTGGGGAGCAAAAACGGCCTTGAAGCTGTGAAGGAGAGCAACAGTTTGTGGGGTCATCTCAGATGCAACGTGGTTGCCACGCATATTCTCCACGTGCATCACCTGTAGAAGGCGGCGGGAAACTCGGGACTGGGTGACAATAGTTGTACGGCGCGGAATATCGGTAGACTGGTGATTGTCGTCTCTGTAGCCCCATACATGGTCTGCAATAATCCAGTTGCTGTTGACGGGGTTGAAGATCGGTCCGACTGTGATGACGTCGGCTTCTTCTCCTACACCCCACTCATAATCATCTTCCCATGGACTCGAGACAGGTGGTTTGGGCCCAAGAGGGTTGATGAATGGCAGGTCGGGCGGGCCCCAAACAGTGTCGTTTCCATATCGACTTTCTATGTCTCTGCGGAAGTCGGTGTCATAGTCGCCATGGTATGCTGGGATGTACCAACGCTCGTTCCTCTCCCAGAGGCCCTTCCGAGGCTGCTTCTTGCTAAATTCAGCCAGCTTCTCCAAAAGGTCGTAGTGATGGCCGATAAACCGAAAGTCCATCTCCCAGTTCCAAATATAGTCAAACTGGGGGTGGTCTTGGCTAAACTTTTGTACTGATAGCCATTGGGCTGTGTGGACGCTTCTCGCCATGTCGTCCTTCAATTCGGTATAAATATTCCACATCTGCTCATCGTTCCAAAGGACAGTCATCCCCCGGAACTCTGCAGGAATGTGCTGGGTGAGCACTGCTTCATAGGCTTCGGGATCATCAAAAATGCGGAATTCAGACTCCTTGACCTGAACCAGTAGGAACACCTCGTATTCACCACCCGACCTGAGAGATAGCTCGCTTACAAGAGCGCGAATGGTTTGCTTGTCGTTTTCCGTGTATTTCTTCCCTGTGTACGATCGTAGGAGAAGGGCGGTCCGGCTCTCGGGGATGTATCCCGTAGAAGCACTTCTGTTGTGCTTGATGCCGAATTGATCGGTGTGCCGCAAATCAGTAGCAGGAGGCAATGCATCCCGCTTCTGTGCGGGCTTATCATTATGGTTATCCTGCCCCCCTTCGGCCCGGTAACTGTCCGTTTCGGAGCCCTTTGCGGGAGGTATCGTCTCTGGGTACGCTTGCAGGAATTTGTTCTGCGGGTCTCTGTTGTTTTCATATCGCCTGATGTTCAGGTTCAAACATTTGCTCTGTAGGTCGCCCCAATTGACGGTGTCCCAGTTGATTGGCTCCAGTTTTGCGCCGTCCTTGAATCGCTGATTTAGTCCGTAGAGACCCAGTCGCGTCTCACGCTCCCAACAGATATTGTCATCCATGTTCAGGGTTTCGTAGCCACCAAGAAGTGGCTTTGGCCACTTGCGAGGACGTCCTTTGAAGACCATGGGGTCTTCAATAAGACCTCCGTTGGCTCCCTTGCAAGGAACATACGGTGCATGGCGAGCCTTCTTCCATGAACCGCCGTTGTAGTCAGGGTAGGGGTTGAAGCGCACAGGTTTATCAGAACTATAGCTGGTAGTGATCCCAGAGTCATCCAACAGAGCCATACTAAACTTGTCACTGCCATCGGTTTGGTTCTCAAGTGACTTTAGAGTATTGCCGTAGATGAGGTTTGAGTTGGGGAGGCTAGGAAGTGATGTTAGCGTTTTCTTCAATACATGATGTCGTAGATGTACACTCACTTGGCAGTGACGCTGTAAGCATGTCGCCATTCTTTTCGCATGTCCTTCTCGTGCTGGAGCCTGCCAATGGTGCCAGCGTCACGATAGTTCCCGTCCCTTTCATATCCGGGCTCAACATTGCCGGGATCCTCGCCATCTGTAGGATCTATCCAGTCCTTGATTTCGTCGGCTGTCAACTCCCATTCTGGCTTGGACTTCTCGACATCTGCATCGGATGCATCTTTAAACGCGCCAGTATCAACGACAATATCGACTGACGGCCTCGGCTCCGGAATGGTTGGGGGGGTTTCCTCTTTGCCTAGAGGCTGGGAGTCCGCAAAAGGGGGTTTAGACTCGGGAATCTCGGGCTCAGAAACCTTAGGCTCCGGAGCCTTGGGTTCAGGGACGTTTGGCCCAGGAACCTTGGAAGCGCCGTTAGGGCTATCCGGTGTGAGAGGCACAACCCGAAACTGAGATCCAGGGCCACTGGAAAGCAAGTACCACGCCGTCACCAGGGCCATGGCGACAAGAAGCACCGTCCTGGGCCGTGGCCTAGACCCAAACATTCGTCGTTGCCCGTAAGACATATTTGCCTATCGCGTCGTGGGAATGAGATGGGTTCACTGTAGAGAGCGATGTCGCCTTCGGTCGCACTCAAATGCGACGTGGCGACAAACCGTAGCTGAAGGCGCAGGTAGCAAGTAGATCAATCAAGCCCGCATGTTGCGGTGCGTTAAGCCTAGGTGTACGTTCGAGGTCGGTCGGGTGGGCAGCGTGCTGGAGCCAGCAACTGGAAAGATAATGCTGGAGTTGGGGCCACACGTGAGAGGCAATCAGTTTCCCTCGGGTATTTAAGATGCTTCCCTTTTCTTTTGTCGCAAACAATGAGGAGTTAGGCAGGGTTATAGGAATGTCGCAGCCTTTATCGGCGAAGGCTTGTTTAGGCTATTGCAGATAGAGAATGGCGACGAGAGAAGCGGGCCCGATGTAGCGTTCCAAAGGGGTCGATGGTACAAAGAGTGGATAGGGAGAGATGGAGTCCGTCGTCGACAATAGAAGAGCTGGGAACTGTTGAGTTGAAAGTTGAAGCTTGAAGGTTGAAGGTTGGAGACCGGGCCGCGTTGCATCTGCAGCCAAAGGGGACAGGGGCATCGACTCTACTTGCCCCGGAAAGAAGGTGGGGGGCCCAGTAATGGAAGTCGCTACAGAAGGAAAGCGTGGCGCCGCGTGTGCCAAGGCCCAAGGGTGTGGTTTCCAAATGTTCCATCCCAGCGTTTCGGATGGATGGCATCCTCGCATCCAAGCCATCTATATACCTACCGACCTACCTACAATGTCTAGGGAGAACTCAGTGGCTCAGCTGTGCCAGAAAGCCTCACTGTAGACAGCCAATTGCCAATTCAGACATTCACCCGTGCCTTCTGGTACTGTCTGTTCTCGGCTGCATTCTCCTCATAAACTCGAGGTGTTATGTACTACCTACATACCAGCCATATGCCGCTAGGATTTAAAACAGTGGAACCTCTGCTTCCCTCAAAGGGGCCAAGGAGCCAAGGGGCCAAGGGGCCTATCCCGGGAGGGAAAGGTCTCTCCGTGCAGAGGGGCCGGCTGGTTGAGGACTAGAACCGTACTATGTAATTCTGCGTACGTCAATCGCATATGAATCAATTCCACTTCACGAATTCGTGTACTATCTATGGATCTGAAAACCGCCCGGGAGACGACCCGTCAATCAGATGCCCCCCTTTGTTTGGGACGGCACGACACTCTCAGGATAGCAGCCGGTTCATCCTGATTCTGACGTTTCACTCCAGGAGCAACAATGCATATACCAACCCATCCACGTCAGCTGTGAACAGTGAAGCAGTCTACTGCACGGTCAGTACCTAGTGCCCGTTCGCCACACGCCACCAGGAGGCGGGACGGCAAAGGCGCTGTGAGCTGTCAATCCGGCCAGTCAGCCTTACATTAGGTAGTGCATATGACATCTGGTACAGTAATCCAGCATGATCCTCTGGCAGATCAAGCACGCAAGTAACGGGCTCACAATCACGGTCTAGCCCCATCATTTCGAGATTGGCTGCAACGCAAAAGGGGTGTCTTTGGGTTTTGATCAACATATCAATGCTTGGATGATAGCGTCTCGAGACGATCATTTCCTGCTCATCCCGAGATCGAATAAGCCAAATTTAGATATACATACATGCCATGCATACGTATGCATCCAGTATGATGATGAGCAAAAATTTCAGACCGCAAACAATTTACGATGAATATCTTAATTAAGCCTGCCTGCTGAGTATGAATGCCATGGCCCAACCCAGGCTACACTCTCATGCAGATTCAACAGTCCCTTCCCAACAATAGTATACTCACCAGTCTCCAAGAAGGCGAATGCTCCCTCGCCTGCGAGTACATAGACGAGGCAGAATTTGGTAATATACAGATTATTATGCACATAAATAAAGGGTGCGAACCAGCAGCAGAAGGGGAGGGGGAGAAAATAAAAGGACAGGGGTATAATGAAAGCAAAGTGAGGGGGAGGAAATGACCAAAACTCCGCCCAACTCCAACATGTTTGCTATAATGCGTCCGAGAGAGATCTTCATCCGTAAGACATTACGACATCAAAGATCAGTATTATAAAATGGTAGTGATCTACCAAAGGCCAACCGCGGCAATGACAAGCAGGCAGAGGGTCCAGCCTTATCAGTCATTGGCCGTCTTCATGACATCATGCCTTGCCTCGTCATCCGCTTGTTCATTCGCGGACCGGACGGTGGTGGCATTCCCTTGACTCCGGGAGGGAGGCGGGCATTCGGCGGCATGCCGTATGGTGGCCGGGGCCCGGCGCCGTTGCCTCCCACCCACTGATTCGGGCGTCCAGGCAGTCCCATGGGTGGGCCCCTTGGAAGAGGCGGCCGTCCGCCAGGGCCGCCGAGTCCGCTGCCGGTACGTAAGGGGGGTGGTGGCTTCAAGGCAGGCTCAGCTTGGACGCGACGCCAAGCATCTCGCTCGCAGTAGGATTTTCCATCAACTTCAAAGTAGCCATCCGAGAGTGAGCGGCCGCAGTCAAGGCAGCGAAAACAACCGACATGGTACTTGATGCTGAATTCGTCCTCGAGATACTGTCCTTCTATACCACTCATACAGCTGCCACATAAGCTGCCGTTTAGCTTATGGTAGTGCTGCTCGCAATACGGCTTGTCATCGAGAACATAGAACTCGGCCGAAGAGAAGGGTTCAGAGCAGGTTGTGCACACAAAGCATGCCTTGTGGTATTTGCCCGTCAGCCGTCCGTCTGCAGAGGATATGCTCTTGCCCCGGATTTCGAGTCCGCACGCCTTGCAGTCGCCGCGATACGCTGTAGGATCACGCGAGCCTTGTCTTGACGGGGGAGGCACAGGGGATATATTCTCGCGGTTGCGTGGGTCGTGCAGAGATGGGTCATATGCACGAAACTCGCCAGGAGAAGGGAGAGAAGGGGTCGAAGGAGCAGAATAGTCGTTCCATCGGTTGATGACTTCTTGGCGGGCTGTATTTTGGGCAACAGGTTCGTGTGAATGGTCTCGAGGTGACGACTCAAAGGGCGATTCAGTAAGTGGGGACTTGACGGGGTGTGGAGGAGCGGGAGGGATAGTGAACAGAGCCCTGGGTTCAAGCTTGTCCATTGAGCGTTCAAGGTCGTTTATCAAATCGTCGGCGGTCGGTATCTCTGCCGGTTTGTGGGGGGCTTGCGGTCTTCCAGGGCTCGTCTGGAAGCTCGTTTTGCTTGAATGGCTAAATGATGAGAACCCAGAGGAGGCAGAGTCAGAAGGTGTGTGGTAGGGGTTGTTGGCGCCAAACTCGGCCGCCAGATCGACTGATCGTGTGTACTTGTTAGGCAGCGGCACGAGGCTTGTCCGTGGCGGAGGAGGCCTCGAGGTATCTGGGCCCAAAGAAGGCTTGCGCAGATGGTCGGAAAGCTTTCCACGGATGTGCTCACTCCTGATACCGGGGGCCGAAGACTTGCGCAGCGGAGGCTCCGAAGGTGGTGAGACCTTGGGAAAGGTTTCTGAACGGCTGATGAAGCCGCCATGAGAGGGTTTCTCGGGGTCGTCTGATGTCTTGGGCGGCGGCCCAAACCCTTCGTAGCTCGGCTTCTGGGGCAAACGCGGGGGGGCAATGGTTCCGGGGCTGCTGCTCAGTGTTGGTGCTGGTACTGGTGCTGGTGCTGGTGCTGATGCTAATGCTGATGCTGATGCTGATGCTGATGCTAGTGTTGGTGCTGGTCCGGCTGGCTGGCTCTTGGGAGATGCGCTCAGCAGGCCGTTGTCGTGTTTATCAAAGTAACTGCTGCGCGCCGGGGACAAGCTCGCCGTCAGCGGCCTCTGGGTGGTGTCAAAAGGACCTGGCGCGATGGAATTCATTCGGTCCAAGAAGCTGCCGCCGTGCATCGGGCTCCGAGGCTCCACATCGGCGCCGTCATAATTGCCAAACCCGCCGAATCCTCCTGGGCGTTTAATTGCGAGTGGCGGGACCTGGGATGAAGAAGCAGTGTATTCGTCCGATTGTCTAGGCGTTAGGCGATCGTTTGGTGTTCGGGGCGATATGCTCGAGAGGCTGTTTGGCGTCAATTGTCCGGGCCCCGTATACGCTCCATCTGCAGGAAGATTAGCACCTGTAATAAAGGCAAGGTGGGTGTTTCGGGGGCAGTGTCGAGGGGGGGAAGCACGCACTGGCTGCATGTGTGTCAACGGCAAGCAAAGTCCGGCTTTGCCTGGACGGCTGCGATGGATTGCCCCAGTCGCGATCCTCTTTTTCCTCTGGGGGCGGCGACACTGTGAGGACTCTGTTAGCTCTGATGGGAAACAGTTGTCAAGGCCGCCTAGGTATCCCTCTCTTACATTCAGCAGTTGGGCCACTACAGACATGCTCCCCCATGAGGGAGATTTCGACTTGGCAGCCACATGATGAGCACTTGACAGTAGGAAGGAGAAACGTAGATTCCCTCACGACTGCCATGGTAGTGTTGTGTCGAGAGTGGCACTCGTCAATCCTGGGGACTATATGTGGAAGTGTTGGCTATGGTGCGTCAAAGGTGGCTATTGTAATATCGGCATCTCATACGGTCATCCGACCGCAATGGACCAGATAATCAAGCAGGACGTCGATTTTAGCGGTGACGCCCAGGGGCTTTGTTGTCCTAGGAAAGGCACGTCGTCGCCAGAGATGCTGAACACAGTCGACAAAAGAGACCTGGCGAGTATAGATGAGGGTATGAATACGACAGCCAAGGTGAGGTGAGAGGCAGATGCCGTAGTTGCACTTCTGAATGAGAAAAAAGGCAGCGTCGTGGAGGTGGTGGTGGTGAAGCGGTCGTCTGTGTTGACTGGCGACTACGATGGCAGACGTGAGACTTATTAGATGGGTGGAGAGACAGAGAGCCAAGCTTCCGGTGGCGTGGAATAGCAATAAGGTGGAGCTGGAGGCAATGACGAAGGGACAGACAGACGTTTTGCTGCTACAGCATGGAGGATTCAGGGAAGAAGGAAGGAGGCGAAAGAAATGGCAGACTAGCAGCAGAGGGAGAGAAAGGCGTCGCGATAGTTGCTCGCCCAAGCCTGCCCATGCCCGCCCATGCCCACCCATCGTGTCTCGATTGTGGAGGGCGGCGAAGTGGGCTCCATCCATCCATTGTTGCCAAGCAGCCAAGGGGCCCCCCCTGGCTTTGCTACGCTTGCCCTGTACCCCTGGTCGACTTAGTCGCAAAACCCCTGCAATTGCACCCCTGGCCGACCAACAGCGGCTTGGCCTGATCCCGACGGGTCCAGCGGGCGGTGGACGCGGTGTGGAAGGGTGGAAGGGCCAGCAGCTGGTACATTAGATGAGGATTGCTTCAGGTCTGCCTGCTTCTTTTCAGTCATGCTGAGGGCGACTTCATACGTATTGTACTATGACATGGTCTACATACATAGGCAGTGTCCGTACGCATACAGCAAGGTGATGGAGCCCGGCGGCAGAGTCATGCTCCCGTGGAACAAGAAGGCACAGCTATTACTCAGAGCCGCCACCGGCGGCTGACTGCGTCGAGAAATGCTCCGTGGGTGTCGGAGAGTTGTCTGCCACTCTACAGTACATACATAGTAATAGTAATCTGTACCGATGGCTCCCTCACCTCACGAACTTGGACGTGGGGACGGTGACCTGCAAGCACGCACCCACGCACCCACGCATGCATGCACGCATGCACGCGGACGGAGCATGCAGATACACTCAATCGCGATGCTGGTGCGTACCGTAATATGTACATATGTAGGTGCATACTAAGTACATAGTACAATACAATATACGTGGCCAATAGTAGGCAGGCAGATCTTCAGGGCGGCCGGCCAGAGACCAGAAAGGCATCAAGGCAAGACATTGAACGTGTTGTTACTTTTTGTTTTCCATCCCCGTGGCCGGGCAGGCAGGCAAGCAGGGTCCAAGACACGAATAGCAGTAAACTGCAACTGACGGATTACTACTCCATGCCTCCTTTGGTAGGTACGTACATACTGTACAGTACATCTGCAATCTGTACGCACATGTAAGTTAGTCTATGTATCCGTAAACAGCTGGCCCTTTGTCGGCCGACCAGTCTTTATTACCGCGGCACCCGCACCCCTGGCGCAGGCTTACTGTGCATGCTAGTATAGTACTGTATCTGGAGGTGGCCAGGTCCATTAATACGCGTTGCAGTGACACTATTGCGATGATCGAGGCCCTGGATAATACTGCCTGCACGGTCCGCAAGTGGGAATCCAAACGACATGCATTAGCATTGTACGGGTCGTCTTGAGCAGCAACCTGGCCAAGGACGACGATAGACTTCAGCCCCATGCCACGTTGGAAAAGAGCGCTTGGTCCACTCCACTCACCCTGCCGCTCCATCATGATCGGCTCTGCGCGACCTGTCATGGCTTGTCAATGGATGCCCATACCACATTCATATCCGAGGCAATTTAGATGCCTCACCAACCAGCAATCGATCGAGGCTCCCATCTTTGCGTCTATACCATGTGCAATCACCGCCCAAGGGGTCGGTAGCATATCAACGCATTCCAGCATGGTCAATAGCGCAATTACTATGGAGTATATCCTACTGCCTATTTACGTACTATGCAGTATTATACTATAGTTGACAGCAAGGCCTGGCTAAGGTACGTTTACGTCGTACGAGGGCGCGACAGTCTGATCCACGGGATCGCAACGTCCCTTTACCTACTAAGTCCATAGTACGGTTGCTGCGGGTACCTTGCAGAAGCTCGGATTGCCACTAGTCCCTATCTGGCTCGGCCGCTACTACGAAAGAGGCGACCCTCATCAAACGATCCCCTTTTGCCCATCTCTTCGATATTACAACAACCTACTGTACCATACATAGTACGACATACCCATCTGACCTTTTTTTTTTGTTTCTTCTCACAGTACCTTTGTACCCTAAGTGGTAGGTCCTACAGATGTGCCGGTCATGGCGCGTCACCAGCACGTCTCATATCGGTGCCTGGTTGGATGCCACTGAATACCATCAGATTGCGTCTGGAAGCGACTCGTCAATGTGATTCGTCCCAAACAAGATTTGCTACGGAAGCCGTTGAACCTCTCAGCATAGTACGGATACACTAGCTCCAATTAGCTCTCTCTCTCTCTCTCTCTCTCGGATCTCACCTCTACCATGTACAGTACAGTACCTGCATACGACAAGTGTCCATGCTCTGATTGGTGTAGTAATATCCTATCCGAACGCATCCACTTTTGCTTTGGCACCCATCCCGGCCTCGTTTCGCAGGGTCCTGATCCCGTTTTGCCCTTTACCGCATCTGCCTCCCGCATTTGCAGTTGATCTTCATCTCCGTTGGCTGATCTCTCGCCCGTGTTGATGAGGGACTACCCTCCCACGCCTTCCACCCACCCACTGTTACAGGTCTCGGAGCTTCCGCAACGAGTTACCCCAGAACACACGTTGCTACGTCAGAACCATCCCTATCTCATTCTACTGTACAGTGCATGTAGTACGTGCGATGGGACTACCAGCCTCATGCATGCTACACATACCATGTAGGCGCAGCAACTCCCGCCGGCAGTCTAACATCGTCTCAGGCCTTAAAGAGTGCCGTCGATAAGCAGTCGATCGCCGGAAAATGTGGTCAACAACACCTAGGTCATGGTACGTTCGGCACTCTGTCTCCGTCCTTCTACAGTAGGTAGCTATGATTACCAGGTGGAACGCGGGGTCCTCGGCGTCCATACGGATCTGCGCTGGGACTCTTGACCACTTAGCAATAAGTGCCCCGAGAGCCCTTGGCTCCAAGAATCAGAGAAATCGATATCAAGTCCACGTCAAGCCCGGCGCCACAGGGGAGCTCCTCCATTCAGCCTGGTCCACTTACCCAACTTGTGGATCCTTGTGCTTCCATCAACTTGAACGAAGCTACAGGTCCCGTGCCACGAAGATATAGTACGGGAGGAGCTGGAGGCCAGAACGTGGTTGGAAGTTCACAAGAAGAAGCAAAACGCCACATATCCGTTCTAAATCACCACGGAAGTGTTTACATCCGCGCTAAGAATTGCAGAAACTGCGGTACGTGTTGATGACGAGTCATTGCAGCGCGTCTGGTAAGGGGAAAGCCTTCTAGCTTGATGGCTGGTGGGAGGGCGTTGACAGGTCTTGGGGCATTCACTCGCCAGCCCTCCTTGTACTGGCCAAGGGCATTGCCATAGAGCCCCGAGTTGACTTTACGGGGATGGGCCATGACCTTGAGGATGACAGGGGCAAAAAGAACTGGGGAAGTGAGCATGTCACCAGTCTGGTAAGTTTCCCTCTGGCTACTGTAGGTGATCCCAAGAAACTTAAGATTTGCGGGCTGCCTCATGGCATAATGGGTGCTGGTAGTGTAATCCACCACAACGCCTCAAGGTAACGGCTTGCGATCGTTTCATGGGTCGCTCTCTAGCACTCGTTACTATTGTAGGCGAATGGCTTTTTTAGGCAAGCAAAGTATAAGACGAAGTTGATGGGCGTCATGAATTTCCGGCCCATGTCTCTCGGTTTGCTCAGTTCAGGGGCAGGAGGGGCGCTTTGGCCAGGCCAAGATGTTCCTGGAAGTTGGCTTCAACGAGAAATCTGCGCCGCAGGAAGATCACACATCGTTAGCGCTGGCTTTTGGGGGGGAAACCAGGCTCAGAGGCCTTCATTCCCCTCTTTCTGTAATTAATGTCCATTGGTGCTTTCAATTTTCGCATTCAGAGCATGGAAAGGGTGATCCTCCACGATGTCGATGGGTCCCAAGACTAGCAAAGGCTAGTAGCTGGTCCGAGCCTCGGCTCTTATCGATCAACCTGTGCACGTCCTGTGCATAGCCACGACGATCATAACCAGAATGATGCCCGCCCTTGGGTGCTGGAAACAGCCATCAACGTCCGTTCAGTGTTTCATGGCCGATCGCCATCCCTAATTAAGGGTTCGTTTGTAGAAGCCAAGTGGGCGCTCATCAGACGGAAGTGTGTGGGGGTTGACGTGCTATCCTGCAGTCTAATACACTCTCCGCACTTCGACACTATCCGAAGAGACCTAAAATTGAGCCCAGTACGATTCAAGTTACAGGCAACTCATTGATGCACCCATGGGGGATTCTAAGCATGCCATGCATAGGCGGTCAAGTTTCGCAACTTGGCAATTCCACGCCAGCCTGCCTTAGCTCTTGGGGCACATGATTAGCCACTTGGCAAGCACAACATGTTGCAATTGATAAGCATGGGACGACGGATTGGCCTCGTTCTGCATGCATTCCTACCTTATACATGTTGATGTCCACGGTCGATGCATGACGAGCAGCTCTATCACAGCGGTATACGCGTACATACATGGTGGTAAGGCTGTAGCTGCTGGAGCCGTTGAAGATCTCTCTTTCGCTCTCGGGCTGGCGCTACCCGACGCTCGCTCCAAGGAGAGAAGCACTGGAACGTGACAGCAGAGAGCATGGACCTCCAGTTCCAGCCTTGTGAGCAACGAGCCATTTGAGCTACACCGAACGAGTGGGAATGAGATAGCGAGCCACTCACCTCGCAGGAGCACGGCCTTTGTGCTCACCCAGATGAAGCCCGCCTCAACGTGGAAGTTGGGGACCAAATACAAAAACGCACGTCCGCACAAGATCACCTGCTCATCAAAGGTAGGCTCCCTCCGTGGTCGTGTTGCGCCAAGCGACCAGCAACCCGCAACATCCCGGGTTTACCCAGTAGGCGGGCCAATCATCCAGCCGACCAAGCCGAGGGCAGCGGCTTTGGCTGCCTTGGAGAGGAGGCATAATTAGAGGTGATTGGACGGTCCTAGTAATAAGATGGTGAGGTAATGAATGAGCTAGCACGATGGATGTACGTACTTACTTATCACGCTGCGCCGCCGGAGCCATTGGCGGGTGGTTTGGTGATTTCAGCGGGAATCAGTTCATCGGCGGCTCGAGAGAGACACGACAAGCGGTCTGGAGGAGAGTGGTGGAGGATGGCTTGTCGATCCGTCCAGGCACGCGTTGCTCTGCATCTACATGGTACAGTCCGTACTGAGCCGAGCGTAACCTGCTGGGTAGGATTGCTGTTCAGCTCAGGGGCCGAGGTGTTTAGTCCAGACACACACCAGAGGCAGCTACTGTACATAGTAAGATGAGATGAGATGGAGGTGGTTTAGCTTCTTCAGGAGCGTCAGCTGGAGGCTCGGGATGAACAGTCGAGGACGGATTGAAGGCGGCGCAATAGAATTGCTGGACTGCCATGCCTCCTCCTTGGCCCCGAAATGTTTCCTCCAGTCCCTCTTATCAGCTTTGTCCTGACCGGCCCATCCGGCTGCTCGATGGCACCGCAAAATGTTGAATCAGATGTTGGAATGGCTGCCTCGCACACACTAATGTATTGTGACCCCACCACCACCCCCAATGCCATACAGACAATAGTACCAGAGGAGTACACCGTAATCAGCAAGTTAATCCGTAATCCATACACCGCCCGCCAACCCACAACCCACAACCCACAAGCCCACCTCCACTAACCCCAGAACCTAGGTCGGTATTTCAACCCGCCATCTCCCCCGTCTCACTCCTTTCCTCTCTTCTTACTTCACCACCACAGAACTTTGCTCAAATAATCTGATCAAACTCTCCGTTTGCACCTGCAAGCCAACCCATCTCAAAACCAAAACCAGTTCATCCTCCATACTGCTGCTTACCTGGCATCTCTTGCCCCGCTACCCCGCGGCCATCACTTCCCCCACTTCCCCAGTCTAACCAGACGATCGAGGCTCCTGACCTCGGTCACAAAAGTCGTCAAGACGTTTTCCAATCTCCTTAACTCGTAAGTCTTCCCACAGAAAACATGCCGCCATTGCAATGTCCAGCGCTGACCTCGTTCCAGGGTTCACCACCCGTTCGCCGGAGCCCGTTGCGCCGCTTCTGGAGGGGCATCGGACTCGATCTTTATCCACTAAAGGTCGATAATCACCAACGAATCCGTCAACTCCTCACCCCAAACTTCTGCGCCAAGATCCAACATGGCTCCTCACGCCGAAGATAGCACGGGCTCCTCGAACGGGGCGAACCAGTCCAACGGCCGAGTCGATTCCGCGACTCACCAGGACATCTTCACCGTCAACTCCCCCAACGTCACTTACACTGATTCCGAAATCAAATCCAAGTACACCTACCGTACCACCAAGGTCGAGACCGACGCCAATGGAAAGTACATTGCCACTCCTTGCGAGACCCTGTATGATTTCAAGGTCGAGCGCAAGGTCCCCAAGGTCGGCATGATGCTGGTCGGCTGGGGCGGCAACAACGGAACCACCGTCACGGCTGGTATCCTAGCCAACCGCCGTCAGCTCACCTGGGAGACCAAGGAGCGCACTCAGGAGGCCAACTACTACGGCTCCGTCGTCATGGGCTCTACTCTCAAGCTTGGAACCGACCCCAAGACTCAGCGCGAGGTCAATATCCCCTTCCATAACATCCTGCCCATGGTTCACCCCAATGATCTCGTCATTGGTGGATGGGACATTAGCAAGATGAACCTGGCTCAGGCAATGGATCGCGCTCAGGTTCTTGAGCCGACCCTCAAGACTCAGGTCAAGAAGGAGATGGCCTCCATGGTCCCTCTTCCGTCCATCTACTACCCTGACTTCATCGCCGCCAACCAGGAGGATCGGGCCGACAATGTTCTTGAGGGTACCAAGGCCTCCATGGCCCACGTCGAGAAGATTCGCCAGGATATCCGCGACTTCAAGGCAGCCAACGGCCTCGACAAGGTCATTGTCATGTGGACTGCCAACACTGAGCGATACGCCGAACTCGTCGAAGGTGTCAACGATACCGCCGACAACCTTCTCAAGGCTATCGAGCAGGGCCACGAAGAGGTTGCGCCCTCGACTATTTTCGCTGTGGCTTGTATCCTCGACAAGACCCCCTTCATCAACGGCTCTCCTCAGAACACCTTTGTGCCTGGCGCCATTGAGCTTGCCGAGAAGCACAACGCCTTCATTGGCGGCGATGACTTCAAGTCGGGCCAGACCAAGATGAAGTCGGCTCTCGTTGACTTCCTCATCAACGCTGGAATCAAGTTGACGTCCATTGCCAGCTACAACCATCTGGGCAACAACGACGGCAAGAACTTGAGCTCCCAGAAGCAGTTCCGCTCCAAGGAGATTTCCAAGTCCAACGTCGTTGATGACATGGTCGAGGCCAACCACGTCCTGTACAAGAAGGGCGAGCACCCGGATCACTGCGTTGTCATCAAGTACATGCCTGCTGTCGCCGACAACAAGCGAGCTTTGGATGAGTACTACGCTGAGATTTTCCTTGGTGGACACCAGACCATCTCGTAAGTCATACATCTGTCGCTAACTCGACTTGAGTCTCATTGCTGACCTGTCTTTTCTAGCATGTTCAACATCTGCGAGGACTCTCTTCTGGCCTCGCCTTTGATCATCGATCTGGTCGTCATTGCTGAGATGATGTCCCGTATCCAGTGGAAGGCCGCCTCCAATGACGGTGCTGAGACTGCCGAGTACAAGAGCTTCCACAGTGTCCTGAGCGTTCTCAGCTACATGCTCAAGGCTCCCCTGACCCCTCCCGGCACCCCGGTTGTCAATGCTCTTGCCAAGCAGCGTGCCGCTCTGACCAACATCTTCCGAGCTTGCGTTGGTCTTGAGCCCGAGTCAGACATGACTCTGGAACACAAGCTGTTCTAGACAACCGCAATTAGGAAGTATGGGCGTGCCCATGACGAGAGTAGCGAAAGCTCACTACAAGATGTAGTAGAACAAACCTCTGCACAGGCGTAAAGCTGGGGGGGGCAAAAAAAATGGTAAAACAGTGAAAATCATGAAGAAAAAAATCGTAGAAAAGAAAAAAAAGAAAAAAGTGAGGAGGGACAAGCTTTAGTCGCATAGTCATAGGATACTAAATTGAATATGTGCCCTCTCCTCCAACTATACTCGCATCCAACCGACGTATTAGGACGTGCTGCTCATCGCGAAGAGGTTCACGGCTTATGAAGGGTTGCATTTGCTGTGGTCGATTCAACTGGGCGATTCAATTGGGCGATTCAATTGGGCGATTCAATTGGGCGATTCAATTGGGCGATTCAATTGGGCGACTCTTGTTGTTTAACATTTTCGCTTCATTCTCATGTGTCTAGAACCCGAACACAGCCTCGTCTAGATATTGATTTTATTTTGAGTCACAATTGGCGGGCGTGGCGGTGAAACAGTGAGACGAGCAAAGATACGTATCAATTTACGCGGGGTATGATGCGTCGTAGTCGCGCGTCTTGCGCGTCGCGTCGCGTCACGTCACTCTTCCCACCACCGCTTAATTGACAAAGCCGCACTTGCACTCACTCGTCTCTGGTCGCACCATCATACAGCCAGGGGAATAAGCTCTTTTCGTTTCGGTTTGTTCCCTTCAATTCGGCCTGTTTGCAACTTTTTGATTTTATTCATCTTGCAACATCACATTCTATCACTTTACGATGGCCTCACCACGGTCACCAACCCCCATGTCGCCGGGTGGTTCTCCCGAGCCATTGACTCCTCGGTCCAAGATCAAGGCGTTGCTTGCAACTGTTGAAAGCAGCGACGAAGAAGAGTCCCCTTCCAAGATTCACAGCACAAAACCCGCCCATACCCGAAGGGAAGCCAACCCTCAACTGCTGGAACAAGACGGTGATGCATCAGACGAATCAGACGAACCGGTCAGGCCCAGGCCTAGAGGCAAGCTGGTATCCAGGATGCAAGGCATCTCTAGCCCGACAAAGGAAAACACCACAGAGACTGCCCGTGATCGCGTTAGGAGGATGCTGGAACGCGAAACAAAAGCACCTCGGCAAACGCAAGATGTCAGCATGGCAGATGCCGAGTCTGATAACGATCTTCCCGTTGCACCCCGAAGACTTAAACGCAACACCCCGCGAGCCACCACTCCCGATGCCACAGCACGAATGAGCCGATCTCCCAGCCCAGCACTTTTCGTGTCTTCTCCCGCTCGTTCCCCACCCAATAAGACCATCGCAAACAACTCCGATTCTGAAGAAAACCTGCCTGCTCGCAAGTCAGATCGGTTCAAGGCCCTGGTTGAGCGCAAACGTCAAGAACGACTGGCACGCGAAGCAGCTGAAGAGGCCCGCAACTCAGAGCGACGCGCTCAACAAGAGAAGCTTGCTTCGGAACTTGAACCATTGGCATCCGATGATGGCAGCGTATCTGGCATCACCGACGATGAAGGTGGCCGACGTCTAACGCAAGAGGTTCGGCCAACACGCAAAGCAAGCAAAAAGGCCATTGAAGAAATGAACCGCGAGACGCAACGCATGGCGAGAAACATGCAGCTCGCGCACGAAGCGAAGACGAGAAAGAAGATTTCCAAGAACCGTCTGTTCGAGCGATTCAACTACCGACCTGCTGGAGAATCAGAGCCCAAGTTACCAAGCTCTAGCCGGCAAGCCACACCCCATTCCGACGTGGAGATGCAGGACGCAGAGACTCCCCCCAGCTCGCCGCCGGTCACAAAAAAGCCGGAAGATCTTGCACAGCCTGATCTATTAGACTCAACAGTGGAAGAAGACACCTTCGAAGCGCCGGCAGCTCTGGCCCTGGGCATGGGCAAGGGCAAGGGCAAGGAGAAGGCTATCGACGAGGTTGAACCAGTCATGTCCGATGTCCAAACCAAGCGCAAAGTGCGTGTCAGATTCCCACCACTGACTGCGAACGTAATGACGGTCGACTCGGACGATGAGCTCGAAATCATGCAGACGTCCAAAGACAAGGTCAAGGCTGTCTTTGACAGTGTCCCTTTCCAAAAGGCACAGGAGCCACATTCTCTCCAGGCTTTGCGGGCCCTTGCACAGGTGAAGTCACCAGAGAAGGAGAAACGGCGAAAGGTCGAGAGCAACGGCATGACCGCCGCCGGTCTACAAGTATATCTTCAGCAAAAGGCACGTGAACAGGCCAAGGTGGAGAGAGAGCGTCGAGTTGAGATGCTTAAAGCTCAAGGCATTGTGGTCCAGACGGCGGAGGAGCGTGAGCGTCAGATCCAGGAAGTGGAGGATATTGTGGCCAAGGCAAGACAGGAGGCTGAGCAGATTATGAAGCAAGAGCGAAAAGAGGCGAAGAAGGACAAGAACGGAGAGGCGGATCCCCTGGCTTGGGACGACAGCGACGACGAAGAATATGTTGGGTCTGGCGACGAAGCTGATGAAGAGGCCTCTGCTATTGAGCTCTCCGGATCCGAGGAGGAGAAGGAGGACGAGGCGGACGCCGAGTCTGAAACCCCGACCGAGAAAGTGGAAGAAGCGGCTTCGCCAATGAGTGAAGACGATGGCGAAAACGAGGAGCTGCCCGCTGTCAAGAGACGGGCGCGGAACCAGGTCGCCATCCTCTCCGACGATGAGGATGCGGAAGTCAAGTCTACACCCAAAGCCAAGACGATCACGAAGCACACATCGCCCATCATCCCCAGCACCGGCTCACCAGCAGCGCCCACCTCAGTCTTGCGATCAGCCAAGAAGACATTTATCCCTGGCTTGCCTGTGCAGGGTCCTGCCGGGCTCGGCCTCACCCAAATGTTCGCAGGGACCATGGATGACAGCCAAATGGAGTCTGCCACCGGTCCAACGCAGTCCTTGATGCCCGACTTCGACAACTTTCCGGATTCAAACTTCTCTGCCACCATGGACGACGTTTCAGGCGAGGATATCATCATGGACAGCCAGAAGGAAGACGCTCAAAGGGTTACCCAAGGGGTGCATCTCAGCTTTTCTCAGTCCCAGAGGCGAGGGCTGGACAGCCTGCTGCAGCAGGAATCTAGCACTCAGCTCACCGATATGATTGAGCCTTCTCAGGACGTCGGGTTTCAGAACTATACCCCTCTTAAGGAAAGATTCGTGGAACCCCCTGTATCGACTGTGGAGACTGTCAGGGTTGATAAGAGCGAGGATGTAATCAACAGTTCGCCTCTTGTTCGCAGAGGCCGACTCCGTCGCAGGATGGAGACGCCGACACCTCAGATCGAGCAGAGCCCTGGGCCACTGGGCGCAGACAGTAAGGAGACCGCCTTTGGCGCCCTGAAGGAGGGTGCGAGAAAGGAGAAGAAGCGGCAGATACTCAACGACTTTGATCGAAAGAAGAGCAAGGCCAAGGAGATGATAGAGGAGCAGGCTGAGGAGTCCGAGGACGAGTACGCTGGTCTCGGCGGTGCGGATGGAGAGGACAGTGACAACGAATCTGCTGCATCGGTCAAGGAGATGATTGACGATGTTGCCATGGACGATGCCGACAAGGCAAAGCTGGCAGCATTCTATGCGTAAGTCAACCCATTGCTGAACAAAGAAGCCACATGCTAATTCTATTTGACAGCGATCGTGAGCGGGCAGACGACGAGAAGCAAGTAGAGAAGCTCTTCAAGGACATCACCAGTGGAATGCTACGACGTAAGCGTGGAGCAGATTATGATCTCTCTGACTCAGACGATGATGGAGAAGCCCGTCGACGCATGAAGCGACGCCAATTCGCGAAGATGCAAAAGGCTCTTTTCTCCGATGAGCGTGTCAAGAAGATTGCCGAGAACCCGGGCAACCAAGCCTTCCTTCGCACGATTGAGGACCATGGCAGCGACGATGAAATGGATTTCCTGGGTGCACTTGACGAGCCGGCTGAGCCGGAGCAGTCTCAGTCGCAGGAAGACACAGCTCAGGGCCAGATCGTGCCCGATAGCCAGCCGCCCAAGGCTCTGGAGACGGCGATTGAGAGCAGGCCGGCCGCCAATCCTCGTAGGACCAAGAATGGCAGGAAGCCGGCCAGCCTCGGCGAAGTTCGGGAGACACTCTCGGATTTGCTGGAGGAGTCCCATGGTTTCATTGTGCCGGCTACTGAGGAGGCCATGTCGGACAGTGAGGACGAGGAACACCCATCTGCCGCTCGCAACAAGGAGAACCACGCTCCCAACCCGCGGCGCGGCCAGGTTGCAATCGTCGACCGCATCAGCCTCAAGCGTAACGCGTCGAGCATATCTTCCAACGGCTCTACGCGCCTTGCGTTTGCTGCGACCAGCTCCACAACATTCAAGGTGCCGGCGCTTCTTCGTCGAGCCACAACCAACTCGCTCATGTCGACAACGGAGTCGGCCACCACCTCGACTACCATCCAGGCCCCGTCGGGTGGATTTGGTGACGAGGCCAAAATTAAAAAGACGGCAAGCAAGCGAAGCGGCGTGCATGCATTTGCTCGTGACAATGAACGGCGTGCAAAGCTTGAACAGAACGAGCAGCGGAGGGAGCAGAGAAAGGTCAAGGGCGCCGAACGGAGACTTGGTGTTGTAGGTGGGCTCTTGAGCAAGGGCACGTTTGAATAGGGTTGTTTCAGCATGGCATCGCCCGCCTTGATTGTGGCGCTGATAGGAGTTGGGGAAATTATATAGGTACTTCAGAATTGTGCTTTGGCAAGGAGTTGGAAGGATATCAATGTACTTTGAATTAGACACTTGACGCATGGATCTATGGACCTGTAGAAACCCAATGGATGAAGGCAGTGCCATATTATGAGTATACTCTCTTCGCAAGCCTTGAGTTTATGTCCAGAAACACTAGGGTAATGCCGAGCTGACTACGGGTGTGCGACTTCCAACACCCGGCCGCATGGCAAAAAGAGAGAGCATCACCAACCTGCTTGGTGGTCAAAAAGAGTGATTCCGCCCGGGCTCGAACCGGGGACCTTCTCGGTGTTAACGAGATGCCATGACCAACTAGACCACGGAACCGGGTTTATTGGATGTTGGAGCGACTGAGAAATAGTCCTACAAGAAGTGTGAGTAAAAAGACGATGTCGTTGGTTGGGGGGGAAATGGGTTGTGGTGGAGTTGTGAGGTGGTGGGGTCGGATGGGTTTGCGTTGGGGCTAACGACTCAGGTCCAAATGAGAGGGTTTTGACTTGGTAAAGATTGGAGGTATTATGGGGGAAATAGTGCTTGTCTGGCTTGCTTTTGTTCAAGTGTTGGAGCCACCGTTGTCATGTGCAATGGGCATTCTAGCACTCAAGGGGTAGTATACGAATGTGCCATTCATAGTTACTTGGACAGGCAAGGTGACTAAGGTAGACTAGATAACTACTTGGATAGGTAGACTCCTACAGCCGCCTAACTCAGTGGCTTCATTAGCAGGGGCACATGATATATTATCTACGGATCCAGTTTTGGAGTTGTAGATAACCGTAGGAGGTTCTAATGCGCAAAAGTATATAGCCATTGCTGGAGTCAACCCCAGCGACAAGCCGGTGGGATAGTCAAAAAGGAAAGATGGTGATTCCGCCCGGGCTCGAACCGGGGACCTTCTCGGTGTTAACGAGATGCCATAACCAACTAGACCACGGAACCAGATGTTATTACTGATGGTCCAGCCGTTAGTATGGTATCTGAAGGTGATGGGGTGTGTCCTTGCGAGAATTTTTGCCGGATGTCAGATGTGGGTACTTAGGTTAGGTACTGAGTGAGTGAGTTAGCGAGTACTATAGGTGGTGGGGGCCTCTCGCACAATAGCAGTCTCCCAAGAACGTCGATACCATAACAATACTATCAGCTCCTGTAAAAACATCTGCTGGGCAAGTTTTTCTAGACTGTGTATTTGAATCCCAGGCTTCTCGTCGCTTTGTCCAGCAGCCTTGTTGAGTGTCGTGATACTGTTGTCGGGTTGTCGGGTCTGTAAGTATTAACAACCATAAAACAGATATGTTTTGGCGGCGTGCAGTTCACGCGGAATAGGGACACATAGAGCAGAGCATTAGCTGATTCAAAGAGCTGAACCAAGAAACATATCATCTACCCAGTCCGCAAGCTGCAAGTCATAAGAGGAGGCATTACCAAGTAGTGGTGGGATCAAGACACCAGTAATTTGATGTCTCGTATAGGGTAAGTCGTCATGGTGGAAAAAGCCTCCTTCCCAGCAGCCCACCCACATAGATTCACTTTCCGCCGTCGCTCCACCACAGATCCTACAACCGGACGGCTTCCGTAGCTCAGTTGGTTAGAGCTTCGTACTAATACTTCAACTTGAAAGCATTGGTAATGCGAAGGTCGCAGGTTCAAGCCCTGCCGGGAGCATGATTGTCTCTAGTCGCCATCCGGTTGTTTTTTTTTGGCTATGTGGTTTTGTTTGACTCATTACTCTTTTTTTTAGGCCTCGTGAGTCTCAAACGTATCTGGTGAGGAAACCGTGGGCAAGAAAGAGGAGGCTCACTGCCATTACTGAAAGGACCGAGGGCAGAATGGGTCGTCAGGCAGTCTATACAGTATAAATACACTCTATGCTGGTTATATAGGTTCTATTCCATTACTGGGCGCCCTCTGCCACCGGCGAAGCAAACTCGATGCTCTTCAACCCAAGTACCCGCTTGAGTCCCAGCCAGAGCTCAAACGCCTCGAGCTTGACCTCGACTCGCAGGTAGCTCATCCACGCGCCCAGCAGCCGCAGCGCCGTGGGCGGCCACAGGAGGGAGCCGCGGCTGTACGCCTCCTCCAGCCGCTCGAGGAAGACGGTGCGCACGCAGTACCGCGCCAGGATCATAAAGGACCGGATCGGGCCCTGGCGCGTGTGCAGGTTCTCGTCGAGGCTGCGCGTCAGGTCGTTGGTCTTGAGGATGAGGAGGATGATGCGCGGGACCTTGGCGAGGAGCTGTACCAGGTCCACAATCAGACCTTCCTGGAGCGCGCCGCTCATCGACTTTTGCTCGTCGTCGGTGCGGGTCTTGAGGATGGACCCTTCGGCGCTGACGATGCTGTAGTCTCGGCCGGTAATGGCAGAGGCGAAGAGGGGGAACTCCTCGTCGGTGATGCCCGCCACCTCGTGGGCGTACTTCCTCATCCGGTCCATGTCCCCGTCGATGACGGCGAGCCACATCTTGGCGTACGATCGTCGCAGGGTGAGGGGGATATCGCGGTAGAGTCCATGGTCGTAGAGGATAACGTCAAAGTTGGGTCCGCCCAGGATGCGGCGACTCGTGTTCTTGCGGATGGCAATGTTGCCGCCATGCGGATCACAGTGCAGAGGCGCGCCGTCGCCGAAGATCATCTCGTTGAAGATGCGGGATAGCGTAGCCGAGACCTCGTCGCGGTCGATGCCGTTCTGGTCCATAAAGTTCAGGTCGTCGAGCCTGTGTCCGGATTCGCAAGCCATGACGAGGATTCGCTTCTTGGCCCAGAGGACCTCTGGGATGATGAGGGGCAGCGCAGGTATCCTGGCAAAGTGCTCCTTCATGCGGCGGGCATTCCGGGCCTCCTCCTGAAAGTCCAGCTCCAGTGGGAGAGAGATGTCCATCTCCTTGGAGAGCCATTCGAGATCGTATTCGGGGAAGAATCGCTTCAGGGTCGAGAACGTATAGCGGGTCAGTGCGAGATCCAGGGGCAGCCACGATTCCAACTCGGGGTGCTGGACCTTGACAGCAACCTTTTGGCCGGACTCCTTGAGCGTGGCAATGTGGACTTGGGCAAGCGAGGCCGCGCCGATGGGCTCGCTCGAGAACTCTGAGAAGGTATCCCAAAGATCGCCTCCTGTGTCCTTGCGGAACATGTCCTCCACCAGCGCGAAGTCAGATACGGGGCATTTGTCCTGCAGTGGGATAAAAGTTGTGGTCCATTCGGTCGGTAGCAGGTAGTTCATGGCGCTCTGCAAGGCGATAGCCCAGTCAGCCAGTGCACACAAGGGGGGTTAGAAGGGTGACCCGTCACTTACCAAGTGCTGTCCAAGCTTGATAAAGATGCCGCCGTTCTTCTCCAACACGGTCAAAGTGCGCTCGGCACATCGCTTGTGGCACGCCCTCAGCAGGCTATCCTGCTCGGCCGGGTCCTGGGTAGCGTCCCTTGCGTTCAACGTAGTTCGATAACTAACATGCCATCAGCCTGCTGACTCCCATGCCTGCGACATACAACCCCCCTTCGAATTGTCATACTCATTGATACATATCGCCAGCCCCGCGGCGACTCGCCCTGTCCGCTCCGCAGCCTCGTAGCCGTTCTTGATGTCGTCGGCGAACGGGATCGTGCTTGCGCCGACCGTAGCCACGCCGGCCGAGGCATACAGAATCACCCGGCTCGGTCCTCCGCGCCGCCCGTTGCCAGCCCGGGGACCCTTGCCCGAGCTTGAAGCAAAGGAGCGGGATCCGAGACGCTGCAGCGGCTTGGCGCGGACCAATTGGTGGCGACATGTTGCGCAGGTCCAAGGGCGAGCGCCGTTGCGGACTGCGGCTGAAAAGACGTTCATCGTTCAACGGCGCACGATGTAGCTTCTCCTCATTGCCCACTTTGGTGATGGATGCCCGCTTGTAGTCTCGAACAAGTGGAGAGAAATAGAAGTAAAAGTAGAAGTAGAAGCAGAAGTAGAAGCAGAAGTAGAAGCAGAAGCAGAAGCAGAAGCAGGCCTTGCAGGCTGGGGGAAGGAAAATAACCAACGCCTCATGCCCAGTCGCCAGCGTCGACGGCGACTTTTCCTTTTCCTTCGGTGTCAATTGACCGTCTGCTTGCCGGGCCAAATCGGTTGGGGCGTCCCGGGGGTAGCCCGGCCATCCACTTATCTATCTTATCGCCTCCACGTGATAGCGCGCCATGGACGAACCGCGTCGTCTTCCATTCTTGTCTCGCATCATCCATCAATCAATTAAAGAAACCAACCAACGAACGTGTATCCGCCCCTCCACCCCAACACTCAATACCACGCGAGAACCGCATTCTCAAGTCTATGCAACAGTCGGATTGCAAGCAACCAGCCGATAGGATGATTTCTGTTGCCTCGTCCTCCATCTTCTCCGGTGCCTGGGATCATCGCCCATGCGTACCATCGCCTCTCTCATCCTCGCCCGTTCGCGCCTCTTCACCTCTCTCGCCCATTGACAAGAACGCCGCTTCACAACGTCAAATAAAGTCGTCGCCGATCCAGCCCTCCAAATCTAGATTCGCCTCGCGCCCAACGCGGCCAAATCCCGTTCTCCGGAAGCGGGAAGATGCTCAAGAAAGCAGGCGGCGGCTGTTTATGCAGAACGTGCGCCAGAAGAGCGACGATAAGGCGTGGCAGCGGAGAGACATCGAGGGACAGGTAAGGATCTCCTGCCGGACTTATATAGCTAGGCATGCTTATTGACTCGCCATCTAGTTTGTCAAGAACACATGGTTGGCAAACCAAGGCCAGCTGTCCTACGACGCGCCCGACATCTCAGAGGCCGACATCGAGGATGCTGTATCCTACCACCGAGAGGCGGCACCGCAACAACCAGAGCAAGATGACACGATGATGATGGACGATGAAGACGCGCAGCTGGAGGCCTTGGCCGCTTCATACGAGGAAGGCCAGGCCGCGCCACAGCGACCCCCCTCACCAGCACTGTCCGACGAAGACTACGATGAGATATTTGCTGAACTTCTCGCTCAAGAGCAGCAACGGAATGTAGTATCAAGCACTGTTCCAAAAGATGCGGATCTAGACGATGAGATGCAGCTGTAGAAGCATACAAGATTGGGTCGCTGCTATTTGCATTGGAGTTTGGGATGGGTACAGGTTTATTTGGCGTTTGGCCTATTCAAGACACGCGGCTGGTCATATCTGCTCGTGTACGGCTACTGTAGGGAACGGGTATATAAGATTTAGGACGGAGTTTCCAAGCCTGGCATTTACTGAGGATTGCACGCCTCATCTGGTGCGTTGAGCGCCTCGTGTGCCGTGTCCATATCGCCCACCAGATCTGGCGGAGGTGACCCTGCTGCTTGCATCTGGAAGGATTAAGTTAGCGGGAGGAGTCTTCAAAGAAGAGCGAGGAGCTCAGAGCTTCTATGCCGTACCTTTTGCATCTTGTCCACAATGAATTCCCTGTCGGCAGCGTTAGCATCCGAGTATGTTCCCTCCTCAAACTTGGCCACAATGTCCCGGACGATGGCCTGCTGCTCCTCGTAGCGCTTCAGGTCCTCCTTCGGGGTCGAGCCACGGTTCTTGGCAAGCCAGTCGGGGAACTTTTCGTTGAGCTCCTTCATGGGCTCGTAAAGAATTTCCTTGTTGGTAAGCTGCTCCATCATGCCCATGAGCATCTTGGAGAACTCCTCCTCGCTACCATCGCCATTCATGTCGCCCGCCGACAGCTGCTTGAGCATCTCGGTCATGAAGTCATCCGAGGCGCCTGAGGCGGCGGCGGCCGTGGCTTGATCACCCGAAGCCTGCATGCGCTCCATGGTGCGGCGGATCGTCTCCTGGAACGAGGCGTCGGCGCCTGCATCGGAGCTAGCAGCGGCATCGGCTGAGTCGCCCGCTTCAGCCTTGACCTCTGGATCTCCCTCAGCAGCGGCGGCAGCACTGAACTGCTTAAAGATATCCTCAAACTGGGCTTGCATGTCCGGCTAGAGGGCTCATTAGTAAGGTGGTTGAAAGGTGGTACGTTGGGGTGGCCCGGGACATACAGCATTCTCGAGGTCGCCCAGCAGGCCGGCCATGCCTGCTTGTAGCTGCTTGGCAAACTCTTCTTCCGAGAAGGCATCTTCAAGGTCTTGCTGCTGCTGCTGAGAGCTTGTACCTGCTGGTGCCTTTGCCGTATCTGGCGCCGCAGACGCGGCAGGCTCAGGGGCCTTTTTTTGCTCTAGGTTGACGGCTGAGAATTCATCGAGCATATCTAGAAGCGAGTTAGTTAAACTTCCGTTGATGTTTCGAGATGGGCACCAGTCTCGTACCATCCAGATCATCGAGATCATCCTCATCTGGGTCCGGGACTTCCTCGTCTGGATCAGGGATATCATCATCGTCGTCCTCTTTCACTGGCTCCTTTGACACAGAAGCAGCTTCAGGCTTCTGGACCTCTGGAACCACGACAGGTTTCTTGACTTCCGGAAGCTCGTCAGGCTTCTCGAATTCCGCAACGCCGTCAGTTTTCTTGATCTGTGAAACCTCATCAGACTCCTTGATCTCGGAGACCGCGTCGGGTTTCTTGGACTCTAGGGTCTCATCGGGCTGCTTCTCGGGCTTCGGAACAGGTCGCTCGACCTTTGAAGCCGCTTCCTCGGGCTTGCTCGAATCAACTACCTCCTTCAACTCCACAGGCTTCGCGACAGGCTCGTCGGGCTGTTTCGTTTCCACTACAGCTGGCTGTGGAGGTGGCGCAGGGGTGTTTTGCACCTTGGGCTCCTCCGCTTTGGCTGGCTGAGCTGGCGTAAGCTCTAGCACATCCGCTGCCTCAATCTGTGAATCTTGAAGCTTGGTCTCCGTATCAGGCTTCTTCACTGCCTCTGGGGCGACATCTGCTGTGTCCATTGTAGATGTTGTAGCTCACACCCCCACTCGCCAGTCGTGAACAAGGCCGGGGATGGACGGGGTAGATTACGCAGATACTGGTGCTTGCTTTCGGGCTCTAAAGGCGTTGGAGAGGGGGACCCGAGCTCGGAGAGGATATTGTGTGAGCAGCCTGCGTCTATGAGTCCTTTTGTCTGGACATGAGATGGAGTGCGCCTTGTGCCTAGGATTGCAAGAGGCAAGGTCAGGCAGGCTTGGGAGGCTAGCAGCGCTGAGCCGAGGTGGTTTTGGCATCTACGCTCGGTACTTGCCGATCCACGCGAATCTGGCGTAGATTTATGTACCTCGGTTCTGGCCTTATCAAAGGCCAGTCTCCAGCGCAGTGCAGCACACCTCGGCCGCTGATGAGGCCGTCTGGCGGGGTTCTTCCAGGGCGTTCCAGCGCTGGCGTTCGTTGGCGCCAATTTCCACCGTGCCACCTGCCGCCCACCCAACCAACAGCACCAGCGGCTTGGTTCTGTTGGCTGCCCGGCATCGAATCATTCATCCACCCCCAAACCTCATACCGGTTCCAAGCAATTCACGAGCCCAGCTACTGTGCAAGTTAATACAGCCCGTCCCGTCAGCTTTCTGCCTTTCCCTCTGCCTACAGTACCTAGGTGGATAGGTTACTTATTTCTTTGCCCGACTTGTTTTGCCCTGGGCGCAGCGCAGCCTCATTCTTCCTTCCACTCTACCTTGAGCCTCCCCTTCGACCCGCCGTCGTCCTACTCCACCTAGCGCCTCGACCATTTTGTGCATCAACAACCAACCGCGCTTTGTCATCGCTACATAGCCTGCCTAGTACTTGCGGCTTCATACAGACCACGCCGCACCCCCCCCCGCGAGAGCAACAAGAACCAGGCAAAGATGGCGCTGTGCCAGAATCGGCTGCAAGAGGAGAGGTGAGACTTGAAGGCTACCGCGCACCGCCAGCTCGAGGAGATGCTAACATCCACGCAGGAGACAGTGGCGTCGGGATCATCCGTTCGGCTTTTGGGCGAAGCCTGCGCGCACAAAGGAAGGCGTCTTGGACTTGAAGAACTGGGAGTGCGGCATCCCTGGAAAGGAGAAGACGATATGGGAGGGCGGGCTGTTCAAGCTTACGATTGCTTTCCCTGATGGTGAGTCGCGACAGACCTGGCACGCGATCACCGAGCACTCACTGACTGACCGATTTGCAGAGTATCCTACCAAGCCCCCGAAGTGTAAGCATCGCGTGACAAGACTCAAACTCCCTCAGAGAAGCTCATTCGTTTGCAGGCAAATTTGTACCTCCGCTCTTCCATCCGAACGTCTACCCCTCCGGCACCGTGTGCCTGTCGATCCTGAACGAGGAGGAGGCCTGGAAGCCTGCTATCACGGTCAAACAGATCCTGCTCGGCATCCAGGATCTCCTCAACGACCCTAACCCCGAATCGCCCGCGCAAGCCGACGCGTACAACCTCTTCAAGAGAGACCGGACCGAGTACGAGAAGCGGATTCGCCGGGTGGTGCGGGACAACCCCGCTCCCTGAAAAACGGACGGGAGTAGGAACAGCGGACAACGCTGGATATACAACGGTCAAGCAGGATGACTGCGTCAAGAGATACGATTAGAGAGGGATTGTTATACGAAAATGTCTGGCTATGGCGTTTGGGAAATACCAGGGCAAATCACACAAAGTGCTCATCATGTGGTTGAGGGAAGAGGCCCCAATCGAGCTCGAGGAAGCAAGCATTTAGGTGGCAATCAGCACGTCAGGAAAATTTCGTGGCGCCTGTTGACTATAAGAGATCCGATCCGAGGACTGAGGTCGGAGACTATCCAATTGGCCAGAGGACGGAAGAAGAGCAATGCAGATATACAAAGATTTTAACGGAAATATTCGTGCACGTTGCCACGCATGCTTTGTGATTTGGCTTTGCTCTTCGGACATGATGATGCGTTTTGGATCCGGAGTTCGCATTCAGTCTTTGCTACGAAATCGGAGAGCCGGAGTGACGCATCCAGCCAGAAAGGTGGTATTCCAGAAGCGGCGAGCACGATTCAGTGGAGTTGGTGTTTTACAGGGGGACTGTCTGTACTGTACAACCCATACTCCGTACCTACAGCAGGTACATTAAGCATCGGGCCGAGAAGGCAGTCGAGGCAAAACTGACGACGGATTACACACAATACCTACCTAGATACTGCCTGCGGATCTCATGCCCCGTCTACTTGATAAGCCGCAGCTACCAGAACCGGCCTTGCACTACCTGCCTGCGTACGCATGTACGATAATGACAGCAGTGAGTGGCCAAGGCGAACGAGACTGCCAAGGGAGGGTCCATGACAAAAAAGAAACATTTTCAATGAGGCGCTTCTTATCGGCTGGTTAGCCACAGTACGTAATGGCACACAGGGTTTATCCCGCCCAATGGCGGCGAGCCGAATTCAGACAAGCCGAGATCGGGGGGAAGAGTCACAGCGAGCGACAAGAGCCAGCCAGATTGCTAGACAAGCCAGGCACAGCTGTGTCTCAATGGATGGTGATGCCATGTGCCACCCGCAGTGGGCAAGCTGGCAAGGTTATCCATCCACTCTGCTGGAGCCATCATGGTCAACGGTCAATGGTCAATGGTCAATGGTCAATGGTCAATGGCTAATGGCTTTAATGGGCCCTGGAGGATAGGGATGGAGGCGTGGGAGGATGGAGCCGGAGAGATGGGAGAGGCGCCAGAGGCTGAGAGGCGCCAGAGGCACGAGAGAAGGGCACGAGAGGCTTATTATGCACCCGAGTTCCATGCCAAGTGCCACCGCGCCAATCAATGGTGGAGTTTCCGGTCTCTTAGTTCCAGCTCGTCGACTTGCTCTTCATGACTCCCATCCCGCCACCACTTTTCTTCCCTTTCCTTCCCTCCTCCCAAGTCCAACCGTCACTCTCCTGCTCTTGGTGAACCAGCTCAGCTTCTCGCCGTCTGCATCTCGAGCGCCGCAATCATGTGTGGAATCTTTGCTTGCCATCGGTGAGTCTGCGCCCCGAGCCGGAGTCGCTGCCAACTTTTCCCCCCTTCCCAATGGAGGGGCACCGCATCGGCATCGGCCTCACAACACAACCCCGCCATCCATTCACGTCGTCCGTCGACTGCGAATCCCAGCGCTGACTCTGTGCGCCAACCCAGTCATCCCGACGTCCAGAAATTCAAGCCGACTGCGCTCAAGCTGTCCAAGGCGTAAGTTGCCCATTCTTCCTCCTCTCAGTATCCATGTAGTATTGGTGTTGGCATTGGCACTAACCTCCGGAACAGGATTCGGCATCGTGGCCCCGATTGGAGTACGTTCTAGACACTCAACTTGACTCGAACGAGCGCAAAATACTGAACCGCATGTCCAGGTGGAAGCATCATCGCCAACCACACCAGTATGTCAATTGGCCCCGGCACGAGCTGTATACCATTGTTCCGTTCGCTGACCTTTTCCTCCAGTCCTCTGCCATGAGCGTCTGAGCATTGTCGGTGTTGGTGAGTTGTTTCTTCCCTTTGCCGCACCCGGCTACTCCTCCGGCCACTCCTTCGGCTAACCCTCTTCAAAGAGTCTGGCGCTCAGCCCCTGACCAACGCCGATGACTCCGTCATCCTCGCCGTCAACGGAGAGATCTACAACCACCGTCTGATCCGCAAGAGCCTCAAGGAGCGCTACCACTTCAAGACCACCTCGGATTGCGAGGTCATCATCCCTCTGGTACATATGAGCCTTTCCCTCCTCGCACATGACTCGCGAGCAAGGCCAAAGACAGCCGAGCTGACAACCCTCTCCCTCTCAGTACAACGAGTTCGATATCGATGCTCCCAACCACCTCGATGGCATGTTCTCCTTCGTCCTCTACGACAAGAAGCAGGACCGCACCATTGCCGCCCGTGACCCCATCGGTGTCACCACCTTCTACCAGGGCTGGTCCTCTGAGGAGCCCGGCACCGTCTACTTCGCCTCCGAGCTCAAGTGCCTGCACCCCGTCTGCGACAAGATCGAGGCCTTCCCCCCCGGCCACGTCTACGACTCCAAGACCGGCAAGACCACCCGCTACTTCAACCCCTCATGGTGGGATGCCGCCAAGGTCCCCGAGACTCCCGTCGACCTCAAGGTCCTCCGCGGCGCTCTCGAGAAGGCCGTCCGAAAACGTCTCATGGCTGAGGTCCCCTACGGTGTCCTCCTGTCTGGAGGTCTCGACTCCAGCTTGGTCGCCTCCATTGCCCAGCGCGAGACTCTGCGCCTGAAGAAGGAGGCACTTCAGGCCAACGGCGGCGCCGAGCACACCGAGGATGCTGACACTGGCGAGGGTCTGGTCGGTATTGACGACGATGGTCACGTTGACACCGTCACCTACCTGCCCCAGCTCAACTCCTTCTCCATCGGCCTGCCCGGTTCGCCTGACAACAAGGCCGCCCTCGAGGTTGCCAAGTTCCTCGGAACCCGTCACCACGTCATGACCTTTACCATCGAGGACGGCCTCAACGCCCTTTCGGACGTCATCTACCACCTCGAGACCTACGATGTCACGACCATTCGTGCTTCGACCCCCATGTACCTGCTGTCGCGCAAGATCAAGGCCATGGGTGTCAAGATGGTTCTCAGTGGTGAGGGTAGTGACGAGGCGTTCGGCGGCTACCTGTACTTCCACGCGGCCCCCGATAAGAAGGCATTCCACGAGGAGACTGTCCGCCGTGTCAAGAACCTCCACTACGCCGACTGCCTGCGAGCCAACAAGTCCACCTCTGCTTGGGGTCTTGAGGCCCGTGTGCCCTTCCTCGACAAGGCCGTAAGTGTTTCTTCCCAGCAAGCGCTAGCTTTTGTAGACTCTTCAGAATGTTGGCTAACAAGGAGCGACAGTTCCTCGAGACGGCCATGGGCATCGATCCCCAGGACAAGATGATCACCAGCGAGAAGATTGAGAAGTATATCCTCCGAAAGGCCTTCGACACGACCGACGAGCCCGAGACTGAGCCCTACCTGCCCGACAACATCCTCTGGAGACAGAAGGAGCAGTTCTCCGATGGTGTCGGCTACGGGTGGATCGACGCGCTCAAGGACAACGCTGAGATCCATGTGACGGACGAGATGATGAAGAACCCCAAGCCTGAGTGGGGCGACGACATTCCTGATACCAAGGAGGCGTACGTATCCCCCATTGTTGAAACTGCGGATCGCTGGCGACGTAAACTGACATGGAAAAACAGTTACTGGTACCGCTGCATGTTCGACGAGCACTTCCCCCCGACGTGCGCCGCGACTGTCATGCGCTGGACGCCGACGTGGTCCCAGCAGACGGATCCCAGTGGCCGGTATGTAACACTCTTGAAGGCGAAAGATGTTGGGAAACATTGCTGACCGTCCCCCCCCCAGAGCCATTGCCACCCACCAGAAGAAGTACAACGACGCTGTCTAAGAGGCGATTCGCTCGTACCATTGCTCCCCTTGTATGTTATCGCGGCGCAATGAGAGGGTCATATTTCCAAAAGTCAAATTCCTTGGACGGAACGAAAAGTCAAGCCCGGGGTGTTTGTTGGACCCCGCGATGAATGGATGAATAGAAGGATAGATGACGGGACGAAGAAAAAACAAGTTGACTGATCAGAAGCGAGCTGCAACATTGGAAAGGGTATCCCGGCTGCAATATGTGATTGGTGATGTCAACATAGCATGGTCTGGCGAGCACACGTGATGGGAGTTTGAGGGGGATGTAAGCCACGAACGCAAGCTTACTCGCCATGCCCCTCTGATGTCTCGTCTAATAGAGAAAGGGATGTCTATCCGACTCCCTCGAGTTCTCTGGGCGGAGCTGAACCATGTCCTGTAAACAAACAAGCACTCGGTCGCACTTTTTGAGCACGAACACGAGCAGCCCGAACGTGCCCAAGTCCGAGGCTGTACAAGGTCCACCACCACTATCAAAAACTGGCTATTCCTCATGAGAGTTGATTATACAGAGATTGTAGTTCCCAGACGGGACCTACACCGTGTCAGAGCACCCCGTCGCTCAACCGACGCGCAGCTCGCTAATATCTGGACTGCCTTGGTAAAGAGCCTGCTCCTTCGAAGAGGTTGCCAGAAACACAGACAGCTGACTGCCGCAACAGACGGGCCAAGCGTCGACGGTTTCGGCTCCCGTCAAGGCCTCGCGCGAGTCGCGAGAGCTGGGCCGTGTGGTGCCTCCGGCGGGGACCGTTGCGCTCGCCGTCGACGTAACCAAGGGAGGCAGAGTTGACTGCTTCAAGGACAAGGCCTACATTGGCTTCGTCGGCACGGAGCCCGGAAAAGACGTAGCTGTCGTGCCGTGGAATGAGAGCTGGTCGTACAACTTTGTTGGCTCGGCGACTGTTCGCTACTTTCGCAAGCACGGCGCCGTGCCTGGCAATCGAGCGGAGGGTGTAGAAACTGAGCAGGATAATGGCAAGGATCGTGGATGATGGCCCGAGTCAGTTTTCCTACAAAGAGCGGCCATGCCTTATTCAAGCGCTATGATATGTGGATTGGGGGTTCACTTGAACCATATCAAGAACTGCCAACTTTCTTTTTCCCGAGTTCATCAAGAGTCACGGAAGCGAGGGCGTATTAGGCACGTAGATGAAATAGCACGATAGGTCAGAAGGTATTCTTCCTTGCTCGCAGACTTGCTATCTAGGTGACGAGATGATATGTAGAAGAAGCCTGGGCTTACTCACGCTATCTGAGAATATGCCCCCATACTTCCTCGCATTGCCACCGTCATGATTGCACCACAACTTTCTAATGGGCAACGATATGATTCCCTCATTTATGAGGACCTCGCGAGTCCCATATCAACCCAGCCATACCAGCCACATCTCGTAGGGCAAAGCTTCCTTGCGAGCTGAAACTTGAAACAGTCGAGATGGCATGGATCTGTAGCATCCCACCTCATTGACTAACACAAAGTCAGCGGTCGATAACACTCCACTCCCGCCAACGCCCAGCCAGTAGACGTTACGACAAGGAGAGGCGCACGCTGCCTGAGAGCGGCGCGGCTGCTGTGCGACTTGTTGCCATTGGTGGCGCATGGGAAGCACTGCCAATAGAAAGTAGGTAGGTAGGCAATGAATGGGAGATGTCGCCAATAGGGAGTACCTAGGTATAAGTATCAGCTGGAGTAACATGTGGCACGAGAGCTGCTGCATGCATGACGCACGATGGCCGTGCCGCATGCAACTTACATGTACCTGGCCGCAGTAAGAAAAGAAGTAGACATCGCCTGGAGATGATGTGAATGCGCAAAAGTGGGAGCGTCCGTTACGTCTTTAACTTGGCTGGATGAGGCGTGTTGCAAGTGAGACTCGGCGCCTTGGGTACCGTTGGCTACATAATGAAGAGATTCAAGAGGACGGTATCAAGTAACAACTACCTATGCATGCGCCAAGATTGAAATCTCTGAATGTGTAAGAAATAGCTGGAATCGACAACTGAAACTACGACTCGCGATTACAGAGCTCACAGGGGCCGCTATCCTTTCCCATCACCAGCCTCTCTACACGCCGACTGAGGCGATCGAGATTGGTTGCGGTGACCTCGTAGTGAATCTGCAACATCGCCCTGCGAAAATCGCCGAGGTTCCCGATGGACTCACCCAGCCTCTCAACGATTGCATTGACTGCCGCCCTTTGCTTACATCCGCTCCAGTGCTTCTTGGAATACCACGTCCAGTGGAAGCTCCAATTTGCGATGGCGTCAAACCACTCGCCCCTTTCGGCGAGATACATGGCATTTTCGAAGTGGTGCGTATCCGACTCGTCGAGGTTCTTCTGGACGTCGGCAAGCTGGTAGTCAGCTATCATCAATTAGTATAAATTCAAAATCGGTTGGCCAAGGGGCGTACATACTGAGTTCCATAATAAAGAAGCTGTCCCGCGTTTGCTTAGTTAATACTGGGCGTATCTCTTCTGAGGCACAGGCTTGGCGCGGTGCAGTTGTTTAGATTTAGCATGGACTGACACTCGGTCAAAGGGAGAGCAACAGATGGTATTAAATAGATGTAGGGTGCTTTCGATCAACTCTCGTGTTCGTTGTTTTCTATAGTCCCTTGTTCGCTCATGTTGTTGTTATCTTTGTGTCCTTTGGGAACCCAAGGGACGACAATTGTTCACAGTGACCAAATCCAGTGCTCTCGTCTTCTTTGTCGAAATACATTATGTGCTCAAGAGAAAGACAGGGCACACAAAGGTACACCCAAGAGGCAGTACTGTTCGTGCATAACCCTTGCATGTTACGAGACTGGGAACTCTCCATCTCGTTAGATGGACACGGACGATGATGGCCACCAACGACAGCGCCTCTGTCGCCACAAAGACAGTGTCAGATGAACCGTGATGTATAATCCGTTAGCGGATCACTTCTATAGATAGATAGCAATTTCGGCATCTAGGCCCAAACTCCGACTGGACTTTTTCCGGGCACGGCCTGATACCAATGGTTCATACGCTGCACGTCACTTGACCGATTCGAAAGGATGATACTGAGGTCTTTATCAGATGTGTCAACCGGCACCACCATGAAGGGATAGTGTATCCCTGCGGTAGATTCCACTTGGAGAGGGAAGGTTCGGATAGTAATAGCCGTTCTTCTCTGCCTGCCTTTGAATATGTTTTGTCACCTGCCAATGTCCATTCACAGCTCGAAATTTGTTACCAAGAAGCCAACCTATCTGACTGCAGACAAATGCGTCCTACTAGCTCGTTTGGTCTCTCGTTTTGAGTAGGCAAACCAACAGTCAACTTGTCAAAGCGTAGGAGTTGCACCAACACTAGCACAATCGGTTGCCATGAACCACTCGGGGAAAGGGAAGTCACGGGGATAGGAATTGGTATCGACATTGGCAGACCTGGTTGGGGACGAAGCGCGCTAGTCGGCTGGGTTTATTACAATAGCATAGCAAGGCCGAAACGCGTGATCCCATGATGGTCATGCGCGGTGCACCGAACGTTGGATGTGATGGTGCTCGCGTACTTGTACAGGTTGGGAAGCATGAGATACACACGCCGGCAATGATGCCATTGATGTCCACGATGAAGATGTTGAAGCTGGAAAGTGCCATGTCGAGCAGCTCATACACGGGCCAGTACAGGGGTCTGGTGATGGCGACAGGATCCCCCGCGGGGTCACGACGATTGCGAGATTGCATGAATGATGCTCGGTGCTAGCACGGATAGGATAGCCGCCCAGCGAACACGCTATGGATGTACCATGTACGGAGTACTGTAGTATATATGAATTATTAGTAGGCTTGGACAGGTTAACATGGAGCCAAGGCCAGCCAGGGCCAGCCAGGGCCAGCCAGGGCCAGCCCAACAGAACGCGCATCAAACATGGGATGGGCCAAACCGGACTAGGAGGTTCCATCTGATTCATGCTGGCTCTCCACAGCTGCCATTTCATCTCCCCACGTGGGGCGTCCTCAGTGCCTGTGAAGCCTGGAGCTGGTGGCCAGAATGGAGTACCAGAGTGCCAGAGGCGGCTCACAATGCTGCCCACCGTGCCACCGCAACGCCCTGTCGGGCAGAAGTGGAGGCCTGCGTTGTCGCTCTGTTGCTGTTGCTGCTGCTGGAGCTGCAAGATACAGTGTCGAGTACGGAGCAGAGTCCAGCCATGGGTCGTTGACTCAACTGGTGGCTGGTGACTGCTGAGTGGTCAAAGGCGGTTTGCGAACGCTTGATCCGCCGGCCCGACTTCAGCCGATGGCCACAGCTGTTGCCCAACTGGCGGGCCGGTACCTGGGGAACGCCATGAATGCTACCTCAAGTGCCCCGCACTCCCGTGCACTGGCACCAGGTACCTTGGCTGGGCGGTAGAGGTATCGCCCTGCCGACCCATGGCACCTTGGCTTTGCCTAGCCGGGCCAGCCCAGCACAGTACGCAAGGTACCTAACCAGGTGCAATAGTACCTGAGTTACCAGGTTGTAATCTGTAGCTTCTGTGCCAATTGACCGGCAGCTGGCCAAAACATTTTCTCCGGGTTCCCCCCCCCCCAAACCCCATCCATTTCATTCCGCTCCCTCTAATCCCTCGCAACTGCATCACCAACCAACCTCACTCACCTCTTCATTCTTCTCACCTTTCCGAGATACCCCTTCTCCCAACCGCCATCATGTCTGTCCCTGCCTACTCCGACATTGCCAAGCCGGCCAACGATGTATGCTGTCCCAATGCCCTCTCCCCTCACCCAGCTTCACTTGCTCCTCGCGTTGCGCATTGCGCCGGTCAGCAAGCTCCAGCTGCCACGCAAATGCTTCATCAGCTCGCCCCAGCCACCTTGTACAAGACGGAAGATGCAGTTAGCTGACCAAGACGTGCTTCTGTGCACCCTATAGCTCCTCAACAAGGATTTCTACCACCTCTCTGCCACCACCTTCGAGTTCAAGGACACCGCCCCCAACGGCGTTGCCTTCAAGGTCACTGGCAAGTCCAGCCACGAGAAGGCCACCTCTGCTGCCGTGAGTACCTCCTGTCGCTGCCTCGGGATGAGAGACGGCGGATGCCCAGAGGGACACTGCCCTATATATATATATCTATCTATATATGGCAAGCCCTGTCTCCAGCTTCCGCGGCTCAAACCTTATACGAACCAACCTGCTGACCGCTGCTCTCTTCACCGCATTACAGATTGAGGGAAAATACACCGACAAGCCTACTGGTACGGCATCACCGCTCCCCCTGTCGTCATCAAGCTCGCTCTCATCAACCCCGTCACCCTCCAACACCCCTAATCACAAGCCACGCCGCAAGAAACCACAAGCCCCCAGTGTCCCTACTCTCAGCCTCTCGCGAATCCTCGGCTCACGCGCTGGCTCGCCGATCGGATTCGCGACGCTGCTCCGGCCCGGCTATGCTCAGCTGCTAATGTTCTATTCCCGCGCAGGCCTGACCCTCACCCAGACGTGGAACACCGCCAACGCCCTCGACACCAAGCTTGAGGTCAGCGACTCCCTCGCCAAGGGCCTCAAGCTCGAGGGTCTCTTCAACTTCCTCCCCGCCACCGCTGCCAAGGGTGCCAAGTTCAACCTGCACTTCAAGCAGCCCGGCTTCCACGGCCGTGCCTTCTTCGACCTCCTCAAGGGTCCCGTCGCCAACGTCGATGCCGTTGTCGGCCACGAGGGCTTCCTCGCCGGTGCCAGCGCCGGCTACGATGTCAACAAGGCTGCCCTGACCGCCTACAGCGCCGCCGTCGGCTACGCTGCTCCCCTCTACAGCGCTGCGATCACTGCCTCTGACAACCTCAGCGTCTTTGCTGCCTCTTACTACCACAAGGTCAACAGCCAGGTCGAGGCTGGTGCCAAGGCCACCTGGAACTCCAAGACCAGCAACACTGTCGGCCTTGAGGTTGCCAGCAAGTACCGCATCGACCCCGTCTCCTTTGCCAAGGTCAAGATCAACGACCGCGGTATCGCTGCTCTGGCCTACAACGTCCTCCTCCGCGAGGGCGTCACCCTGGGTCTCGGTGGCTCTTTCGATACCCAGAAGCTTGACCAGGCTACTCACAAGGTGCGTCACTTTAATCATGAACCGAGTCATGTCTTTGATGAATGATATGCTGATGCTCCCGCAGCTCGGTGCCAGCTTCACCTTCGAGGGTTAAGCTGCTTCCGTTCACCTACTTCTAGCTTCGCCCGCCCTGCTAGATTTACATCCTCCAAAGCTGTCCACCCACAACAGCTCTTGTACCTTACAGTCGTGCATTGCGGTGGTATATCGGATGTAGAGTATATCTCGGAAAAAAATACAACCAATTTTGAAGATGATCACTCTGGCTACCAAAGAAAAAAAATACCTGCCTGTCCCCCCCCTGCCTGTCAGCAAAGGCAACAACACCATTGCCCTTGTATGTGTCATTGCCCTGGAATGTGTGTTTGTCTAGTATTGTAGACTCAACCCTCTTGGTCTATCTGTACATGTACACTCGGAGGAGGATGATGATGTCTGTGTTGCTTCCCTATCGTAAATCGCATAACGTAAAATGTCTCGTCCACACAGCACGCCAACCAAGTCGCTTCCGTATCAGTCACGATCCTTCTTCCGCCCCAAACGCAGGAATTGGAGATAGACGAGTGGGGCCAAGAGCGTAGCAGCGAGGATGCCAGAGATGATGAGGAAGTGACCGGCAAGGCTCGTCTGGGGCTCAAACTCGACGTCGTCGTCGCCAAAGGCACGGTGCGCGCGCTTCCAGCGGCGGATATCCTCGCGGCTGTGGGTTCGCGTATGGCCAGTCTTGTCGAAGTGCGGGACGTGGTCGTCGTGGGCGTGGTAGAAGGGATCGGAGCCGGGGCCCATGCCGCCGTAGGGTGAGGAGTGGGAGGAGCGAGAGGAGGAGGAGGAGGAGGGCTTGGCGCGGGCATCGTCGTCGAATGCGCCGGCCCAGGGATTGCCGCCGGGGGCCGACTCGGGGCCGTTGGTGCCGTCGGTGCCGGTCGACTCCTCGTGCGCCTGGCGGCGCTTGTCGGCGTGGGCCCCCCAGCCGCCGGAGCGGTAGAAGCTGGGCGGGGGGCCGCGGAAGGTGGTGCGGCGGCGGCTGAGGCCGGAGGGGGCGCGGCCGCCGGCGGGCTGGTTGGTGCTGTGGTAGGAGCCGCGGGCCGGGTGGTGGTGGGAGGTGGCGCGGAGGCGGAGGACGTCGCGGTCGTAGGCGGCGCGGCGGCCGGTGTCGGAGAGGACGGTGTAGGACTCGGAGAGGAGGGCAAAGGTGTCGGAGGCGGTGGGATCCGAGGGGTTGGCGTCTGGGTGGTGGGCTTTGGAGAGGGAGTAGAAGGATCTGGAAGGCGGCGAGGGCGCACGTCAGTTTTCTTCGTCTCGACAGGACGGATGGATGGACAAGACTCTAGACAAGGGACGAACTTTTTGATCTCGGCAGGGCTCGCATCGTGCCGGACATTGAGCCGCTCGTAGTGGTTCCTGCGCTTGACCTCATCGTGCGTCGAGAACATCCGGCGAGCAGCGCCTACGCCGGCACCGGCGCTGACCCGACATCGCAGCGGCGACCAAGCCGGCGACGGCGGCGGCAACGGGACCAACAGCGACGGGGACCGGCCGTGAGCGCCGGCCGGCACGGCGCGCAGCCATGCGGGGAGGCTACGGAGGGCAAAAGGGCACGGCGGCATCCCTCATCACGGCCTTTTAGCGAGGAAGAAAAAAGGGAGGACGGGGGCACCCAATATGGGGGGGGGGGGGAGTTGCAGGTTCCTGGCCGTGGAGAGGGCTGGGCAGCGTGCGAATGTGAATTGGAAGAGGCAAAGGTTTCGTTGGAGCTTGGTGGTGATGTAATGAGTAGTGCACTGGCAAAGGCGCATCATTGCTGCGGGTGGGGATGCAGCTAGCGGGGCGTGCATATACCGGGGATTGCTGGGGCATGACTTTTGCATGGGCACGCGACAACGAAGCAAAGAAGCAACAAGAGGGCCGTGCTGGACCTCTACTCTACTGAAAAGAAGTGAGAAGAAGAGAGAAGAAGGGACACGCTTTACCGGCAAACGCCGTGTTCTCTCATTGATTGATCAAGTTTCTGGCTCAATGTACAAAAACCCACAAGGATACGTGTTGATACAAACCCAGACAGCAACGCCTTTCATGCACCCATCACACGAGCCATACCGCCGGGGATACAGTTCCATATGCAGTTCCCTGGATGAACACAACCTCGTGTCGACATGCTTGGCTTGACTGAGCTATGCTCTATTCAAGACCGGAGCCCAAAGCATGCGCCTCCCGTTCTCTATGTGTTCGTAATAAATCAAACAACTCCATCTGCTTAGTGCAGGCGTCTCTTCCTTCTACTCCTTCGGGGGGCTCTTGGGCCGCTTCAGTGGGTGTGCCTCGGTGTTGAGCACCCAGTCGTCTAGATTGATCACATCGTCTTCCGAGAAGATGAGGTAAAAGTACTTGATCGTCTCCGATAGCCAGAACGTCTGTGATCTGGTTAGCTCCCACACTCCGGTGTCATCTGCTGGATTGCAACACAAAAACTCACCTCCATGGAATCTTCCTTCTCGCTTCCCTTCGTCTTGACGTCGGTGATGGTCGCAAAGGCCAGCTCAGTCTCCGTCTCCCTGACAATGGCCTCCCACATTCTCCAAGCTGCGTCGCGCCAGATCTCATCGCGAGTGATGCGCCACATGTAGAAAACACTCTCAATGGCCTCGGGCCGTAGCAGGTACCGGGCGTCTCGTATCCTGGAGAAAGACTCGGGAAGTCCGCCTCTGGCTCGAGCTACTTGCTTGAATGGGCACGGTCCGTCAATCGAGTCGCAAGACACAAGCTCTGAGATTTCGGGGGCGATGTTGGTAGGGAGGGCGTCGTAGAGCCAGACGCAGCCGGCCGTCAGTCGGGAACCGATGTCGACGAAATCCTTGCGCGTCAGAAGCTTGCCAGCGAGGGCATAGGTACCCCCGACGAAACATGTAAGATGCTGCATCTCTGGCAACAGGTCTGCGTCTCCAGTGTGCAAAACGGCATTGCCCGCCATCAGAATGTTCTCTTCCTTGCGAGTAATGGGACGAAACAGCAAGTTCTTGATGCCCGTCTCGAGAGCCCAGACCGTCATCTCGACATATTCGGGATCAAGGCCGCCGAGTATGGCATGCATCTTGGGCAGATATTCGATTTGGGAGTCCGTACCAGACCCCATTGTGAACATGGCCTCATCCACAATCTCCCTACGATAGTTCAGCAGGTTCGGCCATAGCCCGGGAATTCTGGTACTGTTTTGGGTACGGTGAAAGAACTTCTTTACACGTTCCGTGGCATCATAATACTTGGGGTTGCCTGTGATCTGGCTCAGGCGGGTAAACTCGAGCGACATGGAGCCGCCTGCGGCACCGGACATGGAGTCGTCAGCCACCTGGGTACCCTTCTTAGCCTTCGTATAGTCGAGGTAGTGAGGAGGCAGGTGGTTGGGGGTATCGTAGGCGAGGTACAGCATGTCGGCCAGCTCGATTGCCTTGGAGAGCAAGGTGGGCTCCTCGGAGAGGTCGTAAGCCGCCAGCAGCCCACCCAGGTGTCGGATAGTGACCTCGAAGAGATTGAGACTGTCCGTCTCGGGCCGGCCCCAGTCAAGGCGGGCAACCTCGCGCACAGCCAGGTTGAAGTCATCCTTTAGGTCCATGATCCAGAGCGTGTCCAAAGCATCGGTGATTTGGGCCGACCAGCCAAAGCTCTTCTTGCCCTTGCCGGACACTGGCAACAGCTCATCGTCGCCCCAAGCATGAGTCTTGTAGGCCTCCCAGCTCTTGACAAACGCCTTCTTGACGGCGGCCTGGCGGGTGCGCGAACGATCGTCTTGGCTGGATCCGGTCTTGCCGCTCTGGACGGTCGGGAGATTTTGGGGCGAGCCTTCGGGCAGGCTCATGATGTCCTCGACAGGATGGTAAATCTTGGCCTTGGACCAATCATAGCTGCTGGGCACATATTGGATAGGGCCGTCGGTGGTTCGATGTGTCCGAGGAAGCAGGTTGGATGTGTATGTGAGGTAGAGGAAGGCGGCGATGAAGGCGAAGCCGACGAGGGCGAGGTAGCGACGGTTTAGACCTGGCATGGCGACGCCTGGCGCATTTCTCAAGAGCCGGCTCGTATTGGCGTCGCTGTGGACCTGTGCGCGTGCGTATGCGGCCGTCCTTCTGTCAGTAGAAAGATGACAGGTGAGGGTAGATAATGGTAGATGAATGGAAAGGAAATGGAACGTAACGGGTTGAAGAAAGACTACGAACCGCAATCGAGGGAAACAACAGCAGGGAGGAGATGGAGCACCTTGGCACCTAAAAGCAGCAAGCAAGCAAGCAAGCAAGCAAGCGGGCAGTCTCCATGGGCCAGAAGTGACGTCGGGCTAAATTTGGAACCTGGACTCCAGCGCCCCCAAACCCCTGCGGCTCCCCTGGGCCCCGTCAGCCTGAGCACGCGAACAGGCAATTAAGGTGCGCAGCTAGGGGGCTGCTAGGGGGGCTGTTAGGGGGCTGTTATAGGGGCTTTGGGCTATCCGCCCGCTGTTGCAGCGCTGTGATTGGGCTTCCTGAGCCCCTGGCGTCTGGGGTGTGCTGCGGTGCGGGTCAGAGCTGGCGTAATCGCTGCAAGATCAGTTAACTTAGGTCCACTCAATCTACATTCAGATACGGAGAGCATCCCGCCAACGCAAACTTGTCGCCCTGCAACCAGCAAAACAGCAAACATGTATGCCATGTATAGAGATTGACTGCAGTTGGATTGATAGAAAGTGTCTGAAAGGAGCGTCTCGAGTTGGTCGGCAACGTAAATCATGTAGCTGCATTCCCTCCACACATGCATACACCACCCACTCCACACCACACCACACGACAACTGAATCCCCTGGTAGGATGGATATGGATCGGAATCCCCAGACTGGCTCCCGCCCAACCGCAGTTTGCGTCTTCCGCCAAAAGCCAACGTGAGGTAACAGTTTCCCCGCCCTTTTCCAGTTCCTCTCTGCCCTTCCTCTCCCCTCCCCTTCTCCCCTCTGTACTACCATCTCGTGCACCAAATGGCCCTTGTCCTTTCATCCCCCCTGTCATACCGCAATGCTGTACGTAAACACCAAGACAATCTGCACCTGGCGGGCCGCTACCACAATGGCAGCCGGCCGTAGATTGGGCCACTGGCATGGGAACTTCCATGTCTCCGCTGTCCGGGTCCGGAGTGATCCGGCATTGCGGCGTCGAGAATCCCATACGGGGTGGTCCCTACTGTCTCTTAGACTGGCTTTGGCCGGGTTGGCCCTTGATGACGAGGTCTGCGACAGCCACCAACAGCTGGCCCACTCCCACCTGTCGTAGTTGAGGTGGGAACTAAGTCTGCTGCAGAACCCTTGGGATGCAAAATACGTGTCATTGCCATACTCATGGCGTCTTCGTCCTCATTCAGTCGTAACCGCCTCCGATCTGGCTGTGGAAGGCGGTGCTGACGCTCTTCTCATCGTCATCGAATCGCCGTCCGTACCCGTTTCCAGGGGCCATACGCCCGCTGCTCTCGACGTACTGCTTCAGACGGTCGCTCTGGCTGTAGGAAACGGGACGCATCCCAGTGACGGCATCGTGTAGCCCAGCCCCAAGACTGACACCACCCTGGCCCACGCCCTTGCCACCAAGAATGCTAGAAGAGGCATCAGTAAACTCGGAGTTGGCGACGCTTTCGCCAGCGATACTCTCAGTGGCACGGCCGCGGCTCTTTGTACCGCGCCCGGGGGCCGAGACGCCAGGCAAGCCAGGCCACTGCTCCGGAGTGAAGCTCGAGAACATGGGAGGGAATGCACTGTTCAGGGCAGCGCCTCCGAAAGCCGAACCGTGAATCGAAGAGACGTCATCGGGGATGTAGGAGACCATGGAGCCCGAATCAAAATCGCGAGTGGAAGGCGGGCCGTTGAAGCGACCATTCGGGTAGCCTGCCGGGGGGAATGGGGTCTGCTGGTTCTTCTGGCGATAGCTGACCTTGGGCCTGCTGAACTGCAACAAGCAAGCCTGGAGGTTAGTCAGGGGACCCTCAACGAAGCACTTGCGATCTTTGAAGTGGACAAGCAGGTTGTGCCACAGTTCGTGCTTGGATAGAACCTTGGGGTTGCCGAGAATGACGAGACCGTACTTGGCTCGAGTCAGGGCCACATTGAGACGGCGCGGGTCTGACAAGAAACCAATGCCTTGGTTATCGTTGGACCGGACGCAAGACAGAACGATAAAGTCCTTCTCACGGCCCTGGAAAGCATCCACAGAGGCCACTTCCACTTCCTTGTAGTACTCCTTCTTGTAGGTTCCAGAGTTTTGCATCGTGGTGACAATGTAGCTTCGCTGACCCTCGTATGGCGTGATTACACCAATGTCGGCAGGCTTGACGCCTGCCTTGAAAAATCTTGTCACGGCCTTTTCGACATTGGAGGCCTCCGTTCGGTTGAGGTACGAGGTTCCCGAGGCCGATATTTCCTCATGGCCGAGGTTGGACCAAAACATCATGGGCATCTCGGCAACAGGCCAAGGGAAATCGACATCCTTTCTGAGGCGGTTTTCGTGCGTGACACCATTCTGCAGACTTCCATCGTAGAACATGTTCGAAGGAAACTCAGACAGGCAGGGGTGCATTCGGTACTGGATATTCAGGCGGATTGGGTTGAGCTTGAGGTTGACTAGACGCTCGAACAAGGATTGGTTCAAGCCAGCTTTGGCCGCCTTCTTGTTCATGATAACGGGACCGAGCTGCTTGTGATCGCCGACCAAGACAACCTGCTTACATCCGAGAACGAGAGGAATCATGCACTCGGGCTCGGCCGATTGAGTAGACTCGTCGATTAAGACATTGCGGAACTTCATCTTGGAAAGACGCGGGTCGCCAGCTCCAACGCAGGTACAGCACACAACATCGGCATTGCTGAGAATGTCTCGTTCGGCAGCCTTGGTCAGTTGTTTGAACTTCTTTTCATCCTGGCTTGACAGCTCGCCCAGTTCGTTCTTCAGCTGAGAAAGCTTTACAAGCTCGCTGTTGTGCTCAGACATTCGGACCTGCTCATGCAGGGCAAGGAAGCTCACGGACGACTCGACGTCCTCTCGGGACTTTGCAGTAAGACGAACGACCTTGAGTCCGGTGCGGTGCACACGCTCACACAGCTGATCAACGGCAACGTTGGAGGGGGCACAGACCAGGACCTGGCCACCGCTCATCTTGGCAAGGTGGTAAATGATGGTTGCAGAAGTGACCGTCTTTCCGGTTCCGGGAGGGCCCTGGATGAGACTAAGAGGTTTCTGCAAGACCGCCTTGATCGCACCAACCTGGCTAGGGTTAAGATCGGGCAGGCCAGGGACCGACCACTTCTTAGGAAGATTGGTCTTCATAGCCTGTACCTGGACATCATGGCCAAGAAGCGTATGGAATATGAATCCAGAAACACTCATGTCATCAACGGCGAAAGTCTTCATAGCAAGCTGCATGCGATCATAAGACGTTGCCTTCCAGACATAGTCGGCAGAGAAATTGTGAGAAAGATCAGTGGGGACAGACTTCTCGTTGCCGGCCTTGCGCAGCTCGAGGGTAACTTCGTCTGACTGGTTGTTGGGGATCTTGATGACGTATCCTACGCCCTCCCAGGGAGATCGGAGCTCACCCTTGTATCGAAGTCGCATTTCATCGCCCACAGCAAGCTTGACATCTCCAGACTCGATCTTGTGTAGGTTGAAGCTCACGAGATGCTTGTTGTTCAGGCCATAATCCCAGCGAACGGTCAACCCATCCTCGGACTGGGCTTCCTTGAGCTTCTTGTCGTAGTCAGATTCCATCTTAACCAAGGGACCGAAGATGTTCTGATAGTGGTAGGGATCGTCGTATTGCAGCAGGACTGGGTGAGGGTCGTCGTCAATGCTTGATGCTTTCTCGAGGTCCATGACTGTAGCCTTGGAGTCGATCTTCCACATCTCCTCCAGCTTCGCAATCATGTTCGGGGTCAAATGGCGGGCTCGAAGCTGCTCGGCATCAGAGGGCGTGGACACGAGCCAGGGAAGGAAGGCCCGTTCTTCGATAAGTGGCTGCCATCGCGACGTGTCCCAGTTCATATCCTTGTTGGAAGTGTTTGCGGCACACGGCTGGCGGCATAGAAGAACGACAACGGTGTCGGATTTCGCCGGGATGAAACCAAGTAAAAAGGCATTCTTGGTTCCACAGTTGTAGCATTCGAGAACGGTGTCGCCAAGGGTCGACTCGGGGTGAAGCTGAACCTCTTTGTGGCGGGCGCGGACAAGGTGATTGACGATGTGGGTGGAGGTGCCATTGCCACGAGCGCTGCAGAACCACTTGTTACAGGTTAGGCACTTGACGACGCAGCCGGGGGAGTGGATGCCGCAATATCTGCACCCTGGAGTCAGTCGTTGTTCCTCGCCTTGATCTGAGGCAACACATACGCGCAAGCATGAGCCGGAAGCTCCTTTTCCTCCTCCGTGGCCTTGAGCTTGAGTCCCATCATACCATTAACCGGCACGCTGTTCAAGCTATCATTGTCATCTTCCTCGTATACTTCGGTCTGGTTGTCATCGTCATCAGCTCGGCGGCGGCCATTTCGATCTCCGTATTTGCCGTAGAGTAGGCTCTCATCAGGGTCGATTGTAGATAGGTCGTCGGCTCCGGCCTTGATCGCAGCGGCAGAATCGGAAATCAAGTGGTTGCCGACATGGGTGAAGGCGCCTTCCATGTTGCTTGGGTTGTGAAATTCGGGTTGTGAAGTAGGGTTTTCCTGCAAGAAAAGCTGTCAGAACCCTGCTCGGCGCGGGGGCGGGGTGATGGTGACGTTGTTCTCATCGTCAAATCTCTACTCCTTTTCTCCTCAGAGTTCGACTTACCTACGGTGTTAAATCTTTAAAGGTCCGCTTGCGAGGTCTGGAGAGTGCCCGGGCGGTTATTGAAAGTGATTAAGGGTTGCAGGGTGTCGCTAAGGCTCACATCATCGCGAGAAGAAATGCGCCAGTAAGCAGAGTTGGCGTGAAACCGCACAGACGATGGACGTGATGCCAGATCCGTATGTCTGTTGCTTTTCCTTGAGAAGGTAGGACAAGCAACGGAGAAAGCGGCAAGGGTTTGTTTTTCTGGTAAACTCGATCCCTCGACGAACGAACAACAGGGCCCTCTTGATGGCGGAGTTTGGTGGGACATTTTGCGCCCACGTGATAGGCGCTGGCTGTTGTTGATAGGCGACTGAACCCCGGCAAAACTGATAACGGAACTTTTCTTGGTTGCTGCCCGCCAAAAAATTTACTTGTACAGCAACCTTCTGCGACAGCATAGCATCGAAAGCGGGCATCGCTCTTCTTCACATCATGATTGTATGTTGAGTATACAGTACCTTCAGCTGTGAGACCAGAGTACTAATACTATGATTGCAGCGCAAGCAAGCGCGCCAAAGGCGCGATTACCTCTACCGACGAGCGCTTCTGCTGCGAGACGCCGAGATTAGCGAAAAGAGAGCCAAGCTCAGATCCTCTCTAGCCTCAGGAAAGCCACTGGACCCAACGATTGCCAACGACAAGGCCCTGCGGAAAGATTACCAATACGACGAGTCCCGCCCCGATCTGTCAACAAACGAGGAACTTGATCTCGATGACGAATATGCTCAACTCTCCGGCGTGGTCGACTCTCGTGTCCTCGTCACGACCTCTCGCGACCCTTCTGCTCGACTGGCCGCCTTTGCCAAAGAAATTCGACTTCTACTGCCCACATCGGTGCGACTGAATCGTGGAAATCTCATTCTGCCAGATCTTGTACGGTCAGCTCAGTCTGCCGGTCTGTCCGACCTGGTCCTTCTCCACGAGCATCGTGGCACCCCAACGGCCCTGACTCTGTCGCATTTTCCCCACGGGCCGACCGTCTCTTTCTCGCTTCATAATGTTGTCCTGCGCCACGATATACCCGGAAGTGTTCGAGGAACAGTGAGCGAATCGTACCCTCACCTCATCTTCGACGGCTTCACCAGCCGTCTGGGAGAACGAGTTGTCAAGGTGCTAAAGCACTTGTTCCCTCCCCGGGAGGCCATCACGAACAAGAACAAAATTGGAAACCGAGTTGTGACCTTCAAGAACATTGAAGATAGCATCGAGGTCAGGCATCATGTGTTTGTACGGACGGGATACGACAGCGTGGAACTGGCCGAGGTTGGCCCCCGAATGACGATGAGGATGTTTGAGATACGCAGTGGCACTCTCGAGAACAAGGAGGGCGACGTTGAGTGGCACCTGACGCAGTACACGAGAACCGCCAAGAAGAAGAACTACCTATGATCGGGTTTTCGTGTAAACCAACTATGCTGCCTTTCAGTGGACTCATGGGGGAAGTTTGGTTCGTGCAACAGAAGACGCGCAAGGAGAAGTGCGTGAGTTGGGGTGGAAAAATAGGAGCAAGAGCATCGGTCATCGGCGTTTGGAGTATTTGGGTCATGTACGGAGCACCTTTGTGAAAACTAGAAGTTGGTGTTTGTCATCAGTATACCGAAGGGGATCGCGATCGACGCTGATCTGGTGGGTGGCTGCAATTGACGAACACCACGCCCAGGCTGTTTAGCATAACACCAAATAAAAGATCCCAACATCAACATTGATACAGTACAACATTGTCAAAGAGAGAGCCAGAGCAAGGGTCATAATATCAATTTGGACAACTTAAGCTTCTCTGTCTCGTTATTTTGGTTGCTTCAATGCATGGCCAGGTCATTGATGGGAGTCTGAAGATCTACATCATTACTACTCTAATGCTGGCTTTCCTTGGCACGCATTGAGAGAGCTTGCGAGACAAGGTCCCGAACCGTTTCCCTGAATGTGCGATACCGATAGCCGAGCTCCTTACCCGCAGTCTCGCCGTCCAGGCCGTAGCTAGTGATTGTGGGCTGCTGTTCCAGATTCACCGTCTGTCCTAATTCCGGGAACTCCTCCACAATGATTTCGGCTGCCAAACTGTACGAGAAGCGCTCCGGCGCTGTTGGGGTGAACCTTTGACCGGCAACCTCTCGTCGAAGAAGAGACTCGACATGTGCTGTGGCAAGATCACGGACATCGATCCAGAAGGGAACGCGAGCAAGAGGGAGCGGCTTCACCCCACTGGCAACATTCCACAGCATCAGATTCGACTCGTTGAATTTATCGACGCTTGGAACTGGGTGAACAACCGGTCCAAAGGTCATGGGAGGGCAGAGCGTAACAATGTCAAAGGCTGGCTTCTCGTTTCTAACAAAGTTCCAGGCTTCGAGTTCGGCAAACTTTTTGGATCCTCGGTAAGCCGTGACTGCGTCGGTGGCAGGATCAGCCGCCTTTTCGTATGTAAGAGGATTCCAATCGGCTGCTGTGTAGGTAAAGTACGGTCCCTTGCGGTCAATATCAACAACGGACGCAAATGATGAAGTGATGACAATGCGCTCGATCTGGGGATTGGCTACAGCAGCCTTGAGAATTTCACGAACGCCATTTATAGCCGGTATGATCAGCTCTTTCTCGTTGTTCGTAGTGTCGTATGTAAAGGGCTGAAGATGCGAGCGTCAACGGCGTGGATTCCGGGATACTTGGTACAAGCACTTACACTGGCAACGTGTATCACTCCGTCAACTCCTTTGACTGCTCCATCTAGACCACCTGGTTGTTCAAAATCTTGTATCTCAACGAAGTCGAGTTTTCCAGAGTATTGAGGTCGGGCATCAATCATTGATTGTCCCTTTGCTAGGGAGCGAGTTGCGCCCCGAACTTTGAGTCCTCGCGCAAGTAGTGCGTCGACAACATGAGCACCGATGAAACCGGTGGCACCGGTGACCAATACGTATTGACTATACACGAGTTGTCAGTTGGCAGTGCTAATTGGATATGTCTTGTTCCTTACAACGATGTAGGCATGTTTGGCTCGATGGCGACGCACGATCCGAGGTCTTTGATGAGGGGTAGAGTTGCTATTTGCGGAGAGAACCGATCATCTCGTCTGGACATTTAGGTCGGTAAATCTCGCAATCGTACGCGAAGAACCAGGGTTGGTTGCATGCATGTCCCTGGGTAAGATAATATGCCCGAAGAGCTTCAACCTCAGACACATCGTAAGTTTGTAAATGCTTCTTTTCAACTTTCACCCAACTGGTATTTGCGCCCATTGCTCCAAATGATGAAGCCGGATGAGGAGATTTCAGCTCTTGGCTTCTTTAGTCACTTCTCACTGTCTCCCACATCTCCAAGCAGACTTAATTGTTGACGGACCTGGCAACACTGGCACGGTGTACGTAGGTAGCCATCACCGGGTCAGGTTTGGTTACTGTGTCTATGCTTCATGGGCGATTCGGTTCTTCAACCGCTTCCGAAAGCTCAAGCACATACAATATGTCTATCGCAAGAATGTTTGCGAGTACGTAGAAGATGGCCGTTACACCAATATACCCAACCGACAGCGCGTACCGTGGCAGTGATGCTTAGTAGCCCGTAGATACGCACGAAACCCTGAGTCGGGTTAGTGAGTTGAACTGAAGGGAACAATTGTCCCCATGGGAACCCATAATGACGTTTATTTTGAAGAACCTTGTCCTAATATCCGTTCTTCTTCCAGGGTTGGCGGACCCAGAGTGGAGCTAGAGATATTGTACATATACAGGGCGGAGTAATTGTTGTTCAAGATCCAGTTCGGATTCGCCCATGGCCATCGTTGTTGCGCAGCACCGAAAGCCTGGCCAAAGAATTGCAGACTCACGTGCAGCATCTAAGCCTGCCCTGTCTCACAGAAAAAGCAGAACAAGAGGCTTCCATGGTTCGACGGCGAGCTCGTGGTGACGCGGACGGTGCAGCGTGGGAACGTGGTCTTTGGGTGGCGCAGGGCGAGAAGTGCTTATTTTAGCAACCCCCGCCACTGTAACCCGCAGTTCTGCAGGTGCCTACCAGCCCAAGGTACAGTAGGTACCTACCTACAGATTGATTACAGGTAGTGACAACTGCGCGAGAGTGAGGTGAAGCCGGGCCCGGAACTGCCGGGTATATGCCAGGTGACCATGGCTGTACAATGTGATTTACGTCGTTTTCCACAAGAGATGCAGTGTAGTAGGGGTTCTGATGGGGCTGCTTCGAGTGCGAGCGGGACGGCGTCGGTGGCCGGTATGCTGTGTGTGATTGCAGGTTGCCGCTTTATGATGTTGGATGGTTTATCCGTACTATGTACAATAGTCCTAGATGATGTCTATGTGTGATATTCTTCGGAGGAATATCGCAAGGATAACAATGCCCGACGGAGTATCTTGATAGTGGGCAATAATGCAGATGAAACTGGAACAAGGACTGATTGTGCTGGGTTGGATGAGGTCATGAGATGTTTGTGTGAGCCAGCCGTGGAATGCTGCAAGGTTCCTCCAATAGTGAAAACACTCAAGTGACTCTGAACCACCTAGGTACGTAGGTAGGTAACTAGCCTCTTTCAGGTTCAAGTCTGTTGCAATGAGTGTTACCAGCAACACACACATTAGCTCGTAATTGTACAATGATGGATGTATTTGCAATGCCCAGCATTCGCCCAACTATCCGAAGCATCATATCGCATCGCATGCGTCGCGTTGCTGTGGCTTCAAAGCGGCACCAAACGCTAAACCGTATTGTCCGGGAGCCACACGACTGTGGCTTAAATTGGCTGTGTTGCCTCCACCAACCATTCGCCTTGCAGGACCCGCAGGTGGTCTTAGCGCTGGGCAAGGAAGAGCGAGACCTCTTCATCATTCATTACTTGCAGCATAACCTCCCGTCATCAACATCCGGCGTCTCCATCCGATCCGCACCGCTTTGCACCGCACTGTATCGCACCGCACCGCATCGCATCGCATCGCATCGCCATTGTCATCTTATCTCCCTCCTCCTCCTCCTCCTCCTCCCCCCCAAATCTACCAGTACTGTCCGCACCCATCATGTCGTACGGCCAGTATAGCCAAAACCCTTACCAGCAGGGTCCTGCCGAGGAGTCGGCCTACGGCTACGGTCAGGTAAGCAGAGAACTCACCTTTTCGGTGCGCAATCTTACTGACCACGAATTGCTCCATCTAGGCCAATCCTTATGCCCAAGATGGCCAGGGTCAGGGCTACGAGCTGCAGGACTATCAGCAGACGCCGCAGGCGGATCAATCCTTGCCTACTGCCTCTCTTTCCCAGCAAGAGTTCCTCAATCGCGTCCAGAACTTGCGCAATGAGATCAAGGGCCTCACTACCGACGTTGACTACATCGGCCAGCTGCACCAGCGCAGCCTGAGCAGTACCGACGGTTCCGCCAGCCAGCAGCTCGAGCAATATGTCTCACAAACGCAGATTCGCAACACCGCCATCAAGGACGGCATCAAAGGTCTCGAGCGCGACCTCGCCAAGACGACTGACGCGACCCGCAACACCAAGGACACCCAGCTCAAGTCCCTCAAGACCTTTTTCAAGTCCGAGCTCGACAAGTACCAGAGCATCGAGCGCGAGTACGAGCAGCGCTATCGCGACCAGATTGCCCGCCAGTACCGCATCGTGAACCCAGACGCCACCGATGAGGAGGTCCAGGAGGCTTCTCGAGCCGACTGGGGCAATGAGGGTGTTTTCCAGACTGCGGTATGCATCCAAACGTTTCACGTTTCACGTTTCATGTCCCCGAAACAGTCTGCTAACTAGGTCTTGCAGCTCCGAACGAACCGCACTGGCCACGCTAGCTCTGTGCTCGGCAATGTACGAGCCCGCCACAGCGAGCTCCAGCGCATTGAGCAGACCATCTCCGAGCTCGCCATCATCTACGAGGAGCTTGCGACTCTTGTCGAGCAGCAAGAGCCTGTCATCCAGGCCGCCGAGGACAATGCCATCAACACCAATGTCAACATCGAGAAGGGCAACGAGCAGGTCAAAGTGGCCAATGAGCACGCTCGCCGTCGTCGCAAGCTGAAGTGGTGGTGCGCCCTTGTTGTTCTCCTCATTGTCATCGCCATTGCTCTTGGCGTTGGTCTGGGTGTCGCTTTGACGAAGAAGTAGAAGGATTCATCATCGCAACCTCTGGGCCCCCCTTAGAATGATATGGATGGGCCGGTTGATCTCGCTGATGTCTCTTGTCATTTCTGCTTTCTTCCAATTCCCCCACAAGCAACAGCCAGCCCTGCTCGAATTATTAATACTCGGCCAAAAGTTCGATACCATCGCGGCTGTTGCCTTATTTTTTCTCTCCTCGGAGCCAATAGCTCCGGGGCAATGTTCCATTTGAGGCCGCGAGATAACGAATCATGCACTGGGGCCAGGGTGGATACTATTTTGATCTTTTTACTTTTTCTTTACCGTCGTTTTGTCACGAAAACTGTTACGGGGGCATGGAAGTTCTCCCTTGGGTTTGGTTTTTGGTCTTATTCTGTAGGAATACTCTCTGCTTGGACGCAGTGAGTATCTGGAGTTGTGTATCCATATCGGACCCGATCAACATGGACTAGATGCGTGGGATGGGAGGCCGATCCATGATGGCCGGGACTAATATTGGTGGAGTGCACCCCGGCGGGTGGAAGAGACCGTTCGGTGAAGAGTCAGGAGATGGATACGGCTTGTAGATAGGCAAACCTGACTGTACACACTGCAACATGCCCTCGCCCAGGTGCCCTTGCTTTCCCATCGTGGTTGCGGCAGGCATCATCTTCGCGGTGCCATCGAGATGAGTGAAGTTCCACTCCAATTAATTATATACACATACACTAGGACAATTGCGCAAGATTACAGACAGCCCCGACTCCAAAGCATGAATCTCACCGTGTCCTTAGTGTTGAGACCAAACACGAAGCCTCTTCGCCAGGCGAGCCCGCGGGGGAAAGAAGGCAACCAACATGCCCCATCCAAGATCTGATTCCCCGTCGTCTCATCATTGCCTCATCTCTCCAAATTCGTACACTTTACAGATGAACCCGCCTCGCCCAGCTACACCTTGACCCTACATTGCGTCTTGTGTCCAGAGATCTTATACACGTTTATTGAGGGCCCATGCGCAGGCCACCGGGGCCGGCACCACCGGCCAGCTTGGCGGCGAGCTGGGGGTACTTCTCCGTAACCTGGACCTGCGTCCTGGTAGCCTCGGCGTAGGACAGGGCATTGACAATCTCGCCCTCGGTGCGGGCAAGCTCGGCAGCGCGCTCAAAGTACTTGAGGGCGGCGGGGACGTTGTTTTGCTGGAGGAGGAGCTGGGCCATGGTGGCGACAGCAATGTCACACTCGGGGTCGACTACATTCAATGGTTAGCAGTTGGTCTTAGAGGGGCACGACTTAATTTGGGCGAGGCTTACTGATCAGAGCCTTCTGGCAGAGCTTCTCAGCCTCCTTGAAGTCCTGCTTCCACTGGAAGAGAGCAAGGGCCTTGTTGATGAGAGGAAGGACGTTCATGGACATGGGCTTGGTCTGCTTCTCCATCTCCATGGCAGTGTCGAACTTCTCAATGGCCTCGGAGAAGTTACCCTGGTCGAGCAGCAGCTCACCATAGTAGTTGTAGACGTCGGGAACCTTGGGGAAGTTCTTGATGCACCTTCGGAAGGTGGCCATGGAAGAGGCGATGGAACCCATCTTGTACTGCGTCACACCGAGCTGGATGTGGGAGAAGATGAAGTCCTTGTCCAGATCAATCGACTTCTGGTAGTCCTTCTGGGCGTCCGCCAGATCGCCCTTGATGAAGTGTGCCTGGGCACGGTGGTAGTAGACGTCGGGGTCCTCGTTGTCCTGCTCGAGAGCCTTGGCGAACTCGGCCTCGGCCTTCTCAGGCTCGCCCAGCTCAAGGCTGATGCTGGCACGCTTGATGTAGCTCTGGGTCATGGAAGGGTCAAGCTCGATGCTCTTGTCGAAATCGCTGGTCGCGTCGGCGTGGTTGCCCAGCAGGGTTCGGAAGGTTCCTCGCATGTTGTAAGCCAGAGCCTCGTACTCGCCGAGGTCACCGAGCTCCAGAGCCTTCTCAAAGGCCTGTCGCGCCTCCTCGTAGCCGTCACCCGTCTTCTTCTCCAGACCCTGGAGACCGAGCTGCATCTGTCCCTTGCCGGTATCGGGGTCTAGCTCCTCGGAGTCCTCGAGACCCTCGGGGCGGGGCTTGGGGCGGAAGCTCTGGAGGTAGTTGCCGACAAAGATGGGGCTGGGCAACTTGAGAGGACGAGAGGCAATCATGTCCTTGGCCTTGTGCTCGGCGAAAGTCTTGAGCAATCGCTCGACGGCTTGGGCAGTCGACTCAGTCTTGAAGTTGTCGATGATGCACGAGGCAGTGAAGTCGAGGAGAGCCTCGGAGTACTTCTTCTGGTTCTCGTAGGCGGTGGCACGACGGTTGATGGCCTTGACGTATTCAGGGTCCATGGTGATGGCGGCGGTAGTGTCCTCGATGACCTGGTCCCACTCGCTCATGGCGCTGTGGCAGGCGGCTCGGTTGGAGTAGAAGACGGGGTCAGGCTTGCAGAGGATGGCCTTGGAGTACAGATCGATGGCCTTGTTGTAGGCCTTGTCGCCGTAGGCCTTGTTGCCGGCCTGCTTCAGCTTGGCCGCGAACTCTTCTCGCTGCTGCTGGGTGAAGCTGGCGACGTTCTCTTCGGTGACATCTGGCAGCTCCGACTCGCTCTGGGCTGAGGCGGCTTTGGGTTGTGCAGCAGCGGGAGTGGCGGACTCTGCGGACTCTGCGGCCTTGCGCTCGGCCTCTTTTCGCTTTCTGCGCTCCTTCTTGCTCAGCTTTGGAGCCTTTTCCTGCTGTGACGTGGGACAGTGGTTAGTGGTAGTTTGTACAGTCGGTCCTGGTTCGATGACGGCAAGCCTCCAGCAGGCGTGATATAACAACGGAGGAACATGGGCCTGGCGTTTAGACAACGTACCGAGTCATTGAGGTAGTAGACAACTCCGGCGCCGGTGACGACGACAGCAACACCAGCAATGGTGTAGGCAACGGCCTTGTTCTCAGATACCCAGTTGGTAAGGCGGTCCCAGACACCGGATGAGGAATCGACGGGGATGGCGGCGGCGGGCCGGCCCGGGGGCATTGACGGAAGAGGAGCCGACATGGCTAGAGGCCTTGTTGTGTATATAGAGGAGTCGGCGTGGATGGGCGAATGAGCGGATGGGCGGATGGGAGCGAAGCCGTCGGGGCGGGTTGTTGGAGGAGAATGGAGCAGTAGCCGATGATGTAGTGATGTAGGTGATGCAAATGCAGCTGCGGCAAGCTGGGCTCTCGCGCAAAAAAGCTGATTACCCGGTCTCTGAAATTTAGCGCCAGACCACCCATCGGCTCCACTAAAAGTTTTTCCGATTCTGACGGCTGCTATCCAATGCCACACTCACACTCACTCACACTCTCTCATCACTTCACTCACACAGACACACACCACACACGTACTCGCTTCAACTTGCCTGAGGCACTTGAGCATTTTCAACTGTGGGCACAGCAGTCCCACATTGAAATCTGTTATCGCGATACTGTTTCCCAATAACCCCGTTGTGCTCAACTGCCCACTCCATGGCATCTGCTCTTACTCGCCAGATTACCGCTCTTTGATTTGCTGCCGATGCATCTGTTCGCAAGGCAAGGGCTGACCCCCGGCGATGAAGCCAGCCAGCCAGCCCCCCCTGGTCCGTCTGGCGATTCCCACCAGGTGGCATGATTTGGCTGCGATCAGCGGGGTCAACCGGGTCTCATGTTATGACATTGCTTTGCTTCCTTGCTTCCTTGCTTCCTTGCTCTTGATCCCATAAGACGACCAGCCACCGAATATTCTGGTAATGGCACATACTGGGTCAATCTTTCCAAAGCCTTCATCTTGATTCGTTTATAGCTGTAAGTTAGCTAGTAGCCTGGCACTGCTCCTTTGGGGGCGCCAGTGTAAGCTTGTCAGCCCGACGTTCAGTTTTGCAGCATCTGTAGCATCTGGCCATCAATCTGCCATTTGATGCCAGCTCCCTATGCACATTGGCTTGATGATTTACACAAGCGTGACTTCTTCCGTATATTGTGTTAACCCTTTGTGAGAGCTGCGTTCGATGGCATCGCTATGTTCCCTATAGACCGGATTACTAATTCGCTATCCCCAAGTACTCTCTCCGTACAGATTACACCATGGCCGATCTGGACCCTCATTCCGTTAACCCATGAACGGTGTCAGTCTTCTCGCTTCCAGACGCCTGTAATCAACCAGTATGGACGAAGGCTTTGAGTTATTCACATCCATTCGCTATGATCCGATCCTCAAAGATGTACCCAGGTGTTACGCCCAAGATGTGGGCTGGAATTCAGACAGCCCGTCTGCCTTGTACATGCTCGATTTTCACCGAGATCGCATGCTGAAAGCAGCAACTCATTGGAATTGGCAAGCGGCGATTGAGCGACTGCAAGGTGGAAACGGCATTGCGGCAATGGCACGCGAGACCGAGGCTCTGGTTGAGAAGAGTGCAGAGTCATCGCAAACAGGCCCGTTTCGCATGAGAATTACCATCAATTCAAAGGGCGAGATGAATATCCAGAAGTTTCCAACGCCCCAAATGCCTTTGGAGAACTTGTTTCCAAAGAGGCTTCCGCCCCCCCGTTCTGCCATTCCAGAGAGCGACGACCCGAGCAAAGTACCACATTACACGCTCGTCGTCGACCGAGTGAGAACCCCAAGGTCCGATTTTACTCACTTCAAGACCACAAAGAGGAAAATATATGACGACGCTCGCCGTCGGGCCAACATAGGCCCCAAGGACAACAAAGAAATTCTCCTTGTCCACCACGAAACCGGGCTGGTCATGGAAGCCACAATAACAACTCCCTATTTTTGGAGAGATGGGCGTTGGGTCACTCCCCCTGTCGCTGCTGCGTTCAGCTGGAGTGAAGGGAGCGGCGGTCAAGACGGAGTGTCGCGGCGCTGGGCACTACAGAGGTACGTACAAACTATCATGTTTGCTGAGTGGCAACTGACTCGAGAGCGTTCATCAGAGGACTTGCCGTGGAAGGAGATATCAAAGCCGACTCTTTAGTAGATGGAGAGGAGTGTTGGATCAGCAACGGGGTGAGAGGCTTCATGGCTGCCACAATTCAACTTGGCGATGAGGGCTAGTCTATGAACTATGTGTCTATATATGTAGATGTATAAGCAGTGTTCACCAATCAATCAATATGATATATCTAACCTATCACTCCTTTACGTCCACGAACTAGCAAGCAATGCTGGACGCGAGGGCATATACATCACACTGTTCTCGTGATTGAATTTGACATGTCATTTGAGGCAGACGATCCTAAATAGGAAACAGCCATTCCGTATGCCACCCAGATTTCTTGCGGATATCTGGAACTTTGGGGCAGTTAGAGTCGAGCTGATGGTTAACGTTACACAGTACGCATCCATTTGTCCCGACGCCTGGTGTTGATGAAAAGTGGAGACATGTTCGGAACGACTCGTCGCGTCTCGCACTTGGTTCACACGTTTACACGCGTAGAGTGGAATTCGTCTTCATGTTCCGTTCAGTTCCATCGCAAAATCAACAACTACCGAAGCCGTTGACAAGCAATGTATTAGAGGGTCAAGCTTGTAAAATCACGTTCTGTTGCTTGTGACTGTCTTCACAGGTCTCTCAGGCGCTGTTGTTGGGGCGAATCTTTGCTTGTCCTTGGCTCGACGTCAATGCCTACGACAACCACTTGGTGGCTCATAATTTGGATGCATTTCTTATGGCTTATCCCAAGCTTTCGTGATTGATGAGAGTTGCTGGAACAAACCGAGACATCTAAGGTAGGCAAGCGCTTCACTTACCCATCGAACATGTTCGACCTGATAAGCATAGGTCACCATACAATCAGATTTGCGATAACGCAGTTGCAAGGATCAAACGGCCTTTCTATCACTGTTTTCGAGCACGAGTTCGTTGCCATGGCCAGTCAGAGTCTCAAAACACCAGAATCCGCCATTCAGGATGGCCGTCAGCACTATGCTGCCAAACGCTTCAAGCCTGCACTTGAGCAGTTCACCAGGGTACGGCTTCTTCGCCTATTCACTCTTTGATTGAGAAATAACACACAACAGGCGATGAGGCTGTGTCCCTGTGCTCGAGGTACTAAGCGGGACAGATGCAGCTGTAAAGATTATGAGCAAGTTGCCTTGAAGGACGGCTCCATCTTTAGTGAGGCCATGTACAACTGCACCTGTTCGGTCGGTAAAACGTTTAACAAGTGCGGCAACCCTCCTCATATTCAAGCTCTTGACTACCGCGCTGCGACCTTTGAGGCCCTTGGAGAGTTGGAGCGAGCTCGAAAAGACGCGGAATGGATCGTGGAGCTTGCACCACGATTACCAGATGTACGCCTATACTTTTCTCTGACTGGCCTATCGACTGACCGTTCCCTAGGGATACCTCCGCCTAGGAAAGATTGCTAGGCTGCAAAAGAAATTTGAATTTGCCTGGAAGGTCTACAGCGCTGGTATTGAAGTTGGGAACAGCGGCAGGTTGGCTGGCACACCAAAGTTGCAGGCTAGTGACCGTAAAAGCTGCACGAGTAACATTCCGTCTGACGTGTGTCACAGAAACTCTATGCTGCAAGGCAGCCGTTGCATATCCGGTTTTCCAAAAAGGACCCCTTGAAGAACCCCCAGGAGATTGTTCAGCGCTTCTTCTCCTACGTCGACTTTGCCACACTCGTGTAAGACTTTGGCCATCCACGCCTTACGAAAGGAGCTGACCAGGATAAAGGCGATGCCTCCGCGTCTCAAAGAGTTGGAGACACTATCTCACAAGCCGTGGAAACGAACGTCTTTGGCGAGCTCTGCCATTTGGATCTTTTGCGCACCGTTATGCCCCAAGCGCAGCGTCGCTCAAGAAGCTCATATCTTATTCTGGCCGAGATGTTCGATCTTTATCCATTGAAAGTGTTGTCAGATTCCGACTCACACAACAAAAGCTATTGGTGCTCCTGCAAGGGTCCTGGAATCTAGAGTTTCTAGGCTTGGCGGGTCAGACAGAAGAAGATATCGAGATTCCACAGCGACAGGGCATCCTCGGCAAGCTTGGCCACGTCAGGTTCAACAACTTCATAATCAACAAACCTCACATTCTGGGGCCCCTACTGGGTAATGCTTCGCAGTCTTTGCAGCATCTGCATATTACTGGACTACCTCAGCTCGGTACTAGAACGGACCTGGCGTTTCCCACACTGCCGAGTCTTCGATATCTGAGGCTGGAAGATAACACAAGGAACAACCCCTTAATCTTGGAGCTGGTAAGTTGGACAATGCTTGTAGGTCCAGAAGCCTCAATGCTGATTTCCATGTTTCAAGTTCCAAATTGCCAAGAAGACTCCCGAACTACAACAAATCTGGCTGGATGACGTCCGTCTAGGCCTCAGAGGTGTCGAAGAGGACGAACTCGACACTTTGTGGAGGGAGCTCAAGGTAATAGTAATTACCGGGTCTACGGACTCGGATCCAGAAACCTCGGAAGTGATTCGGCGAATGACTTCGTTGCGGCGGGGACTGGGTCTTCAGCACGTCAATCTCGACTTTCGCTGGAAATCTACAGAAACTAGCCCTCTGGGGTTACGGATGATCTCCGATATGCTGAATCAAGAACCAGCCACGCTTCCTTCCACAGATTTCTCTCAGCGGAACCAGTACGCGGATCTTCAATCTCTACGCCTCAGCCGCGCACTCATATCGCCTCAGAACCTCGACCATATCCTCAGCGATGCCATCACCTTGAACAGACTTCACACACTCGACCTCGTTTTCCCACTCGACACGTTTGGCTCCCCTCTTGGAGCTACAAGTACCCAACACCTGCAAGACTACGCATGGCTGCGAGGTGCAACGTCCATCCGTAGTCTTGGAGTCTTTGAGTTCCGGTTTCGCTCATACCCACGCAACGAGGCAGACTTGCCACTGCCGGGGTTTCTGGCAAGCTTCCCCAACCTTGAGGTGCTGGAGATACACTCTGCGCACTATGAAGGGCCCGAGTTTTGCTCGCTGATTGAATCCATACTTCAGGTAACACGTCTGAAGGCCATATACCAAACAATGGTCCATGGCGTCTTATTGGATGGGCTCAAGTCGCTAACAGCGAAGTACAATGTTGAATTAGTCTTTGGAGAAAGGGCGCGAGAGTGGCCAATGCCAGTGGAAGGATAGACATATTTATTTGGAGCAACGGAATATACCATAACGTATTCTTGGTTGATCACAAGCGAGAATAGCATACCGTCTAGTTATGCCTGCTTCCCCATCTTCCGCCTTCCTCTAAACTAACCCGTTAGAAGTCATCTCATCTTAGCTGGGGTCATAAATCCATACCCCTACAAATAGTAACGTGCCGCCCCTATCTTTTTTCTAGCCTTGATATAGAAGAATTCTAGGAGAAGGTGAGATTCCTACCACCTATATCTAACCCCTCGGCCCTTTCTTGAACTCCTTCATTTTCTTCTCGGCCTTGGCCTTTTCAACAGAGCCTGCTAATTGAAACGCCCTATAAACCGATAGCCAAGATTCACTTAACCCCTGCCCACTCTAAACGATAATATCTAGGCCTTGTTAGCGGATTCACTAGTCGTGGATGCAATATACTCACATCGTGCTTCCCAACAGCCACAACATCGTCTTCGGACACACGGGTACCTCCAATGCCCTCTACATATGCGATGGGAGCATCGCCCATGACCTTGCGGGCAACTTCACCCACTGTCATGCCTTTCCTGACCAGCACGCAGTCACGGAAGACAAACTTGGAGTCAGAGGCACCAGACTGGAAGGTACTCGTGTTGCGCACCGGGAATATGGGGACCAAGCCAAGGAGTTCAGCAGCCCTAGAGAGGACCTGAACCACGCCGGTGGAGCCGAATCGGTAGAGCACCATGTCTTTGAGGTTTTCTATCCGGTTGCGATTCTTCTCGTCAAGCTCCTTGAGGCCGCCGCCGGTTGGGTCGCCCTGCTCTATCAGGTCCTCCCTGGTGTCAACGAACTCACTGCCTTCAATGTACTTGATGTACCCCTGCTTGGCCATCTTGCGTAAGAAAATCTCGGAGATGGCAGAGCATAGTACAAGGGTCTTGGGGTCCTGCATCTTTGCAATCTTGGAGATGTTCTTGTCAGCATCCGGGTGGTCGATCTTGTTCAGGGCTATCACCGTCGGGAACTTCTCGTCGACAAAGGCGTTGACGACACGCTCCACGGTTTCGTTGCTCCACTCCTCCAATGGTTCCTTGACGCCGCTGCGGTCGAGCGCGCGGTTGATGACGGTTGAAGTAGCGCCGTATCCTGAGAACTGCCCCTGGAGCGTCTCGACCGCAGTCGCCTTGATAGCCATGTGTCGCCGACGAACGCCGCCCCATCGCTGCATCAGGTTGCCCAGGATCCACGCCACAATCTCGCTGCGCAGCCACGCAATATCCACGGATGGGTCGTATCCTCTTGTTTCCTTGCCCTCGGCGTCGACTGTGCCAGATGCATCGACGACGTGGATCAGCGCATCGGCGTGACGAAGATCGTCGAGGAACTTGTTGCCGAGACCGAGGCCCTGATGCGCGCCCGGTACCAGGCCGGCGACATCAAGCAGCTCTATTGGCACAGATCGGCGTCCTCCGTCGCAGGAGCCGTAGTTGGGCTTACATCGATCCTGGACGTTGTGGCGTGCGCAGGCGCATTCGATCTGGAGATAGCCGATGGCTCGCTGGGGGTCGATGGTGGTGAATCTGCCAGGCAAACCAGTCAGCCTCGAGAATTTACTTGGGCGCAGACGCCGTGTCACTTGGAGGGGCGCAGGATGGATTGACGCACGGGAAGTTGCCTAGGAAGAATTGCTATCAGCGCCCCATTGCGGCCGCACGGGTAGGGAGTCTACCAACCAACTTTGGAGGAGGCATCCGTCAGGCTGTTGAGCGTTGAGCTCTTCCCGGCTGAAGGCTTGCCCACGAGGCCGATGAGGGGATCACGAGGCATGGCGGCGGGGTCAAGCTGCGGCTGAGAAGTGTTCTACAAAAGCCAAGGCCGCGATCGCAGGGATTGTTGGTGCTCCGAAACAGGAGCGCCAGCTACAACGACAGTCTTTCGGAGGCTTGGGTGCTGTAGAAGTGGCGGTAGGCACAAGGCTAAGGAACTGCCGTGGTGATGCGATGCGAGTAGGTATGCGATGCAATGATGCGATGTGAAATTTGGTGTTGGAAGTGGGCCGGAAAATACCTACTATGAATCAGTCGCCGGCGGCAAGGCGGGCGGACGGGTTTTGCACGGGCTGGGCGACCGGAGATGAATCTCCACTTCGCATCCCGACCCGACCTCTTCTGAGTAAACAGAGAACCGCCGGGGCCTCTATTTCGTGCTCTCGCCATCTCTTCTGTCTTGCTTCACTCTTCTCCTCCTCCTTCTTCTTCTTGTTCTTTTTCCTTCAATCATGCCTCTGAGTCCACAACTGTCCATTGAGGCATTCCCTGCCTGGGCGCGCCTCAATGATGTGGACTTTATCAACGCTGAGCTCGAGGAGACCGAGGGCAAGGGCTTCGGGCTGGCGGCAAAGACTGAGTTGGCTGCAGGGCAAGACAGGATTGAGGGTGAGATCTCGGCTTCCTCCAGGCTGCTACGAATTCCTTGCGATTTGGTACTCTCAGCAGAAGCCGTTGAAGAATACGCCAAGGTCGACCAGAACTTCCGCCAACTACTTGACGCTGCGGGTCACCAAGTAGGGATTCCTACTGCATTGCGCCTGCCTCTCTACAAGCATCTCTAACAAGGATCGATAGTCTACGAGAGGCGACGTCCTGCTTTATCTTCTCATCCACCTTTCTTTTCCATCGCGAGACCCCGTCGCCACTAAAGGCAATGTCTCGACGCCGTGGACAGAGTATGTCAAGTTCCTGCCACGTCAAATCCCTGTCCCTACAATGTGGACGGATGTTGAGCGAGCTCTTTTGAAGGGCACATCGTTAGAGGTCAGTCATTTGTCATCGTCTGGAAAGTTTACTTAGTCCTGCGTGTGACGGAACGGCGACACCCCATGGGGTAGTCAGGGGCATCACGATGTTGAAGGGTATATGGATCTAACGCCAAACTGTGGGCTACAGGCTGCTCTTGACGCCAAGCTTTCTATCCTTACCGCAGAGTTCGAAGAGCTTCGCGAAAAGAGTTCGAGTTTGCCATTTTGGAACGCATTGTTTTGGGAGAAGGAAACTGTCACAATCGACGACTGGGTACTGGTCGATGCATGGTATCGATCCCGGTGTCTCGAGCTTCCCCGTGCTGGCGATGCCATGGTGCCCGGGCTCGACATGGTCAACCACTCCAACCAGGCTACGGCGTACTACGAAGAGGACAGCAATGATGATGTGGTGCTCTTGCTTCGACAAGGCGTTCAAGTCTCCGAGGGAGAGGAAGTGACCATTTCGTACGGCGAAGGTAAACCGGCAGCAGAAATGCTCTTCAGTTACGGCTTTGTCGATACCGAATCGGCTACTCGCGAAGTGGTTTTACAACTAAACCCATTTGCCGACGACCCACTTGCAAAGGCCAAGCTACTCGCTTTCGGAGCACCGCCAAGGTTGAAGCTATCCCAAGCCGGGGGGTCACTGGCTTGGAACAGCCCGTTCGCATATCTCATGTGCCTAAATGAGGAGGATGGCCTCGAGTTCAGAGTACTACAAGCGGCAGATGGAGAACGACAGCTCAGAGTGTTCTGGCAGGAAGAAGATGTCACGGCTCGGACGGACAGCTTCGAGTCTATGGTCGAGAGTCACCCTCTCCAGCAGATCATCAGACTAAGGGTCATCGCTGTGTTGCACGATCTAGTTTCTGATCAGCTCAATCGTTTGACAGACGCGGGCTCCCAAGAGGAACTAAGTCCGTTGCGCCAATTTGGGCCCTTGAGGGAGGAGTGTGTACAAGCGGCAACGGCGCTTCGAAAGATCGAGTCTCGACTTCTCCAAGAGGCGGTCGAGGCCTTGAACCAAGAGGTAAGTTTAGCTATCATGGCTACTGCGCTCCCCTTCCAGTCGGCCAGCTACCAGTTTAGCGTACTCTCCCCCAGGTTCTTGACCCCCTAGCCTCCTTCTTTCTCCGCAATTGAGACCGGATCCGCGTATACGGGCATCCAACTTCTCGTTGTCAAATCTATGATCGCAGGCTAACCAGCGACGTCATGGTGCGCCTCATAGAAAATACACCTCCTTACAGATGACCACGTGGTTGCCTACCTCGGCTTGATGGAAGAGGCCCAAACCGAGCAAGTGCCAGCAGAGCCAGCCAATAGTGCCGAAGACTTCAGTTGAGCGATCACCACTTCAGCATCATCTTCAAGCCAAGACTTAAGGGAAGGTAGCAAAGGTTCCCGTCATGCGTTAGGATCTGTCCCTTTGGAAAGGGACCATTAGATGGGAGACTAAAACAAAAGGCGGCTCCGCGGTTGACCACCCTTCCTCGAAGGAGTGTGTTTTTGACACCGCCCGGTCTAGCTCTATTTTGATGTCTCCAAATCTCCAACGGCAAAGTGTGCAGGGATTTCTTCTTTTAGAGAGTACTTTGGGCCTTTAGCCGAAGCCAAGAGCTGCAAATGAGACGACACCACCTGCGGGAGACTCCTATAGCTTCCGGACCATTCTCGTCATCCTGAGTTCATCTACAAGGCGAGATTCGCCAATCAACTAGTAAGGTGACCGATATCGCGATGGTTGAGGAGGGGACAATAGGGTCAGATGTGACCAAGAAGTGCCGGGTGTGCTCGGTCAGATTCCGTGTTACTTACCTGGCTTGTGATAAAGTCGACTTTAGTCCGAGATTCTGCATGTCATTTGCATTGTTGACTTGCACATCATTTGAGCCTGTGAATATGCTCGCATCGCAGCGCCTCGGCATCTGTAGGAAGTAATGCCACATGTTTAAAAGCGAAACAAAGTAGACCTCATTTCACTGCAATAGGGATACGCAACAAGGCATCTTTTCGAGACGAAGGCTGACAGGCGAATCACAGCCAGTATCTGGGGGGCAGGTAAATAACAGCGCGACGGAGGAGTCCGACGAGGAAATGCGCACGACAGTCGATGGAACTCGCTCTAGGCCTGGGGCTGAGGCAGGAATGAGGTGCATCGCACCAGGGTCAGGGTACTTTGTAGGACCGGAACGCAGGCCGGCCAAGATGCATCGTTCTGACATATTCATGTGGGGGTGATCTTTGTTGGGGTGCCATTGGTAATCTCTCCCCGGAGTGTTCTCGTGAGAGCGACCAGGACAGGGCCTTTGTCTGGCTGCAGGCTGCATGAGGGGGGCAGACAGAATCTGGGGCGGACCGGTCGGAAACAGATGGTCGTCTACATACAGCAGTACAGCCATGGTCGTCGTCATTATCACCAGGTGTAACGGATTGGCTTCACGCGTCTACTTTGCGGATCGCCAGATGATATTGCGTCAGGACGGGGCCGGTAGTTCGAGAGATGTGCGACACTAGTTCGTCACCCGACAGGCCAAGTGGGCTTTGACGAGCATCAACCCCATCGTCTCCACAAACTGGGCTCTTGCCTGGGAAGCCTGGGGGTGTTGGTGTTGGTGTTGGTGTTGGTGTTGGTGTTGGTGTTGGTGTTGGAATTGGAAGTTGGTGTCGGTATAGTGGAGTTGAGCGGCAGATGCGATCCCACCAAGTTGCCTGCGCCGCAGGTTTTGAAGCGATGCAGCCGTGCCGTCTCAGGGCTACCGCCAACCTGGAGACTGCGATGTCAAATGAACCCCTTGCGGTTGATCGATTCTGGGAATTCTGGACGAGTCAATGGGAGTGAAGGGAGGGTGAAGAAGGTTAGCCTGTCCGCTGCGGTTCCGCTGTGGGGCTACGGTTCCCCGCGTTCTGGTCCAGGAGGCGGACAGCCAAAAGTGAAGCTGAAGAACGACGCACTAGCAACGGATGGTTGGAGTACGTTGTTTCGCATGATGTTACCAGGTATTGATTCTCTTGGTGGCGGTGGTTTCTATGCGTGTCGACATGTGTGGCTCTTGCTCTTTGTATGTGTCGCCAGCTATCAGAAGAGAATCAATTTGTGGCTTAGCTTCTACTATGGATAGCCTGTTGCTGTATCCAAGCTGAGGGATGTTGCAATACTGTGCGAGTATCTACTGTGTGGTCAGAGGTCGATGTCTGCTTTTGGGGTTGCATGAAAGAAGGGCTCTTGCTGATGAATGGCCAATCCGTGCCGTAGGGCTCGATGGCATCTCAATTCCATCGTACCACAAAGTCGGCGAGCTGCGGTGGACTGGGCAACACCAAACCTCGACCCAGTCACTAGGAAGCGAGCAAAGCAACGTCAGTGCCATGTAGGATCCGCGGATGGCAGTCTCAGGGCCGGCCCACGATAGAGGGCGCCCCAGATCTCGAATGGCGGAGAGTGGCATCACCCCGCAAACGATCTCTGCTGTTACTCCATGCGGGGTGCGCAGTGCTGGTTGTGTACGGACGTCTGGTGGATCGCGGAAGGGAGCGGGATCTGGCCAAGGGCTACTAGATGGCGTCAACGAACTGCTTCTGGAGGTGAGCTCATGTGGCAATTGATATGTATGGACTCGCAAGGGACTCGCGTGGCATGTTGAGCTAGGCTGGAGAGCATCGACCCTGCGTGTCTGTCTCTTGAGTCATGGTCACCAACCAACTTACTGCACTGCATACCACGGGATGGATGAGTCTAGCCCGAGATCTAGGTCGCAGTTGTGGTTGTGGGTTGATGGATGCCACGAGGCGGCGCTGCTAGCACGGTGTGAGACTGAGTGCTGGACACCAATCAGGGATAATTCCTTCTTGGCGCCAGAGGATACCCTTACGATAAGTTGTACAAAACTACGTGCCTACATATCCCCGGTAGTTTGATGTCGTAATGACTGCACGTAACTTGTCGGGCGAAAAGAATCGGCAAGTCTATCGTCCGATCTACATGCGTCTCCGGATTCCAACTGCAAGCTCATTTGAACTCCGTACAGTAGTGGAAGGGGAAAAGAAACCCTGTCCCCGGACTCCCCCGCATTCGGGGACCACCGGTATGGACCAACAATCTGGGGTAAAGAGGCGGACCGGCTCCGCTATTTGCCTTGTCCGCGCTTGCAAGCTTGAGACGCGCCTCGTTTCTGTGGCCCCCCCTCAGCCCTTTTTTCTCGTCCCGTTTCTTACGAGCACTGGTGAAAAGTTGCATACTGTACGGATAGTTTACCCACTGATTGAAATGATGTGAGCTAAACGCAACCTTTCGTTGCTGAAGAACCCCCAGTCGCTTGATGAGGTCTTTACAGATGGACGTGTGCAGTCACTGCCGGGTCCATCAGCCGACAACGCCGCTGGGAAGCAGCCCTTGTCCCTGCGACGTACCGCAACCAAGAAGGATTCTAGGCTGCTTCGACAGCACATCCGGGCCTCTCCCTATGCTTGTCCAGGCTCTCAGGCAACTGCTAGGTGCACAGTAGGTGGTGTTGTGGTGGAAAGGGGTGTTGTGAGAAAGGATTGGGTGGCTTCCGTCTCTTCAGCACGACACCCACCAGCACCGCCGAACCAACCAGCGGTGACGAATCCATAAAGTATCCATCAACAAGTTGCTGCACGGTACCTACCTACCTACCTACCTACACATCTGTAACCTCAGTAGCGGCATTCGTAGTCGTTAGTCGTGCACACCCAGCCCACCGAAACTGAGCATACCGCCCATGCTCCAGACGCTGGGCTGCGGCTGGATGTACCGCATGTACCTCGAAGTGGCCCCCCTTTCGCCGGCTCCCCACCACTGCGCTAGCCTGCCTTGCCCTGCCTTGCCTTGCCTTGCCTTGCCTGCCAGTCTACCGTGTCTGCTACAACATGCTTACTATTGTGTGTAGTCGAGGTAGTCAAGGTAGTCTATGTGCTTTGGTGGTCCGCTAGTTCTGTTAGCGCGGGATAAGGGCGCGTCATGTGGAGTCCAGCAGGTACGGAGTGCCGCTGCTGGGAGCTGGGCGACTGGATTGGATCCCCTGTAACCTGGCGCTGGCGTCCCCAGAGTCGTTGACAATTGCAGCGCACTGTAGTGGCTGGTTGGCTGCCTTCCCCCAGGATCTTCCCTCGAGCGCGCTCCTACTGTACATAGCAGCCAGCAGTCATGTTCTGTACTGTACAGTACATCTCTACCTCTGTGGGCTGGTAGGTAACTGTAGGTAGAGACGATTCCCCACTTGCTGGCTGTCTTGGAGTTGAGCGCAGACTGGAGCCCTTGACTCTGACTCTTGATGGACAGTCTCCCCCTCTTTCCATTGTTCCCTGTCTATATCTTCATGTACTTTACATGCCAGGTCCCCCCGTCCCTTCCATTTCCATCCGTTGTCTATTTTGCAGATACGCCCCCCCTCCCCACACCTTGCCTGGCTTTCCGGCTCTGTGCTGGCCCTTGCTCTCACGTGGCTCCCTACCACCTTAGCTACCTCGCCTGGTATATACCAATCTAGCCCCGAACAGACTCATCCTTCCAACCTCGGCCCTTCAGGACGACCTCATCCCCATCTGACGACTCGACTCGGCCGACAGTGCAAGTGAGAGTGAGCGGCATTGGGAAAACAAGAGCGAGAAGAAGAGGAAGCGAACGAGCACGAGACCCAGAAGTCGCAAAAACTCACCGGCTCGGTCGACGTCGCCATTCGGTTATCTCTCGGAGTCCCCAACACAGCATCTAGGTGGCTTAGCCTGGCAGCCAAAACACTCACCACCTCGGTCGCCCTGCCACCGCACTCATAAACCATCGCCATGCCGGGCATCCTCCCTATGAAGGTCATCAAGGTTGGCGTTAGCTCTCAGAGCCGCATTGCCCAGGCCTGTGACCGCTGTCGAAGCAAGAAGATTCGCTGCGACGGCATCCGACCAACCTGTTCCCAGTGTGCCAACGTCGGCTTTGAATGCCGCACCAGTGATAAGCTCAGTCGACGCGCTTTCCCTCGCGGCTACACTGAGTCCCTCGAAGAGCGTGTACGCCAGCTTGAGGCTGAGGTACGCGAGCTCAAGGACTTGCTGGACGAGAAAGATGAGAAGATCGACATGCTATCCAAGATTCACGGCAACCAAAGCCGTCAGTCAAGTACTTCGGTACCAAGTCCGGTGTCTCCGGAAGCAAGGCCTGAAACACATACTTCGTCCAGGGAGGATTTGTTTCGAGTTCAAGCCTCGCCACTGCTGCTTGGTGTTGAGAACTCCGACTCGTATTACATGGGTTCATCAAGCGGCCGAGCTTTCATCGGTGAGTCGGTTTTATTTTATATCCACCTCTATCTTTTTGCTAACTTGGGTGTCTTCCCCAAATGTAGACGCCTTCAAACGCAAAATCCAAGAATCCGGCAAGTCCGGTGCTGACTTCAACCCGGAAGCCTTCCTCCACATTCAGGGTTGCCAGCCTCTCTCAACATCTCAAATGCCCGACGCGTCCTTGAGAATACCGCCCCGCCTGTTCTCAGATCGTTGCGTCAACGTCTATTTCCAGGAGTGGGCGCCCTTGTTCCCTGTCCTTCATAAACCCACCTTTTTGCATGTCTACGAGCAATTTGTTGCCGAGCCAGAGAAGGTCAAGAGCAACCACAAGCTGGCCCAGCTCTTCCTCGTTTTTAACATTGCCGGGCTGTCATCAGATATCCCGGATCTGGCCCAGTTGGCCGTCTGTGAGCAGCAATGGCGCAAAGCCCTCGACGCGGTGCTCATGGAGAACACCATGAACACCTTGCAGTGCCTCACTCTCGCCATGCTCTACTGCACCATGCGCGCCGACTACAAGCGCCTGATGCACTACAAGGGCATCGCCATCAGTCTGTCCCATCGCCTCGGGCTGCACCAGAGCCAGAAGCGCTTCGCGTTTGGCGCCCTGACTATTGAGACGAGAAAAAAGGTCTTTTGGACGCTGTATACCCTTGACTGGTAGGTGTCTCTTGTGTGCTGATATATGAGTGTTCTTTGCTGACGGACTTTGCACAGTTTCTCCGCTGCCATCCTGGGTCTTCCCAAGCTCCTCAAAGAGGAGGACATCCAGGCGGAGTATCCCTCTGACACCGACGACGAGTATGTTACCGAAAATGGTTTCCAGCCTACACTTCCTGGCGAGTACACTCGCCTCTCGAGTGCCCTGGCTCTCTTCCGGGCGACCCGCATCCTTGCCAAGGTGCTAGAGAAGAACTATCCTGCTACTACCACCCATGAACTTTCCTTGCAGCAAATGGGATCGCTCGATGCTGAGCTTGACGCCTGGCACAATGCCCTGCCCACCCATCTCAAGCTCAACTTTGTACAAGACAAGCCTTCGACGGACTTCACCGGCAGTCGATCACCCCTCTTGGTAGGTTTCCTTCCAGACTGCCACTCCTATGAGGTGTTTTGGAAACCCGGACAAGCTAACGATCCATGCAGGCGCTCGCTTACTACTACATCCGCACTCTCATATACCGTCCTGCCATTGGCTCAAGCCTGGGGCCCAAAGCCGCCCCCGCATTGATGTCGATCGGCAGTTGCAGCAAGCACATTATCCAGATCGTGCAGCTTCTTGACGAGCGTGGCATGACTTTTTCGTTCTGCCTCAACAAGACGGATCTGTTGGCCGTATGCGGGTTGACGCTGCTCTATCAGGTGGTTGACCTCAAGCAGGACAGTAAGTTGATGCGCGATGACGCGCGGCTGGTAAACGTCGTCGTACAGCTTCTTGGCAAGGCCAGGGCCCCTGGCTCGCATGACTTCAAGCGCGTGGCTTCCCTGCTGGTAACTGTGGATGAGACGACCCAGTCGCCCCCAGCCTCGATGCTTGGGCGAGCATCTCCGCCTGCGAGTGTCCCCAGCCAAAGGCGAGCCTCGCCAAATGGCTTAGGCCAGCTCCCTGGCGCTGCTGCGAGTGAGGGCGACCTGGTGCAGCAGCAGGAGAAGTTCCGACGCATGACGATGCCGAGCATCGCCGGCCAACGACCAGAATTCCACCGCGGACGCAGCCGCCAGTCGATTGACAATGGTCAGAGCGAGGTGCCCATGGGCCAGCGTGACCACAGGTTATCCATATCGCGGGTCACAAGTAGTGGCCGCAGACCTTCGGGGCGGCCACGGCCTAATCTGGACTTCATGCCGTTTGGGGGATCCACGCACTCGGCCCCACACCACAACTCCACCGTCATGGGCTCGCCGATGCCGGGCCCCAGCAAAGGTTCGGGTGTTTCGAGCACCGAGTGGGAGACGTTGCTGGGCTCACTGGACGGTGGCCTGAACAACGTGTACGACGCCATTTACGGCGGCCAGGCACTGGTCAATGAGTCTTCGCTGGCGGCCAGTAACCCAGCCGAGTGGTCGCCTGACAGCTGGGACCTGACAAGCTTCAGCATTGGAGATATCAATGGCAGCAACCCGGCACCGCCGCAGAGCGTGTTGAGCATCAGTGACGAAAGCCTCAGCTCGGGGGAAGAGGTGGGGCCGTCGGAGCTGGGCCTCAGCATGGGTAGCGTTGACTACCGAAATCAGATGTCGAACAGTTGCAACGATAATGGGTACATGATGGAGGGGATGAGTGGGTATGCCATGTAAAGAGAGGGGCTAGGATAATTGATACCTTGGGATGCGTCCCGTCCTACCTTTGAGTTTGGATGCAGCACGGAGTAAACGGGTTTGGTTTATGAAAAGCAGCTCAAGTCTGCGAGTAATCGGCGCCTTTGGCCTGGGTTGGCTGGTTAGGAGTTGTCTGAATTGGATAGGAAGCGTATTCTATTTTGGCCGGGAGGCAAACCTGCCATCTTTGTCTGTCGAAGCAAGTGTTGGGATTCAACTCTTCTTGTCAACTTGTCTGTAACTGGACGTTTGGATTTTGCATTTGGACGATGAAGGCGATGTGAAAGAAACTTGATGGATATATTGAAAAGCTTGTCTTGTCATGGCCTACTCCAACGACGTTAGTGGTTGATTCTCAACTATCATTTCCAGCGTTCATTAGTGCAATACTCATTCAAGTATATTCCCCAAGACGAGCTTTTGGCATTGTTATAGCAGAGCTGTGGCTGGGCTATACATAACAATAAGGGTCAGAAGCACGTGGCGAGGCCATTGGGGGAGGTGTTGGTTGACAGGTGATTTGTAGGTGGGGCGCCAGCAACCATTAGTGGATGACGGACTCGATATCAGAGCAGCAGCTTAATCTGTAATCTGTACTCTGTACAATATCTCGTATTGCTGAGGAATGCCTTCCTACCAAACAACACCAACGCATCTTATTCGAGGCTATACAGCTGTCAAAGGGAACGCTGCCTCCTCCTTTACAAGCCAGGGATAAGGGCCCAATGAACTTGTCTCGTTCTCGCTTGAGTCTGCTTCCAAGATCTTGCCGCCAGCTGAAGTGGAACGTCGCCCGGTCCATCATGAACGAGACGCAGCCGTTGCTGGACAGCCCCAGCTCGGCACTACCCCAAGGTGAATAAGAACCACCAATATGACATTTTACTCCTGGCCCTCCTCATCTCGGCGACGGCTATGAAAGCTGGTTGGAGCTGCAGCTGGGAGCCGGGAGCTGGGAGCTAGAAGCCGGGAGCTGGAAGCTGGAAGCTGATGCTTACACCGTTTCCCCCGTGTGTGCAGCACCTTGGGCAACAGCCATCCGGTCCCGTCGCAATCCCCGGCGCCAGCTGCCGCAGACCATTGCGCACCGTGGGGACAAGGTCGCTTTCCCCGAGAACTCGATGCAGGGCTTCCGGAGCGCCGTGGCCGTCGGGGCGCACGCGCTCGAGACGGATGTCCACCTCTCGGCTGATGGCGTTGCGGTGCTATCTCATGTACGTCAGGTTTCCTTGTTCTGTTTGTTGTTCTTCGTGTGTGGACCGTGGACCGTGGACTGTGGACTGTGGACTGTCCCCCTTAACGCCAAGACTCTCCCTGCCTGACACTGGATGCGGACAGGATCCCAGCCTGAAGCGCTGCTTTGGCGTGGACAGGCTGATTCGCGACTGCGATTGGTCGTATCTTCAGACGCTGCGCACGGTGAGGCAGCCGGCGAGCGGGATGCCTCGGTTGCAGGACCTCCTGGGGTGGCTCGCTGAGCCAGAGCAGGAAAAGATCTGGGTCGTTCTCGATATCAAGGTGCGTGTCTGGACATGTCCCAAGTCGGAGAGCGGCAAACATGGCTGACCCGAAGCCAAGATCAACGACGACGCAACAGAGCTGGTCGGCGCCATTGCGAGGACGCTGAATCAAGTCAAAGGCTCAGTGCCCTGGGACCAACGCATCGTCTTGGGATGCTGGAACGTACGTCAACGTCCCCTCCTAATCCTGTAACATGGGACCAGGCTCATCCCCTTCCAACCATCAGGCCGTCTTTCTCCAGACAGCACGCCGTCTCTTGCCCACGTACCCACTCGCCCACATCAGCCTCTCGCCCCTCTACTCATCCGCTTTCCTCGGCGTGCCAGGCTTGGGCTTCAACATGGGCCAGAAGTCGCTCGTCGGCTGGCCCGGGAGCCTGTTCCGGCGAACAGTCCACCGGGCTGGACGGCTACTCATGGTGTGGACGGTCAACGACGAGCGGTGGATGGAGTGGTGTATTCAGCAGAACCTCGACGGTCGGCATCACTGTGAGAAGAAGGAGCAGCAGCAGCAGCAGCAGCAGCAGCAGAAGACCGCGGTCAAGGTCCAAGAGGCCGGCAGGACCTCGACGGACCAAGATGCCGCAACCAAGGTGGCCGTGATTGACGGCGTCATCACCGACGACCCCCGGCTCTTCCTCGAGGTTTGCGACCGCTACGAGGACGAGCTGGACGGAGAGCGCAAGAAGAGGGAGCCTCCAGGGCTGTGGAGCCGCCTGCGCGAGGTCTGGGCTATGGAGGCTATCCAAGTGGCCGTCCTTGGCTACCATGTCGTCAGGCGACTACAGGGCAGGTTCAACTACCTGCGGAACCCAAAGAGCCTGGAGTAATGGGCTGGCCGGCTGACGACTGGCAGAAGGCGGCGCTTTGGCTAGACTACATCGTACATGCATCGTGGATATGTCGGCAGTTACTTCGCGGAAGGAGAAGAGACCATATACCCAGTTACCCTGATGGCATAAACAGCACGGGTCTCATTCAACCACAAAGAACATGTTGGATGTCAGAAGATTGTATGCCTTTAAGCTCTCTATCATCATCATCGTGCACCAAATGCAGAGCCAAGAATCGGCCGCAATGCCATTGAACCGGAAGAAAAACGCCGCTCTCTGTTACTCAAATCGAAAGACACCCACCCCTTCATCTTACAGACCGCCGCCCTTCCCAGCGCTCGCATGAATAGACGACAAATGTTCCCTAGGGTTTGCTAAATCTCAATGTCAATGTCCAGATCCAATGACCCGATCACGTCGTCATCCATCAGCGGCTTGTGGATCGTCGGCAGGCCCTTCTTCTCCAGGTACTTCTCCTCCTGCAGCTTCGCGAGGTGCGGTAGAATCTGCTGCTTGGTGCTGCCGGGCTTGGGCGTTCCGTTGGCCGGGGTGCTGGCACCGCTCGTGGCCGCCGACGGCTTGTCCGACTTTTCATTGACATCGTGCACGAACTTGGCCTTTGTCCTCAGCCGTCGCGACATGTCGCCCTCGTAAGCCTCGCCCCGCTTGAGGGCCATCTCGATCTCCCGGGACTTTGCCTTCTCCTTGAGCTGGGCCTTACGCACGAGCTCTTGGTTTAGCCTTCGGTTTTCCCGGTTGCGTTCTGCCAGCCTGTCTTGCTCCGTCTGGCGCTTGGAAGCTTCCGACATCTTGGACGGGCCAAGTGTGGTCTTGAAGGCGAGTCGCTGAGAGCTGAGCTTATCGAGCTCTTCCTGGAGGTCCTCCACCTTCTGGTCGTCGCCGCGCTCCCGCGCCTCCTCAAGCAGGCGAGCTACACGCTCTCTCTCGGCCGGGTCAAAGCGCCGCTTCAGCTCGTTTCTCTTGGCCAGTCGGGCCTTGATCTCCTCGCTGGTCCATTTGTGGTTGATCAGGGAGTTGATGTGCTCGATCTTGTCGAGCAGGTAGGCCTTGGTCGGCAAGCTCACGCCATCGTTCTGGCAAGTGACTTTGTATCGGTTGAGCTCGCCCTACTGCAGGTCAATAATTGCGTGTCCCTCATCAGTGCTGGTGCTTCGCCATACCTCTGTAAACTTCCCACTCGAGGCAGCGATGAAAGGAAACTCCTTAACTGCCTTTCCATGCGCTGCCTTGACGTATTGGTCCGTTACAAATGCGCCGTTGGGGCCGTTGAGTGCATAAGGTCGGCTCGCCGTGAAGCCTATCCTAGTCAGCATCGGCCGTGTGGCAAAGTAAACTACTCAAGACGTACCCTTGATGACAGCCATGCGATACTGTTCCACCCCCGTGTCCGGGTGTGGTCCCAGAGCGATCCGAATATAGCAACCTGAAATAGCCGACTCGAACCCGGGGGTATGGCAAACCTGAGCAAACTCGTTTCGACCCAATCGGACCCGGTCAAAGTCACGCAACTCAGCCGGAGGTAGATCGCGGGCCGGCTCAGGCTCTGGTGAATGGGAGTAATGGTGGCCAAAGTCGTCATCGCTATCCTCGGGCTCCCGCGAGTCTCTTCCACGCGGCGAGTAGTTGTCCTTCCGCCGCTCGTGGTCCTCTCGCCGCCGCGCCTTTTCTGCCCTCGCTCGCTTGAGGGTGTCCATGGCCGTCTCGCCCTTGCCCCCAGTCCGCGGTCGCGACGCTTCACGGTCACCATCCTCTAGGTCTGCCGTAGCCGCGCTGCGCTTATTCTTCACCTTGCGTTCCTCGTTTTCGTCTCGGTTGATCATCTGTCGGAGCAGGAGATTCTGGCGCTGGCGCTCAATCTCCGAGACTCGTTCGGCGATGATCTGTTCTCTCTCGACTTCGCGCATGGCCATGATTTTGGCCTTCTCCGCTTGGCTCACATACATGCCATCGACAGGGTACTTTTTATCATCGTCGTTGGCAGCAGGCCGGCTTCGAGACGGCTCTGCATCAGAATCCGACTCGTCCATCGGCGCCGATTCTAAAGAGTTGGGGGTGCCGGGAGCTGATGATCTAAAGCCAGGCAAAAGTACCGCGTTAGCAACCTCTTGGACAAGCAATGGTGAGCCGAATTCTCTGGGCCTAGGCTCATGACGAGATCGAACCCCAGAGTCAAGCCATAGCCAGAATCGCTGAATGAACATGGGCAATGCCACTTACGCCTCGCCCTCCTCCTCTGAATCTCCATCTTCGTCCCGCCTCTTCGGCTTACTCGACCCCTTTTTCGCGTCTTTCTTCTTGGCCGGCGGCGGTGACGCCGACATCTCCCTGCTCTCATTGACGGAGCCCTCATCCTCCGAATCTCCACCCGCAAGGGCGAGAAGCTCGTCGTCGATGTCAGCCATGGCGGAGGATGCGGCTGCGCTCAGATGACAGTATGCAGATCCCGCTCTTCAGCTCTCAAGAGAGGCCGACGGAAGCGCGGTCGCGGAACGGGAACGTAGCAAGCTGGGAGCTCGCTAAAGGGCCGTAGGCGATGCGAATTGGGGCGAACGGAGGGGACAAATGCGCGATTCGTGGGCGTGTTATTTTTGGTACGAAAAAGCAAGGAATTGACAAGGCAAAAGGGGATGGAGAGGATTTGTGCAAGAGAAAGTTGAAGTTCCCTTCTCACCTTGGTTGCCAGCCTGCTTCGAACCCATCGCTCGCCGCATGTGTTTGATTGGTTGTTGTACGTCAGCACGTGTAGAGCGGGCCCCTTTTCGGCAAATCTTTGATCCGTAAAAGGTGAGCGCAGCTCTTCGCGGTGTGCGATAACGTCACCGACGATCTCGGTGAGCCGGTGCCGGGTCGCGGTCATCACTTGTGGTTCGATTTCCGGAGCCCTTCAACTTCCGGCCCCAATTAAAGGGCCAAGCCCGGTACAACCAGATCTCAACTGCTGGTCTCTCCCGCCCGACGAGCTACTCAACCAACATGGCCTCGGCGAGAACACTCGCCCGCCCTCTGCGCTCCTTTTGCGCAAGGCCAATCGCTCCCCACTGCCAGCGATATACCCGAGCCATATCGACATCCTCAACCACCCAAGCCGCCGTCGCCACCGACTCTACCGGCGCTCCCAAGAAGCGCAAGCCCCTCACCAAGGAGCAGCGTGAATACCTCTCTTCTGCTGTCCGTTCCCCCCTCCCGACCACTCCGAACCGTGTTTCACGACGCTCCAAGCAGGCGTAGAGCCAGGAACTAACACTCTTCTTCTTCGCCCCTTTTGCAGCTCCGCGTGAACCAAGCCGGCGAACTCGCCGCCATCCGCATCTACGCCGCCCAGACGCCCGTCCTCGTACGAAACCGCCCTCACCTACGCAACCTGATGCAGCACATGTACGACCAGGAGGAGGGCCACTTCAAGACCTTTAACAATCTCATCCACAAGCACCGTGTCCGTCCCACGGCCATGTACCCCCTGTGGACCGTCATGGCCACTGGTCTCGGCTGGTCCACCGCCATGATGGGCTATGAAACTGCCATGGCGTGCACCGAGGCCGTCGAGACTGAGATTGGTGGCCACTACAATGAGCAGATTCGTTCCCTGCTTGAGATGATTACGCAGTGGGAGGCCGAAGGCTACGAGGTTGGCGAGGAGCTCTCCGAGTTCGTCAAGACCTTGAGACGAATTCGTGACGAGGAGCTGGAGCACTTGGACCATGCCGTCGAGCATGATGCCAAAAAGGCCGAACCGCACTGGCTGCTCACCGGTGTCATCAGGGCTGGCTGCCGTGGTGCAATCTGGGTTAGCGAAAGAGTGTAGAGCGTCGTATGGTGTAACTGTATTATAGGTGTAGAGGATACTTGAGCTCGCTCGGCTAAACGCATTGTACAATACATGGAAAAGGGCAAACACAAGAAGAAACTATTTACGCTTTCGGTCAAGCAACATTGGGCGCTCAGCAAATGCTTCTATGCATGCCTGTTCCGAGTAAGAGGGGAGGAAACAGATTTGAAGAAACCGCCCAACTCCAATGCGATGCCCGCTTCAACGTTGACTGCTATCGAGTATTGATGCCCACCTATCATGGACTTCTTGATGCATGCTAATCAATTACTGATACATGTTAGTATTGAGTCTGGCAGGGAGGGGCGCTGTACAACTTACTAAATGGAAAGGGGAGCAACACCGTCCACCTGGTAGCCCCAGTTGCCATTCTGCTCTTCTGTGATGAGCCAGTCGTAGGGGAACTGAACCAAGTGGCCTTGAAGCATGTTCAATAATTCCTCAGACTCCTTACGTGTGGGCATGTCATCAATGGTAAACCCACGCCGGCTGTTCTTAGTCGTAGCACGACGGCGTCGCCTGACTGACCCGATCTGAGGGGCAGTGTTGGTTTCCCTCGAGGAGGGCTTCTCGAGAGTAGAAAAGGTTGTTCTTCGCTCTCTGTTTCTGGTGCTCGTCTGCGGCTCCAAGAATTTCGCAGCGCTGTTCTCAAAGGCGGGGAAGGGGACATCGCCAATTGAATAAACGGGCGAGGGCGCCTCGACGGGCCTATGTGCCTCCGCGTTCTTTTCAGGGTCGTTTGTTGAATGGTGCCCCGAAGGATTCTGGGTGTGATCTTGGAGCAGCTGCTTTTCCTTCAACCCGCTATCCCCACCGTCAGGAATGATAATCTTGGGCTTCTCGTGGTCATGGCCAAGCCCAGGGATCTTATCTGCGACCCTGTGCGCCATCTTCTCGACCTCCATCTCTCCAGCCTTCAGTATCATATCAACACCTGGGGCGCCAATTCCGGCCGAGCCAGAGGTAGACGGGCCGTGATGGCCGTCCGTCTTGGCGTCTCCTTCATCTGAACGTGCTTTCCCTTCCATGTTTGCACGGAAGCGATGTCCGTAATTTGTGTATTCCCGATATTCAGCCCAAGTAGTAACTTCTGAGTCGGGCATGCAGCGAAACACCCGACGGTAGAGTTTGGTGTTGTTTTGTGCGACAGTGTTCCAAACTTCGTCGATGAAGTTGGGGTGAATCGGGTCGCGCATGCAGTCTTTGTCGATGTGCGCAAGCCGTATATCAGCCGCCATGGGATGGAAGACGCCCTCTGTAGCATGGCCTGATTCGGGGTCGATGTGAACGGGAGGCCCACCAATGTCAGTGTCGTCGCTCACGGGCAGTGTCGGAAGAAGCGCCGCTCGTGGCAGTCCCAGTTGATCGGTGGTCCGTCGGTTCAGGGCAGGCATAGGAGGAAGGCCCTCATGATTGTTCAGGTTTGTCTCCTCGTACCGGTTCTCCGGCTGGTAAGCTCGCTGTTGCGATTCCTGGGGCGAGTCCAGTGTTCCTTTGCCATTGGTATCGACGCTGTGGACGAGGACCTCGCGACCGTTGATTATGACTGAGTCTCGCCCTCCATCAACGCCCGACTTCTCAGCCGACTTCCAGTGATCTAACCCATACCCAGAAACATCAATCTCATACTTCTTCCTCTTGCCAGCCGGCTGTGCATTCAACTCGGTAATCTCTTCCTTATCGGAGCTGCTGTTGTCGTCATTCTGTCTGGCCCTTTCAAGGTCAAGATCATGGTTGAAACTGGGGATATGGTGATGTTCAGGACGCTTGGCGTACTGAGATGCTTGCGCCTGGCTGCTGGACTCGGCGGGAACATCTTCCTGGTAGATTTCCTCCATTTCTGCTTCAAAATCCTGCTTGGAAATGTCGTCTTGCCGTTCCTCCTCCAGAATTGCATCCACATCCAGGCCCAGATGCTCACGCATTAGACGTAGCCGAAGTGTGTGGGCAAACCGACCAACCTTGTAAGGCTTCCCAGCCATTGTGGAATCAATCATGTCTGTATCTCTTACAATGGCAGCACACTCGGAATCGCGGGAACCAAGCATGGATCGCTCATTGATGTTCGCAGACCCGATCAGCGCAACACGATCGTCAACAATAATCGTTTTTGCATGAATGTAGAGCTGTTCAGTTACCAGGGCGTCGTTACTCATGATTCCCCACTGCCGCAGAGAGTAGAAACCGATGTAGTCCTCGGGCTCAATGCCAGCCGCTCGGAGGCGTCCGAAGATGGACTGCTCGCCTCTGCAAATACTGTAGTACTGGCACATGAGAATCAAGCGCACACTGGTACCTTCTTGCTCATCGACGGCGTTCTGGAAGCCAGGCATCAGGGGTATAATGATTGTGCAACGCCAATCCTCGTCATTTTCATGGGCTCGAATGATGCGGTGCACTAGGGCATCGCCGATACGATTGGTGATCCGAGTGTTGTATGCCTCTGTACTGGTGATGAAAAACTGGTTCTCCATGTGGACAAAGTGCTCCGAATCCTCAATCAGCTTGATGTAGGCATTCTGGATGCTATGCTCGGTCTGGTCGATGCCGAGCGACCATGTCGATGCCGAGCGTAGAATCTGCACCTCACACGTACCCGTCAGGCCCAAAGCCTCTAGCTCATCCATGTCGGCATCCGGGGGCGGCAACAGAAAAGGAAGAGGCCGTGTTGGCTTGCGTCCTCGGCGGAGATAGTTCCAGCGCTGAACAAAGTGGCGAGTCAGGTCTCTGGCCGGTTGTCCAACAACCTGCATCGATATGTCGTGCCAGGGCATTCGGGGAACCTTGCTCCGATCGTACATCTCCTCGTATGGCTCGTTGAGACGAAAGAAGTCCTGAATTCGGGGATTGGAATAATCCTTGCCTGGATACAGCTGACAGTGGTCCGCATCTCTAGGGTTCTCTGAGGTTTCAAATCCAGTTGGCTTATCGTCGACAATGGGATGCTGAGGGCAATCCCAACGACCAAAGCAAAGATCGATACCACCGACAAAGGCAACATCATGATCCACGACGCATATCTTTTCGTGATGAGCAAAGAAGAACTGGTTCTTCTTGAACTGGTTGGGGGATCTCTGAACAAAGATGTTCGGATGAAGATTAAGCAAGGAGAATTTGGTATGTTCCGAATCTATCGGAATAGCCGCTTCGACGTTTCTGTAGATGATGACAAACACCTTGACTCCCTCTCTAGCCTTCTTCTGTAGAAGCCTATCCAGTCGCCACTTCTGGCTGATAGCCGCGGGTCTCCGCATGTACAGCTCGGGGCTCAGCCACCAATCGTGGATGTAAATGACATCCTTGGCCATGTTGATGGCTCGTGACACGTTCCACATGTAGTCGCGGCCGTCTACAAGCCACTGGGCGAAGACGTTGTTGCGCACCGGGGAAAAACTGTCGAATCGTTTCTTCTGATACCATTGGGTCTGGCTCAGCATTTCATTGATCGAGTCTTCAAACTGTCTCATAACAGATTGATTACGCGAAAATAGTCGTACTTTACGCTCAGACGTTCGCAGGGTCAAGGTGTGGTGTTTCTCTTGGAGTGTCTCGGGGTTGAGGTCGATTTCGGCTTGCTGCTCCTCTCCAACAATCTGCTTGGAGGCATTCCGCTTTGAGGCAAGGCTGAACTTGTCATCTACGAGATACACGTCGTAGATGTTCATGTTCTCAGGTGACTCCACGCAAACGATATAACTTTGGCGGACGAGAAACCACTTCCGACTATGGCGAGCGATCACCTTGGCCGGAGTCAACACGCGACGAAAGTCCAGGCCCTTTGAGGACTGGATGTGGAGGTATCCCTCCTTGCCATGGTAGCTGCCCTCGGCCGCAAGACGAACACCCAGTGCTGAAAGCTCGAGGAAGCGGCACAAGCGGTTGCTGTCGGCTCTAAACATAAGCCACCTTATGGTCTCGGAAAGGTATTTCTCCAGAATTCGCCGCTGAGAAGCCGCGTATCGTTGTCGTCTGGTTGCCATATCCATCACAGGGTTGCCCTGGCCATCGGTTTCTTCACCGGGGTCCGTAAGACCGGTAGATCTCCGTCTCATGCCCAAAAGGTTTCGTGATCTCTTCCGTTGGGGATATCCCCGACCCTCTGGGTCGCTTGGCATTCCCTCGCCAGCTGCTTCAGTGTTGGTGGCTTCGCCAGCCGTATCTTCCCCGCGAACGCTCGCTTGCTCCTCCTCGTCGCTCTCGTCCCCCTTCTTGCGAGCACCGCGGAGGTAAGGGAAGGCCGAGTAAGGGAACTTGGGTTGCTTCAAGCGAGCTCCCAGATCCGGACGTCGAGGCATGTACTTTTCGTTGCTGATGGCGAACTTGTATCGCAGATGAAGGTTGTAGATGTCCCTAATACTCCGCTTGACTTTCCAACACATTCTGCTTGGTCCACTGCCATATTCTAATTCTATCGTAAACATCCAGTGGCGCTCTTTGTCATCGTCCGGCATTGGCATACTGTCAGTGATGGTAAGCTTCAGCTGCTCAAGTAAAACGGGGATCCTCTTGTTCCCATGTTCATCTCGCTGAATCATACTGGCAAGCATCAGTACGGCAGGAGCACCAGCTCTGAGCTCGGCCATCAGCTCAGCGGACTTGAAGTAGTCGATGCGATCCTCCTTCTTTTGCCGCAGTAGCTTAAGCGTGTTCTTGACTTGCTTCCACTTCTGGGCACCAAAAGTAGAGGCGCGCTCAGAGTTGAAGAAAGGACGTCTGGGGCTTAGGGCGTCGCCATCGGACACTCCACCACCACCAAAAACTGTTATGCGTCGGATATGGCCCACCCGTCGGCCAACTGCGTTTGGGCCTTCCGTCTCTTCCGCCTCCTCTCCAGGGGGTCGTGTTGTTGAAGTCATCCAGGACGTACCCCGTCGGAATGGCTTCCGCCTAAGTTGTTCTCGGCCCTCTCCCTCAGAGTAGCCATGTTGGCCAGCGGCATCAGGCATGCTTGCACGGCGTCGAAGCGAGCGGTCATGGGTCCCGTGAGCATCGTCGTGAGCAGTTCCTCGTGGCGTCGGTGGGTTGGAAGCATCCTTCTTGGTACGTCGCATCCTTCTCTTCTTCTTCTTCTTTTTCGTTGTACCCTGTTCTGCCCCGTTGGCTTCGTCCGCTGTCTCTTCAGCATCGGCGTCCGCTTCGGTGTCCTCTTCGGTCAAGGTATCAGGAACGCCGCGTCCAGCTCGGGCTGGCGAGTTTGATCTGGATTGAGATCCCATTTCAGAATTCGATCGAAGCTTGGGTGAAGGCAGGCCGGATGCCTCAGCAAACGCCATAAGCTTAGACATTATCGAGGCCCCTCGAGATTTGCCTGGCGTATCGGGGTCCTCAAAAGAGGGATTCCGTGAGTGACCAAGAGGGGAATCTGCCATGTCCGATCGGTTAAATTGAACGCTCCGTCTCTCGGGAGTCAGGCGCCCGTCCTGGGAGTCGCGGTCGTTGGGGACAACGAGGCCTCCATCGCTCGCGCGACGGTCATGACGGGCAGCAGGTGCGAGCGAGGACGACCTAGGTGCGAATTGTGGCGTGGTGAAGAATTCGTTTGGTGTTGCTCCATTGGCGTGGCCCGTTCCCCCTGACGTATTGGAAGGCCTAAGGTCTGGAGGAGCGAGCAGCGAATTGGCAGCTGATTTGGCAGCTGGAGCACCCGTCTGAGCTGGAGCATTGGACGGCGTGGACTCCCGCGGAGTTCCACTAAAAGGCGATACGGATTCGTCGGGCATTTTCTGAGCTGCGACGGCTGGCAGCGCAGGCGTCCGAGGCTAGGTATGTTGGCCGGTGGAAAGGGAGGCGGTGGGTAGTAACGGCGATGTTTTCTCGAGCAGGGGTGCTTGTCACATGTATCATGCTGCAACGACGTGTGCGACGGTGGTAATGGTGTCGAAGAGGAAGTCGGAGGTCGAGGAGGCGTGGTCTAACAAAGGGGCTCGATGAACTGGGTGTCCGTCGCGTTCTCGGGCAGCCTGGTCGAGGCTTTGTTGGATGGAGCAGGATTGTTGTCGCGATGGACGGGGAAGAGATTGGAGGAAGCGACTCCCCAAAAGCCAAAAGCCGGCAACAGCAACCAGACACGGATACCAACCAGCAGCAACCGCTCTCGGGCAATCAAGAAGTAGGCGGGTTGATAAATTGATGGGGCCGGGATGCTCGGACCTGCAAGCTTAATGAATGTGGGAGGAAGGCGAGCTGACCCTGCAGGTTGTACTCCGTAGATAATGACAGTCGGGAGAGGAGGCCTAATTTACGGGGGGGTTCCGCTCTGGTGGACCGCTAGTGGGCGTGTGTGGCGCCATCCACCCGCTGAAACAGGCAGACAGTTCTACCTGAGGATCATGGTTCAGCACCTACCTAGCGAGCCACTCCGTTCAGGCTCAGGGGACAGCCAACCTCAGCGGGCCCTCTTGCTCCTGCAGTGGGCATCAAGGCACCTAAGGTACTGTAGGTATGTACTTAGGTAGGTAGGTATCCAGCGGGCGGCTGTTGGATGGCAAGGGAGGGCCCTTTGCTTCTTTCCAGCAGAGGTGGAGGCTTGATGTCATGGTTCAACGGTCGTGCTGTGCTTCGTGTGTGCTTCGTGTGTGCTTCGTGTGTGCTTTCGCCCTCGATTCCTCCATTCCCTTTCCCATGTACGCACACTCATGGGATGGATGCATGGACAAGGCAGGGAGCTGGGGTGGCTGAAGCTATCCGCCCCTGGCTGCTGGTGCGCCACATGGTCCCCTTCTCCTATGTGTCTTTAAATTGCTTCGTAAGTAAGATGATGCTCCGTCTAGTGCTGCACCAGGTGCTGGAGATTTTGTGGAGGCGGGCAGGCTACGTATATAATTGACAGTGGGCTCCTTTCCACGCGCTTATCTTGACTGGTTCCTGCCTATCCTATTGGAGCAGGGTGCAATGCGATGCTGTCTTGCATTCTTCGTGTTGACGATTTCCAGTCAGCCCATCCATTCTACAGCTCCGATACCTAGGTAGGATGCCATCCTCTCGAGCGCTACTGGGCAACTGGGGCGGGACGAACCCTGGGATCACGATCGACAATGCCAAAGGGTACGTACTCAAATCTGATCGAAACTGATTGACACTCCCGTTAGCTGAAACTTCCGTCGCCTCTTCCTTGTTTCGTGGACATTGGGAAGATTCTGATTCTACATGTACATACTACAAATGTCCTGCGAGGGCATGAGTTTGGGTGGAGCAGCTGGTGAAAGGGGTTCGTTCCATCGTCAACTGTTAATACGGTACCCGTCAATATACATACTCGGGAGTATGTGCCTCAGGGATGCCTTGCCGAAGCGAGGTGCCATTGGTCCTGTCATTCTTCTTCTTCTTCTTTTCCTTCCGACGTCCATCTGTACTTACCCCTGGCCCATGCAGCCAGGGGTCAAGATCCACACCCTATTTAGACGCATATTACAACCGCAGCGACCTGAACACTTGCAGGGCACGAGACCAGATAGATACCCAGCTTACTAGCAAGTCTTGGAGTAATGAAATGTATCAATCAGGCCTCCAATTGAGCTCTGCGGTAGAAGTTCGCAATCGATTGGTTGGTGCCTCCAACATCTTAGTTCTTCACGTGCTGAGCCTCGTCCTGACCAAGGATCCTCAACTTGATGAAACACACTGGGGCACGCTGGGTTGGTGTTTCGGCTTTCAACAACAGTCACCACTTGGAGCATGGACCCTCGAGATACGAGACTCGACCGATATTTAAGCCGATCTATTCTAATTGGGTCTATGCTGGCATTGTTGACTGCGAAGGGTCCGAATGTGGGCATTTGACTTACCCTACATCGAGAAATCATCATCACTGCTTGTCATCACCATGGTAGAAGCGTAGATGCCTCTCTGCCAGTTGATGCCTGTGTGGCTGAGGACATGTCCCAAAATAGGGACGCCACGGCAGGGAAAGGGAGTTGACTCAATGGGAAGTGCGAAAACCCGGTCACTGACCATTCGGAATGTTGGGGACTCGAGCCCTCCAACTACATACGTTGGTAAAACGGGCCATGTGTCTTTCATGACCCTTCTTGTTACCTTTGATTATTTTTATTGTTCCATTGTTTGGCTACGATCCGCTGCTTGCCACGCTGCGTGCCTGTGCCTTCCTTACAGCTTAGATGTATGTGTGTAGCAAACAATATCTAGCAAACGATGCTAGGTACGCATCTTGCTAATGATCCAGACGTTTTGGTTCAGTCGAGAGATACAATCACCCTTCTCAAAAAGGAGTCCCCGCTTAACTCTAAACTCGGGAGTTTCACATGTTGAAACGAGGGGCGTGGAAACGAGTGGCGTTTGGTTGCTTGAGTGCAAACTCGTCAAGTCGATGCTTGGCCGTTTTCCTTGCGGAAGAGGCCCATGTTGACAAGACAGACATTGCCGAAGGCCATGGAGGGAACGCAAGCCCAGCTGCCAAATTCCTAGTGAATGCTTTCTCAAGTGCATTAGGCAACTACATCATGCTGTCACTGGTATGAACGTTGACGGGTACCCTAGCGACGCAATTGGAGGCTGGATACCGAAGCAGTGGTTTTGGCACAACAAGAGCCGCAGCGGTGAGCCGGAACCGGAGCGGGGCGGGGTGGCCCGGAGGTGGAGACGAGCACGGGCGGGCCGGACGCAAAGCGCGTCCAAGTACGTAAACCGCGAGGACGGTGAGGGGCGGGACGTGTTGAGGGGAACTGGGTGCAGGTACATGTTACAAAGCCAGGTACATAGACTACATGCTTGTCTGCAGAGGAAAGCGACTGATGCGGCCACCTCTTGGATGTCGGATGGAGGAATGCGTGGGAGAGTTTGCGACGGGAAAGGTTGGCGACTGCTGCATGCCCGATCCGGCCGACCGCCGAGCTGCCACGTAGCTGAGTACCTACCTAGGTACCTTAGGTAGGCACCGCAGGCCTGCAAGCAGTGTGCTTCTTTGTTTCTGGATGCCTAGAGAGGAAGCAGATGGGCAGGCAGAAAGTGAAGAAAAGCCTCTGGAGCTGGCAGACCTACATATATACATACATACATACATACATGGGCTGCCAACCGCGACCATGAGCTGTGTAGTGCGTAGTGTGAAATATTCTGCATGTCTCATTTGTTTACATCCATCACCCTTCCAGCAACTCTACAGCACATCCCATCCCAAGCTCTACTCTCCACCGCCCCAGAAAAGGCCCCCTCTAGCGCCCTCTAGCCTGCCCGGGCCCCGCTAGCTCCCTCCCCCAAAGCCACTGGGACGTCACCATCTGCAGCACTCTGCACCTGCTAACGTGCCTACGGTACAGCTTAGGTCCATACAAGTCCAGTTGGATGTAACTGGAACTGCCGCAGTGCCGCCCCCGCCGCGACTTGTTCCCGTCGTCCACCACAACGCGAAAACATAACATAAACAACCTCTCCACCGCTAAAGAGTGACATCCATCCCCTCTCCCCCCCCATCCCCAGAGAAGAAGAAGAAGAAGCAAAGAGAAAAGAGCTGCATCCGTCGTCACTTGCTCCGTGCTCCCGCCCGCCCGCACATACTAACGAGCATCCTACCATCTCCATCGTCACCTTGACCACCTTGTACCATAACCATCATTCTGCGCGCGTCCTGCCCCATTCATTCGCAATGTCGTCCACCAACAGCTGGCTCAAGGGCCAGCGCAAGACTGACCTCACCGAGCTTGCCGAGTCCATCGGCCTACAACAGTGCGTTCTATCTCATCCCCTGCGCTGTCGCGCAAGCCCATATCCGATCGCATCCCTATTCTTCCCCTTGACTTGAGCGCTCGCGCATTGCTATACTCGTCGGCGCGTGCATCGCCGTCATTGCCGCCTCGCTTTGGCTGGCTGGCTGGCTGGCTGGCTGGCGCGATCGCGTCGCAAATCTACCACCTCCCCCCTCCCCTCACCTTGTCGCGTCCGCGCCCCTCCATTGATTCGCGCTCACCCGTCTCTATAGCTACGAGGGCTTCAAGAAGACGGAGCTCGAGAGCGCTCTCGACGCCTACATCTCGGAAAACTCGTCGCGCTTCGTCTCCAACCCGGAGCTGACGGGCTACTTCAACAGCCGCTCGCGCACCCTCGGCTCCCCCGTCAAGAAGGAGGCCGCGCCGCGCGACGATGCCGACAAGCAGCTCCGAGTCGCCCGCCGGAGGCCCACGTCCAAGCTGTCCGAGGAGGTGTCTCCCGAGTGCGTATCCCCTCTGCTCTGCGCTCTGCGCGCGCTTCTGCGTGCACTCTGCGCGCCCATCCCTTCGCCTCCCTTGTGCTAACCTAACCTGCCCCGGCCAGAAGCGACGCCGAGCCCAGCGGCATCTCGTCCGCCCTGATCCAGACTCCCGGCCGCACCTTGTCCCAGGTCGCCGCCAACATCCCGCTGCCCGCTACGCCCGCCGATGTCGCCGATGCCGTCGACCGCTCCGCCGTGGCCGTCCGCCGGCGCATGTCCGTCATCTACCAGGAGTCGGGCATCACCGAGGTCAGCCACGCGACACGCGACCGGCTCAGCACCGTCAACAGCGTCATCGCCGTCGTCGCCGCCTTTGAGATCTGGTGCCTCAGCCCCGAGCTCCTCTCCAAGGTCTATGCCTTTACCGTTCCCGCCATCCCGGCCCTCGGCACCCCCGACTGGCCCGTCTACGTCACCGACATGTTCCTGCTCCTCTCCTCCAGCTTCTGGTCTCCCGCCCTCACCTGGCTCTTCACCAGCATTGCCGTGCCCTGCACCTTTGGCTACTTCTTCAACCTCAGCGCCAACAGTTCTCCTGCCGGCCCCCGCACCCGCTCCCGCGCGCACCAGCCCGAGTACACCATTGACCCTCTGACCTTTAGCATCGCCAAGGCCCTCATCTCCTTTGTCGTCTACGCCCAGCATGCGACCTTTGGCGGTCTCCTCTCCGAGGTCTCCATTGCTCGCCTCGATAGTGCCATTTACGGCGGTTACAAGGGCATCCTCGTCGGCACCGCCATCACTGGCCTTGTTAGCATCTACGATGCCGTTCTGAGGAAGTAGGGCACCCTATCCGCTGTTTCGACCATTCTTGTGGCCGAGATATGATGCGATGCCCCCGGGTACTTGGCTACTAGTCGCAATCGACGGGCTCTCTTTCAAGAACAGCGAGCTGGGAGCAACTACAACGTTGCCCTCGTGTGCAGCACAGCACAGCGCAACATAGCAGAAGATGCTCTTGGCAAATTCTGCTAGCCACGTACTCTTCGCAACCATACTCCTTTATCTCTTTTCCCTTCTTCCAATCTCTCCATGTTTGGTGCGGCAGGGACACTCTCACCGAGGCGTTCACGGTGTTGACGGCGTTGTGGAGGGCTTTTGATATACCTCGGAGGGTCTTGTTTCTGCTCTTGGTTAACTCAGGGCTGTTCGGACAGCTAGCTAGGCCTGCCACGCGCGGTTCCCCGTTTAGCTTATCTATCTCGGCATCAACGCCCATGAGTATTGGGAGTTTGTGAAGGGAACGACACTCAGAGATTATCCGATGCAAGGCACGCGGGTCCATGACCTGGTGTTTTCTTGGTCGTTGATGTGGCGCTTGCCTACCGCGTTCTTTTTTGCTTGGGTGGGCCCTTTATCATCTTGGCATCTCGGTTTCTGTACAGCTCTCATCATTGTTATCTTTGGATCAAGCTGTGGAGTGGAGAGCTGTCCGCTCGGCCATGTAGTAATGTAGTTTATAAGTAGCTGGGACGGGGCTGAGCTATTGGGACCGGAACAGCATGGGTATTCATTCTCTAGTCATCATGGGACGTTGTACATGAGTTGAATGATGCACATGGATGGATTGGCAGCTGTGCAGGTGCTTGCTTTGTTTGGTGATGTTGGGGTGGAATGCAACTTGCGGCCTTTTTACTTGCAGCACTTCGATCCCGCCTTCTCGGTGCGATCTCTGATCCTGGGTTCCCAACGCAAGCTCTCACTTCCATCCTAACACACATCGTCTTCTGAAACAGCGGTTTCACGTGCTTCATGCCAACGTGGCACAGTAAGCCCCGGCACCTGTTTGATCGGCTGTCTGGGATACATACATGGATGGATAACACTTGGCATACGTAAAGAACCGAAGCGAGTTTGTGTTTGACGAGGCGATTTCTTTCTGGATTGATTGCAATTGCTCATCTACCAACCGACACACCTCTAAACCACCCGAACATAGGATCTATACAAACGACAGCCATATCCACATGTCATCTCCGTTCCAAATCTCAAGAGATGAAGGTCTCCTGGCCCATAACGCCCCCGCAGCGTGGATGAAGAAGCATTCTGCTTCACGTCCCGGATGCCGCCTCATACCCAAAAATAAAAGAGGAAACAAGAAAAGAAAAACATGCAGCCACACCACACTTTGACAGGTGAAGAGTTGGCAAAAAAAAAAGCAGGGGGCAAAAAAGTGTAAGAAAATAGGGTTTAAGGAACAAGTGATGTGTGTTAAAAAGACGGATGTCGTTCTCCTCCAGCAACAGCGAAAGTATTAGACTCTGTTATTCCGACAATGTGTTGCTGGCGATTATACCCAAACTGTGAAAGAAACAGAGAATGGAACAATGAAGGGTCTAGGCCTAGAACGACTCCGCGGGGTCCATCGAGGATGGAATGCTAGTTGACGAAAGAATGCAATGAGAGCGAGCAAACTGTGCGTATAGCTTTTTCGCTAATGTGTTTTGTCAAAAGGTTTGGTCGTCGTGGGTATAATTTTGTACAGATGCCCATGGATAATGCATATGTGCGCGTGCTGGTGATCGTGTGCCATGTCGAGATATGGACGTCATAGTCATTAAGGCAGGAGGGAGAGGGGAGGGCGAGGGTCGTCTCAAGGCTTTTCCGAAGGGTGCTCAAACTTGATGGGGTGAACCAGCACTCCACGAAGGCACAGCCGACCGCTGCTCGTCTCGCTCTCCTCTTGCGCCTTGCCACCACGCTCCTCGCCTTGGTTGGCACGACCGCCGTGCTTGCCACGACCGTCCATCTGGGGGTAACCCAGCCAGCGGCGCCAAAGCAGACCGGCAAACTCGCTGTTGAAGTACCAACTGCTGCCCTTGTGGTTGTGCTCGTTGAGCAGATCAAAGGGACTGCCGTGGCCCGATGTGGAGTGATCCCTACCTCCGTTGAAGGCCGCGTCAATATCGCTGAAGGGGTACCAGGCGCGATCGAGATACAGGGGGTGGGGCGCATAGACTCCCTTCATGCCGTGGTGCAGAGCAACAGTAGGAGGGAACATCTCAGAGAACATTGTGTGGTGGTATCGCCAGACCTCCTCGTGCATGGCCATGAGGAGACGGTGGCTTAGTCGCGAAGCCGTGATGATGGCGCATCGGCGGGGTGGGGGAGTCTTGTAGCTTGTCGCATCGTTGGCAAAGACCCAGCCAGACTGGTCGGTGTCGAAGAGCGGGTTGAGAGTGATGATGTCGGCGTCCTCACCAACACCACACTTGGACCGGTCACCGTCACCGTAGCACTCAAGGGGCATCACAGGCACTCCACGCTCCTCCGGAGACAGCTTCTCCCTACCATCAAACTCGGTGGGTCCAAAGACGCTAGGGCGGCCCGAGGCGACAGTGTCCTGCTCGACGCTCCGGCTAAAGTTCTCCCAGGATCCGTGGTACGCGGGGATGTAGTAACGGGCATTTCGCTCCCAGAGGAGGGGCCGGGGCTGTTGGGCAGCCCACTTGCCCATGCGGTCGAAAAACTCGTAATAGCTTCCCAGGTAGCGCATGTCCATCTCCCAGTTCCAGAAGTGCTCATACTCGGGGTGCTGCATGGCAAAGACCTGCAGGGGGAAGTGGGCACTTCGGTAGATACCGTGGATGTCGGCACCGCTAGGGTTCTCGATGGTGGAACCAAACTTGCCAGGGTACATCAGTCTCATCTGGGGCTCGCTCCATAGGGATACTAGGTGACGGAACTCGGCGGGCACATTCTCGGTAATGATGCGCTGCACAACCTTCTCGTCGGCCCAGATGGGCTCATCCACATTGCGGACCTGCATCAGGAAATGAACCTGGTACTCGCCTCCAGACTTGAGAGAAAGTTCGGTAATGAGGGCTCGGAAGTTCAGGATGGAGAGATCAGTCCACTTGAAGCCGGTGTAGGTTCGAACTACGACAGCGATGCGCCCCTTCTTGCCTTTGGTGACCTGGAGCTCGTTGGTCTCGGGATCCACCTGGCGGAAACGATTCTTGTTTGCCTGGTAGCACCGGTCCTGAGCGTCACCCCAGTTGACGCGGGAGTAGTCAATCTTGCCAGATTCGGCCCAAACTTCCTCGGAGCCGTTGCTCTCGGTATCGAGGCCAACGTCGGAGCCGCCGTGGACCTTGCTGTATCCCAGACCATACGGTCCATATCGGCCGTATCGATCAAAGCACACGTCGTCGCGCATTCCCATCAGGCTGTAGGAACCCAGAGCGGGATCAGGCATGTGCTGGGGGACGCCACTGTAGGCGTACAAATCCGGCGCCGGGACTGTCTCATTGACGTCTAGGTAGCAAGTCTTGATACCTGCCTCGGCGTCGTAGGGGCTGTAACGCTTTGGCTTGGGCAGCTGGTTGTTGATTGGGGGGGAAGGCAGAGGGGCTTCTTCGGTCTTGTTGGGGTATTCAACCTGCAGGTTGGTCTTGCTAACAAGAGTCTTGATACCGTGGAAGTAACCGTCCAGGCTGATGATGGGGTTAGCTGTCGGCCAATGCAGAAACACAATTCAGGGAGGACTAACTGAGGAAATCGGAGCCAAGGCATTTTCCTAATCTGCTCTTGAGCCTCCTTCTTTTCTTCTTCGGTGACATAGTCCTCTTCACGGACAGTCTCGAGCTTTCCATCTCCATCCATGTCTCCCGTAACCATGACCACCGTCTGGCCCTTGGAATCGATCACGGTCGAAGTAGCAATCGGCGCGGTGGTCTTGGTACCGGCGCCTCCGATGTGAATGCCTCCGACATCGTAACCAGAGCTACCTTTGGACTTGACCACAACAAAGGTAACGAGGCCGATGATGGAGAGGCCCCAGATGAGGAGCCTGCGGTAGTGGATACTACTCATGACATTGCGCACTCTGAGGCGAGGCTTGGTCTTTTCCGACAGGAGGGAATAGGGTAATAGGGACTCGGCCTTCTTACCGAGGGAGATCTTTGAACTCCATCTACTTGTCATGATTGCGGCGGGCGGAACAGTGTTCCGAAAAATTGGATTGGGTGCGAGCGATTTCTCGTCGAAGAATGGCTTGTTTGTGCGGGTGCGGATCGGTGTTAGGTGGACAGAGTGAACGTCGGATTAGGGCCAGCCGTCATTGAAGGATTAAGACAGGCAAACTTGAGAAGCAGAGATTGAGAAGGACAAGAGTAGTAGCGACTGGCAATCGTCGAGACGAACCCAAAGCAGGGATCTGACGAAGGGGAGTTGGGTTGAGAGAGCCGAGGCTAGACGCGTGTCTAACTGCTCATGAAGCAGATTTCGAGGATCTCTGGAGAAGCCCCGTGGCGTTGATGTTACACGACGGGTGGTGGACGAAGGACGCGCTGCCGGCTCGAAGCTGGAGTGGTCAAGAATGGGCGATGCCGATGGCGAGGGTGAGGGCGAGGGCGAGGCAGAGCGAAGCGCGGGGTGTCGTCGCGATGAGAGCCGCTGCGATGAAGTTTTTTTTTTAAAAAAAAAAA
>QUZD01000115.1:160155-234677 GCA_003693505.1 Pseudonectria foliicola
GTGTGGGCGTGGGCGTGGGCGTGGGAGAGAGCCAGGGGTCGCTGCCGCAACAGGTACCTCCCGTACCTCCTGTGCCTACAACAGCCGCCGCGCCGACGCCTGCTGCGGCGGTATTTACAGTGCCTTCCCGCGCTACGGACAGTGCTGACGGGGCCTGCGACGGCGGCTTGCTACTGCTACCTACCACCTTACGTACAGTACTATGGTGTCCAATGGTATATGTTTGGCCAAAGCGCTAGGTGGCGGGAAAGGGGTTCCAGCCAGTGCAGCCAGTGCAGCCAGTGCCTCTGTAGGCTATCCATGCTCGCCATCCACCATCCGCCATCCGCTGCGCTACCCGAAAGCCCCCGTTTGCTGGCCCCCAATCCATCGGCAGCGCTAGCACACATAGACACATGTACCAACCGTCTTGCGAGTACCTCGAGACAAGCTTCGAGTCCCCGACTGGACCTGGCTGAGGGTGATGGCCGGCCCCCCAGTGACCAACCATCCATTGCCATTGTGGTCTCACCACGGCACGTCCCAAACTGCCTTTCTCTCCTTCTTCTCCAAGGCGCACCTAGTGCAGGCAGGCAGGGAGGCAGGCAGGTAGGCAGGCAAGCAGTTTCTGCAAGACTAGGGAGCGTGCATAAGGGGCCGTGGCTTACGCGCAGCAATTGCAGGTATCTACTTGCACTGGGTACCTACTAAGTATTCACAAGTGCGAGATGCCTTCATCCTCACGACTAGAATCGTCCGTCCCGTTTAGGAATTCGACGCCAGATGCGTCGCCGTCTTGTCGTCCGTCGCTTCTTGGCCGCATCATGATGGGTTTCTCGAACCATTTGCTGGGCTCGTTCGCCGGAGACGGGCGCGGCATGCCAGTGCAAAACAAAATCCAAACCCGGGTTACGCCCAAAGAGGAAATGCCTGAGGCTAAGTCGACTTGTCCCCCGAAATCACTACTGTAGTCGTTGCCTGTCGCATCGAATCTCGAGTTGAGACTGGAGCAGGATGCAAGACACCCGTGCGGTTTCCGTTCGTCTGCACGGCATCTTGATTCTCGTCTCTGTTCTTCCCTTTTGCCCAGTCTTTCTGCCTTGCTGTCCTATCGCCAGCTCTGCCTGCCTCCAGAACCAGTTGAGAAAATTCAAAACGGCCCCAAGTCTCACCCGCAGGCATCATGATGCGCTTCCATGTACCGTGCGCTAGCCTGAAGCAGCCACCTGGTGTATTGCTGTCCAATCACAAGGCTGTTGCTAACGGGCACTGCCCTGACGAAGACGAAGTCGAAGCACACGCGGATCTGGGATGGCTGCCCACCTGCTTCATTCATTCATCCATTCGTCCAGTCAGCAGCAGGCTTGTCCCCTGTTTGCGCCATTCCCACTGTCTACCTCTAGACTACAGATCGGATGGTACAGATTACAATAGACTACCTCCTATGATGACTGGAAGAGACGCTCTCACGGCAATTGACACGGTAGCATTCCCCAGAGGCCAGGTAGGATCAAAGGTCGTCAATCTCGGATACATGCACAGTACATGATCTAGCCACTAGCCTATATTCTTAGTCGATCGTCTCGTTGAGTGACGCCGCCATTGATTCGTGGGTGGAGGCACAGGGTGCGTATCAGCCGCTGAAGGCGTATCATTTCATTTCGTCTGCATTGTTCGTCCTGGCCCGGGGTTGATGATCGGCTTCTCCCACTGTTTCGCCTGTTCGCCTCATACGTATGTGTCTCTTCTGGCCCGTCACAGCCGCCGTGGTCCTGGTCCTGGTCCTGGTCCTGACCCGGATCCTGTGTCAGTCCATCAGCCGCTCTACTACAACATACAATGGTATGTAAGCTTAGGTATGCACGTACAGTAGTACGGCTGTACGGGCTTGATTGATCGATTGATTGAATGATTGACTGATGAAAGGATAGGCTGGCGGCCAGGGAGAGCCCGTCGAGCTCCGTCCCCACCGCGACCTGAACGGGCGGACGTTGGAGGACGGAGTACTCCGTACATGGCACGTTTGATGCAGTACTATGTAATCTTGTACTGTACAGATTACCGTCACATAATTACCTTACCTTGCATGCGAGTTGATAGTCTCCTGTATATCCTCTCCCTAAGAAGAAGCACTATGCACGGTACGGGGCCGGTCCACCAGCACACAGGTGGCAAGTCGACAAATCCCAAGCTCGTCTTGCTCGTCAACCCTGCCAAGTCTGACCGTTGGCGGACCCCACCCCTGGCAACCTTGGTGCTGCCACGCGTCCCCCGTCTCATCTTTCGGCCGCTGGATGCGCAAAGGCACGCAGGCACGCAAGGCACGCAAGGCACGCAAGGCACGGAAAACCCAGAGGCCAGAGGCAGAGGGTAGAGGCCAGAGGGAGAGTCCAAACGCGCAATCTCAATCTCGCCTGTTTCGACCGAGACGACGGCCGTCGATGGATGGCCCTAGAACCAAGGTGTCCCTAGTACGTCCAGATATGTACAGTAACCTGTCCGTCTTCCGCTTTGGGATCCCTCGCGAGCACCCTAACAGGCCCGCCATGCGCCGCCATGCGCCGCCGGAACGTCGACTGTCCACCAATTCGCGGCCCGACAACTCAATATGTATCGTGGTCCGTAGTCTACCATGACCACCGGTGATCCATTCCTGAATATCAATACCTATACGCAGGTGGGTGGCTGAGATGGATACACTACAGTTTTTGAGTCTGCAGTATGGTACGTCAATAGTTGCTTGTTTGCAAATCATCTGGTGATACGGAGTCTAGACGAAAGGTGGGCCGTGGACCGAACCGGGTACTGGGTCGGTCGCCTTGTCCTCGGGCGCTTGCGTCGCGTATTGTGTGGACTCTGGTTCATGCCAAACACCAGCATCACATTCTGCTATGTGCTATACATAGTGTAGTAGACCTACATGCTACATACATACAGTAGCACTTTGGTGTGCGCTCTGGCACTGACGCTTGCCTCGAGGTTCTTCGTCCTGTAGTTGTCTTCTCTATGGCGTCTTGGCCGGCGTCAGAGGCACTGAACGAGCCTGAAGACCCGCCCACATGTCAACGGGCACATTGCGGTTGAACTACAGATTACAATACGTGAGTATGTGTATATACGACAGGATCGCAAGCATTGTATCCGTGGTATGTGCAAGGGCAGATGGACCGAGTTTACCCAGGTCCGTTGGCGCTACCACTAAGAGCGATGTTGGTATGGAACTCGCACCTCTCTGTACCATTAAGTCGTGCCAAATGACGCATTGTGCGTTGATCGCCCAGGGGGGGGACTCGCTCGATCTCAGGGCAGCAGGGTTGCACGTATGTGATTGCCATTGCTGAGTTCAATGGTCCAACTTTGAGTTGATCGGACCCGAGGCAACCGAGGCCTTGGCTTCTACAGATTACATATTACATACCTACATGGACTCACGGATACCATCAAACACCTTGAACAGCAGGAGCTAGACATCCGAGATCTGGGGTTCGCGATAAGCATACTGCCAATCTCGATAAGCAATTCGGGTTCTGTTTGAGAGAGAAGCTGATCGGCTCCAGACTCCCCCCCCTTCCCCCCTCCCCCTGTGCTGTGCAGGGGATGAGGACGCGAACAAAGTTCCCTACATGACGGCCCAGCGCTATTCAAGGGACGTTGAATGCTTCGCTTCGTTTACAGCATAGGCCATGTTCTCGACCAGGGACGAGCACAAGCTTGGACAGGAGAAGCAGAACACGCAGAACTGCCAGCGACATACATACAATACATACTATGCAGTACGAAGCAGGGGGCTTGGAGGCTCATTTCCCGCCGTCCAACGGGCGTCGTGGCCCAATCTACAATCCCCAGTCCGTCCCTCACAAGCGCCATTTCCAAGGGTGGGGGGTCCCAGGACTAGCTGCGATTGCGATTCTTCTGGCCCCTTCTGACCGCCGTCCATCCATTGCTCTGGATCCATTGCTGTGTATTCCAGGCCCGGGCTGGACACACTGTAGTCTACATGCCATGTATGTACGGTACGTCCTTCTGTCACGGCGGCTTTGTCGTTGGTCGGCAGTCCGTGGGTTGAAGAACCTGTCGCGTCGTATCCGTACCCCTAAATTCGATGCCGACGCTGTTTCGGCCTCTCCAGCCTCGTTTACAGCCAGCCCCGGCTTTGCCGTCACTTGCTGGTTGGTGCATGGTGCATGGCAGCAGCGCCGCCTCTCTCTCTCTCTCTCTCTCTCTCTCTCTCTCTCGTCTGCGAGCCGACGCCACCAAAGCAAGGCTGTGCGATGTGTCCCCTTCCCTGCCTTGTCTCCATGTTCGTGCTAATTACCCGGTACTGTAATCTGTATGTAGTCGCCAGTCGCTGTCGTACCATCGCCGTGGCACCTTTGACGCAACTTTGGGTTTGTTAGCCCGTCTTGTCCACCAGTCCGCTTCCAGCCCTGGTGCTAACGTGCTAACCCAGCGCCTCCAGCGGCTTCGCGCCAATGCTGGGCGGCCCCGTAGCAAATAGCACTGCGAGCCGTCTGTTCTTGGCGGTCATTTGAGGGGGGTGGTGTGTACCATGTAAGTCACTATGTAGGCTGGTAGGCCAAGATAGCCGCATCTTGGCCGTCTGCATGTGTTTGCGGAGTCGCCGAGTCTGACTGACAGCTGGTCAGAGACACAAGCACGCCAGGGGACAAAAGCCAGCACCGACGTCCCCCGTAGACGTGTGAGCGCCTGCTCGTATTGCGCAGAGCTTTGATGTCATCATGTCATTATCGTTATGCTAAAAGCTAGCTTTCCTTTACAGTTTGAGGGTTTCCCAGTGCCTCTCTTCTTTGAGTGCATGGCTGGCTGCCTGCTAAAAAAGTCCCGGCCGCTGCTATTTTCGTCTCCTCGTAGGCCGTCAACCTTAAAAAACCCCCAAGTCTTGTGTACCTACTCCGAACTTCACGCGGCCATGTTCCCCCTCCATCTTATCCGCACTGCCACTTACGTACTGCCACCACCAAAAGAAGAGCCTCAAGAGCTCCAGTAGTAGGTGGCGCTGCTGCTCTAGGTTAGGTAGGCTGGGAATTTACGACAAAGTTGCCAATGGATGTCTCTCCCAAGTTTTTAACAGTGCAGTTGGACATACTTCTGTTCAAACAACTGGATGGCAGCTGGCTCCCTTTGTCTTCTTCTTAGACAGGCTCATTCTCCGTGTCTCGCGCCCTCCTTTCATCCAGCCCAGCGCCCTTATCTTCCAAAGCCTCCCTGATCGTCTCCCTCCCATGAATGTCATCGTCGTGGCTGTTCTGGTTGCGCTTTTGCTTGTCGCCCTGCTTTCTCTGCCGCTTCCGCTCTCCCTGTTGCTTCAATCTCTCATCCATGCCCTTCCGCCAGCCCTCTCCCCACCGGATGACCGCCACCACGCTCAACGCCGATACAAACAGGAACGCTGCACTGATGGTCGACATCCATCCGATGCCGATGCCTTGTATCGCCGGGAGCACCACGGCCGATGCGATGCAGCCCACCAGGTATCTCATGAAGAAGTTGGTCGCCGCCACCTCGGCCCCGTGCCCCGGAGCCACGTCGATGCAGTACGTGTTGTATGAAGGGAAGCAGAAGAGCTGTGCTACGCCCTGGACGAACATGGCAATCACCGGCACAGGGATGCCCCCGACCTCCTTTTCCACCGTCCACCCGTAGACGAGGAAGCACCCAGGCATCACCAGCCCCAGGAAAGGCAGCATCGAGCGTAGGCGATCCTCGGGCACCCGCTTCCCATTCCGCTTCTCGATCCATTTCTTGACCGTGTAATCGGCCCAGCGGCCCCCCATAAAGGTCCCCACCACGTACCCAACGCCAGGAGCAAGGTAGAAGAGACCGGAGAGCAGCGGCGTCTCGAGCTTGAAGCGTGGGTTGAGCACATAGCGGATGGGCGTGAGGAGGCTGTACATGCTCCACGTCAGGGATGAGCTTCCCGTAGCCGCCAGAGCAATGTTGAGGTATCGGAAATGGCGGAACACCTTCATAGGGCTGATGTGTTTCAGCACCGTCCTCATCTTGTCTTTGCGCGGGTAGCTCGCCAGGTCGTCAATCGTCCTGTGGTGTGCTGTCTCAGGAACCAGGAAAAAGACTCCCAACACGCCAACACCCGCAAGTGCGGTCTGCAGCCAGAAGATTGCTCTCCACGAGGAATATGTTACGATGATGCCGCCCAGGAACGGCCCAATTGCTGGTCCGACTAGGATGCCCGTGAGGAACCATCCCATGGCTGTACCGCGTTCTGTCGGCCGGTAGATGTCACTGACAGCAAAGTTAGCAAAGCGTTACCAGTGCTCTATTTTTTCTTCTTCCTTGAGATAACGACAATCAAATGACGGACGTCTTGGCCCAGACAAGGAGCGGGCTTTGAAACATACCCGATACATGCTGGTCCGATGAGGATACAGGCAGTTCCTCCCAGGGCTGACAAGGCCCTGAAAACGAAAAAAGATACCAGGTTTGGGGCCAATGCCGTTGCGAGACTTGTCAGGAAGAAGAAGGCAATCGTAACAAATGTCACCTGTGTATAGCCTGTTTTAGCTGGGAACAGGTCGAGACTAGGAGGGAACCATTGAAGACACGCCGATGGATGACTTACAGGCCTTCTTCCAAAAACTTGACTCATCGGGCCCCATACAAGCGGTGACAGGGCCATGAATGCCATATAGGCGGCATTGGTTGCGTTGATGACACTTCCGGTCGTCTGGTACGTCCTCGCAACCTCGGGCGTTGCCGCCAGCACCGATGTGCTCGATATGGGAGACAGGAACGCACAGCCAGACAGCACAGCTACAATCAATGCCTTACGCGCGGGCGACATGGTGTTGCTTCCTTCATCGTGCTGCGCCGAAGCCGCAGGCGGTTCCAGCACGTCCGGCCCGGAAATGTGTGAAGTCGTCCGGCCAAGACCATCTTGGGGCGGATGACCGCTGTCGCTGGAAGAAGCCGCCGACGTCGGGCGTGACGTTACTGCCTGTAAGTCTTTGGAGTATTGCTCTGGGGCGGGTGCTCTCTCAAAAGATGCCATGGCCTCGTTGTACTCGGGTCCAAAATTTCCAATCGAGACAGCTTTGCGTTTGGCTCTTCATTCAATGGACATGACACTGTCAAATATAAGCCCGGTCGGCTTGATGCGAGCAAATCCAAAGGGCAGATGATGGAGGAAGAGGAGAAGCATCAGAAACAAAATGTTCATAATCCCGGCTATCTCCAGAAACTAGTCATTGCCAGCCCTGGACGAGCTCGGCGATCTACCGAGTCGGTCGCCCAAGGATCCACACCCATGCCCCAAAACGTTGCACCAATATCACATTCACGGGGACCTCGCTTTCAGGGAAAGATCTCCGCCAGCGTGTTGATCGGACATTATCCCTTCTCCAGCATGCATGTCCATACTGCCTACACAGGGACCGCTGCACCTGCATGTCGTGGCCTTCTGGGACCGCTTGGGAGATGTCGGAGTGAATGGCCGATAGAAGCGGTCACGGGCCCCACATTTGTCGGGAACGTGCCGATGCTCTCATGTGAATAGGCGCCGGCCGGGACCCGGGGCGAGGACCGGTGACCAGCCAGCGAGACGTACTGCAAACATGGTAACAAAGAGTGTGCGTGTCATGAGATTTGGATGAAAGACAATATCGACGGGGCACAAAGTGCTGCAAGTTGCGAGTGAGGAATGAATATGCTTTACAAGACGTGGACTAGGCCTAATCACATACCTGAACTCCCGGGCTCCATGCCCAATATACTATGCTAATGCCACGCAATGCTATGCAGCCAAAGAACAATGCCAAAGACCTCAACTCGGTAAAGGGGTATCGAAAATTCAACCTACAAATCCTTTTTCCCTTCCTGGCAACATACATGCTTTCCCATTGCTTAGCCCGTCAGCCCAACAGCTGCTGGACCCTGTCGCGAATGACCCTGTCCACAGGCTGCCCGTTCCTCTGCACTACAACATTCTCCCTGCCCCCAATGGTTACAACTCGCAACCATTCAGGTGCTACTTCCGACGCGATGAGGCGAACACACGCGCCGCCCTCCTCGTGGGAAATGGGCATCCGGAGCGAGTCCTTGAGTTTCTCGAGAATGACCGTCATGGTGAATGCCTGACGAGGCAGAGACATTGGGTTCGAGAGACTGAGCATGGAAATGGTCGCCGCTACGTCGAGGACGCGGTTCAGCGCGGCGCGGCGCTGCAGTTCAGGTCCGGTCGGAGGCAGTGGCTCATTGGCCTTGGCTAGCTGCTTGAGACGGAGCCTGTCGAGCAGACTCATCTTGGTGCCATCCGGGTTGAGTAGCGTGTTGTTGGCAGCGGGGGTTTGCTTGGCTGCCTTCTCCTGCTGCTTTATAGCGATGTCATTCTTGAGGTCATCAAGGGCTTGCTGTCCCTTTCGGAGGAGGGGGTTGGTCTTGAGAGTCGTCTCCATATTAGTAATGGGGACCTGGGGCAGATCGTTGAGCGAGAGGCCGCTCAGCGGGATGTCGACGTCGTTCATGCCGTCTGTGGTTTTTTCAGCACAGATGGCTTGAAGGTTTCCCTCGAACTGTCTGTACAATCTTTCTTCATTGATGGGGGTGGCATTCTGAATCGAGGCCAGCTCGATGCACACCCTGCCTCGGCCATAGTCGGCAACGATAAAGGGCGACGTAGTATTTTGCTTGGCCGAGGCCTGGATGGCAATGCATCGTCGGATGTCCTCAATTGTGACCTTTCGCTTGCCCCAAGAGCGAGAGATGTGAGGCATCAACTCGCGAAGATCAATGGGCGAACTGTTGCCGTTGTGGGCCAGCTGCATCATGAGTGTCTTGAGGAAAGAGCGGTGCAGGTCCACAAGCTCTGCCAGATGCGGCGGAAGAGTGTTCCGCTTGGTCTCATCGGTGGACTTGTCGAGCTTCTTGAACACATTGTCGAGCTTCGTCTGGACCGTCTTTCCTTGCCGCCTCGTCTTGGAGATGATGGTGGAGTCGCTGGGCCTGTGAGCAGTCTCTGCCCGCGAGGGTGTTGTTTTGGCAGCACGCTTGCCCTTGGTGATGGCGCGGACCGATGGGCTTGTGGTAGACTGGATCTTGGGAGGTTCCTGGCGGAGACAGGCGCGTTTGACCGGCGCGGCCTCATCGTCGCTGCTAGGAGCAAAGGACACGGTTCGTTGGGCAAGTCGTAGGTGGGCATCCTCTTGCTCGATGGAGATGGAGACAGCCTTGCGCTTTCTTGTTGTGGGAGAGTCCAGCACAGCCTTCTTGAGACTTGCGTCGGCGAAGGCCTGACCCTTGGAGACTCGGGCGAAGCTGTTGATCATGGCGGTTGCCGTCGTGGCCTGATTGCTCCTGGTTGTTCGGGCCATGGTATAGGACGTGTTGGTACGACAAGGGAGGAACTACTTGAAGCGGGTTGGCAGGAGCCGCTGAGGCAATGTTCGGAATGATTCAAGGAGCGCAGTGAGTGCAGTGAGTGCAATGAGAAGCCTGGTTGAAGACGGGACAAGTCGAAAACGCCAGTAATTTCAAATGTGCAAGACCAATAGACTAGAAGGGGAGACATGTCAAATTCCGGTATGTGCGGTCGCTTGGGGGAACGGTTAATGAGTGCGGGCCCATATCCGCGTCCCCCTGCGCGTACAGAAACGCGCTACCACAGCGCGTCTCGTGTCGCGCGTTAAGTGGACACTGACGCGTGAGCACGCGGGCCCAGAGGAAACACACGTTCTGGCGGCAACAGCCCCGCTACAAGGGGTACATGCGTGTTAGACCACATTACCCCAGTACGGGGTATGCTTACTGTACACCAAATGCCATTCTCTCTTTGCCATGCCTCTCAAGCCTCGAATCACAACATGCCTGTCAACAACCTGTGGCTCTGTCAAATCGGAGATCAGTGAGTGCAGTCTTCAGCACCACTGAGCATGCAACGTTTCAGGTTGCATGTACCATGACGCAGTCTGGCGGTATAAACGAGGCCGGCAGTCAAGCTTTTTGTCGACGAGGCTACATCTTGGTTCTAGACCATGATCCGATTCTCAGAACCCAAGGGGGCGGGTGTAAATATCTTAGGATAGTTGTCTATGGCCTGATCTATTGGGTGTTCCGATTCCTCACCCATACGTTCTATCTGCCAAATCTCCCCGGGTGGCGGCATGAGATGCGCGCTCGCTGTACCATGACACAGGAATTTCGTCGTATCTGCAGTGTTGCTTCGTGTCAGAATTCGATCATGGCGGGGAACGCTTGGACGCCCAATTACCTCGAGATGTGCTTGATGCGGCCTGTATGGGTGCTTCGTTTAGTCAATTATCACTTCCACCACCTCGTTCTTTGGGCAAAGATACACACCGCCTCCGAGGCCCAGACAGCCACTTCCTAGGATCTACACTAAGGTATCTAGGTAGGTAGGTAGGTAGATACCTATCTCAGGTGCCTACAGGTTGCATGTACGTATATATCCATAGCTGTGGCATCACAAGGACGGCCACGGGGTGTGAATGGCGCACCGGATTCGGGTTTGAACAGAGCTGTGCTCACCAATCGCATCAAAAAATTCTTTGGCATCGTGCATAAAAGGAACCTTCAAGGAAAAGCAGTTTGTGTATTCCTAACCCTATGCGCCCCTTCGTTTTGATCAAAGCTTCCCTCTTGAATGATTCATTATTACCCTGCCCCCCAGACTCCGTGCAGTCCGCTTAAAGGAATTTTGAAAAGCTAGGAACGCCGAGTTGTACAAGTGAAAAGAGACCCCAAAAATTAGAAACCCTAGATTACAAGCGGGGGCACGTAAAGAGAAGCCATCGACTTCAGCCCCGACTGTTGTTGCGTGCATGGTCCTTGCGTTGTATCGGCTTACAACGGCCGAGACGCAGCGTCGACTCAGCGGCGGACTGATGTGGGCCAATGTTCAGGTCTGAAGCTGACAGGGCTGGGTGGAGGAGGCGCAGGGACAACGTAGTCATCCTCCTGGATGTGATGCATGGTTGCTGCTGGACCGCCCTTGGAAGCTAGGGTTGCGTTGATGCTAGTGTAGAGGTCCTGCGAAGAGAACTGCCGCATGTTTTTTGGCGACGGCTGGGCGACCAGAGGCGAGGAGTTGTGTGGGCCAGGCATTGTGCTGGAAGTACTGGAAGTATTGGAAGTAATGGAAGTAATGGAAGAGCGGCTGTGAAGGCTGTAGAGAGGTATGGTTTGTTAGTTGAGCAGATTGAGGCAGGAAGCATCCATCTTAAAGATGGAAACAGGGCACACGTACCTGATGATCCAGATCGTAGCTTGCGTAAAGGTGTGGGTAAAAGATGGGGACCGAGACTAGCCCGCGTGGCAGTGATTATATACCGATGCTACGGGGTATCGGAGACGCGGATATGGGCCGTATACACGAGGTACAATGGAGATGCAGGCGGGTGGGGTGAGGATACGAGAGTTGAAGAGGAGCACAAAGGCTAAAGCGAGATGGTTCTTGTTTGCTGCGTATTGTTGAGTGGGCCGTAGTGAGAGATGAGTGAGGAGGTGAGGAGATGCGAAGGGGAATATGTAGAGATCAAGTGAGAAAAGAAAGGCGGTAAAGAAAATACGGCTGAGGGGAGGAGATATGACAAAGTGAGGGATCGGAAGGAGGGAGGAAGGAAGGAATGAGCCGGGCAGGGATGGGGATGGGGATGGGGATGGGGATGGGGATGAGCACGGATGGTACCAAGGGAAACACCTAGGATCAGGTCGGTATTTATTTCCAAGACGAGGCGGCTGCACTTTGCACTCTGCAACGTCGCCATATTCAGCCAGCTCCCAACTCAGCTAGCAACAACAAACCAAAGCGAAATCCAGGGGTGCCACATCATGTCCGGGGAGGGTAGCCGGAAGGGACGGGGACAACGAGCCATCCGTCAATCCGCCAATCCGCCAACCCATCAATCCATCGATCCGCCAATTCGTCGGTCAGTCAGTCAGTCAGTCAATCAGTCAATCACTTAGGCGCTCAGGTAATCCGCCAATCCGCCAACCCAGTCCATCGGACGGTAGAGGACGCGAATGGACCAATATTTTGGGCAAAGAGCAGCAATCAGACGCTGGACGGGAGCAGGGAACAAGCAGCAGGAAAGCCACCATCAGCCAACATCAGCCAACAGAACAGCCGGTGACGATGGCGGCAACGCAAGGGCGGGTCAGAAAATCTGGGGAACGGAGACGGGAAGTCAAGTCTGAGCCACGCCCTCCCCGGGCAAGACTCCGTCCGTCGTACTGTACACGCCATGCACAGCATTACTCTCTGTATCCGCATGTACTGAGTACCGAGTACTGAGTAATCTGTACTCTCCCCTGCTTCGTACCACAGGCTGGCTCATCGTCGGCTCAACGCACTCCGTGCCCAGAGTGAGCGCATCTTGGTACTCACCACCGCCCTGGCATAATAGGAGGAGAGCTGGCGGTTGGCGACTAGCTGGCAGCATCCATCGATCCAAGGTGATATGTGGCAGGCCGTGAGACTCCTCCCACCTCACACTCATCTCACCTCGCTTCACGGCTGCGTTTGCGCCGAGAGCTGGCTGGGTGATGGAGCGAAGAGGCACCACTTGGCCCAACACATCGTCCCTCCCCAATGATCGCAGAGACCAATCACACGGCGGATGGCACCATATCTATCCTGTATGTATGTATATGTATGTATGTACGGCGATTAAACTGGGCAGCCTGTAAAAAGTACGGATACAATGCCTATCATCTAGGTACATAAGTTACCGGCCTGCGTCCAAGCGCGGGGGGATGGCGCACACATTACAGTAGCATGCCATGCGAAGCGCCTTCATTGCTGGGGTTGTCTGACACGTCGGAGTTGGGTATTGCTGTTGTGATAAGAAGAAGCCCTGTGCGAGGGCAAGCAAGACAGTGCAATGTGGCTGGCACCCCAGCGCTGGCGGCTTTGTCTGGATGTCAGTGCCAGTGTCCAAACACCAGGCAACAAGCACCAAGCACCATCACCATCACCAACCCGACGGACAGTCCGGCCGGACCGCCTACATAGAGGGGTGACAAGAGAGTCCATCAAAGCATCTAACGTACTATCCCGTACCGTGTACCGATACAGCACAGTACCACACCTGTAACAAACAGGGCAGAGATTGAGTGTGGGGTTCCCTTCTGGAACAAATCCTTAGTGCCCTTGGGGCCCATCCCCATCTTCCTCACCGTGGCTAGCACGTCTCCCCCTGCGGCACGGAGCGGAGCGGAGCCGGTGGGAAGCTATCGTGCTCCGTACGTTGCTTGGCATTTGGTACATGTACCTGAGGAACGAGCCGGCGAGAAAAAGGGCCGGGATTCAGCCCATTGCAGGTCGTTCCTGGAAAGACGCCACGAATTGTTGAGACATTGGTGTGCAATGGATGGGCTGATTGTCTATCCAACAGAGAGCGCGATCTTTTCTTTCTGCCTCATCTGCTTCCCAACCATATCCAAGGTGGTGTGCTAGCAGCACACAACCTGTGCTTGCTTGGCGCCTAAATAATTGCATCCAGTTCAAGCGTCGCCCCTATTCATCAGGACTTGCACGATCTGACTATCCACTACATAGAACAGTATCGGCACCCGTACATGACAGCTTCTCGGCAGCCGAATCAGACGCTGCCCCTTGTTGGAAGATTACAGCTCAGCTCAGCACTCAAAGCACATCTGACGAAAGAAGCAGATTACGTGTACATGCATTATACAGTACACTGCGCACTTCCAGCCGGGCCAGGGCAGACGAAACGGACGAACAAACACGTACCAACAGCACCGCACAGTTGCACGCATACACCCCACGTTGACCTATCCGAGCTCCCATCAATGAATGTATCTACATAGGTACAGTACGGAGTACATACAATACCTCGACCCGGCGGGGCGGCGTCATCGGGCTCCGGGGCAGGGGGTGGCTTGGGTCCGGGGGAGGCTAAAAGCATTGGAAACTTGGGCGTCATCTCATGCCAACCCTACAGTAGTAACTCCGAGGCACGGCAACCCGCACTTGTTCTCTTTCCTCTCCTTCCGATAATGCCGTATCCTTGAGGCAAGGGAAACAGCCTTGGCCATTGAGCTAGCTCCATTGGCTTGGCTTGCCCGGCTGCCCGGGTACCCGGGTACCTGGGCCCATGGTACAACGTTACAGGCTAAGTCACAGTATTGCGCCGTGCCTAGACGAGAAATGCTTTGAGCACACCCATTACAACAGTAGATGGCACGATTCCTACATATGTCGAGTACTGATTTTACAGATGGGACGCTTACAACCAGTTTTGAGTCTACCTTCTGGGCCGCCGGGACCCAGGACTATACTGTAAACGTCGCGATTTTAAAAGGGTCCATATTATGTGGGTTTCAAGCAACATGTTTTCCTTTTCCCCATCGTTTTCCCACTTCCTCCCCTGCAATCGCCAGCTGGCCACCCGGATTCTAGGAGCAGTGCTGTCAAGCATTGAATACCCCGTCGATCAATCCCTTTCACCACGCAAGGCGTGCATTTGAAGCACGACTGGGGCGACCTCGGGTTTCACAGGGTGGCGCTGGTGCGTTCGGGGAGGAGTCGCCTCCAGATCCGAGGCCCGCTTGGACTGCATGAATGCTCTTGCTACCAGAAGACATGCCTAGATGGCGCCCTGTGGCCTGTCAGGTTTCGCCTGTACCTGCGTGCTTCATCCACGGCGATCACCACATACATACCTAAGGTATGTACGTATGTAAGTACGTAAGTGCGAGGTCTGTCCGGCCGGTGGATATATACGGTGGGGCCGTGTCGGTCTTTGATCGCCTCGTTCTATGAATAGAAAACCATCGGATCTAACCCGCACTTCGTACCAGTTGACAGTATCGCCCTGCCCAGTTCCTACCGTATGCGAGAATTGGATCGCCTGAGTCGGAAAGCAGGAGAGCCGATCGAGTATTAGAGAGCCTAGTACGGGTGGGAGGCCTCGTCAACTGAGTCTCGGTGCCCAGCATAACCGAGGGTTGAGCTGTCAATGCGCCTCGTTCAACGACAAGCTTGAGACTACCAGTCACTCTACCCATCTCAGCCCTACACAACGACGCCCAAAGTATCCTGGCCTCGCAAATGTCTTCCATGTGCTACTTCGCAGACGGTATTGGCATTCTACGGCACCGTCTGGCTATACTTGCCTGCCAATTGCCAAGTGGTGGCTTTGGGGTGCAAGGCCGCCTCCACAGCATCCACACGATCATCAAGATCGCCCTGCCTCCCAATCAAAGCCGCCGACCAAACATTGACTAAGAATGGCGTAGCAGCAACCTGCCCTGTCTTGCCACGCGTCATCATAACTGCATACCTACTCTTGTAACAGACCTGTAGACAAGACCAAGATGTGATGCGTAGTTTACAGAGCTATGCATATCCTTGATAACTATTAGGCTTCAGCTGCGCTTCTACAACGTATTGGGGACTAGCTTTCTGTCAAGACAAGTGAGCTTAGTCTTGTATGAAATATTGAAAACGGCTATGCCATAGGTGTCATCACCTTGATAACCATAGGTATGATAGAACCAGCCATGTTGGTCTGAATACTGTCTACTTGGACACCTCAAAACTGGGACTTCTGAAACGCTTGTAGCTCGACGTATGTAGCGCCCATATACAATCAGGACCACGTCATGCCGCGCCAATCCGTCACCCTGATACGCATCGACTTGCCTGCAGATGTGAGTCTTCCATATGTATTGTCCCAGACTAGTATTTGTATGGCAACCCAAGCAGCCTGGCGTACAGACGGGGGAGCCAGACGATTCGAGGTAAGCAGATGGGAACGTTGCAATTCAATCATGTCGTCATTTGTCTCGTGCCATCTACGAGATCGAGAATAATCCGCTCTATCCCTACCTGCCTATGTCGCACACTCGCTTCCGGCCAGCCTCTAGTTCTGCAGCCCCACGCCCTGCAGGCTGCGCACAGCGCCAACCCGCATCTTCATGGATATACGACTGGCTCGACATGCCTCTCACCGACTTGCTGTGGCCGTCTCCGGTTCCTGTCTCATCTAACTGAACCCCGGGGTAGCTTCCGCTGGCTATACCTTGGACATGTTGGCAACAGACGCCGCGCTGGCTGACTGGGGCACCTTTGTCTTCCGCCGCGTCGGCTGATAGACGTCGTTAAAGTTCATGGCCACGCCGAGGAAGCGCATGTCCACGTCGGGCTGGTACGCCAGGTCGCCCAGCAGCAGCTGGACGCGCGCCCGGAACGACGAGCCCAGGTGCCGCAGTCGGTCCTGTAACAAGGGGAACTCGGATGACACGGTGTCGGAAGGCGGGCGGGCGTCGCCGTCGAGCCGCGTCGTGCTGCGCACGTCGGCCTCTTGCCGCTGCGTAAAGTCGGAAACGCTCCAGCTGTACAGCCCGTCCACCGAGTCGCGGTAGTTAAGCATCACGCGTATAATCTCACTGAGCTGCGCCATGTACGACGAACGATCCTCGGCGTCGCCGCCAATGTGTCGCATCTTTGCGCCCAGCAGGCCCTTGTGCGTAATGTCCTCGAGGTATCGTTTGTGGGCCTGGATGAGGTCGTCCAGAGTGCAGCCTTCCTTGTGAATCCGCTTCTGCAACTCGCCCCAGGACGATTCAATGACTTCGAACAAGATATAGTACTGGAGCTGCCCGACAAAGTGTATCATCTCCGCCAGCACTCCGCGCGTCAGCTTCCAAGCATGAGCAACCGTCGGGTCCGAGTTTTGGAGCACGCCCCGCGCGCCTGTCATGCACTTGCGCCAGGTCGACAGGAGCGCAAACTCGACACGCTTGATTCGCCAGAGGAAATTGAACACCTTGAGGTATTGCCGATTGCCCCATTCCGTCACCACCACGTCCACGGGAGCATCGATTTTGTACTCGAGAGTGAAGCAGTCCCAGCCAATGTCGCCGTGAGACAGCTGGAGCATCCGCGCATCCAGGCGCCGAAGTACCTCTGGGTTATCATACTGGGCATTTGAGCCTCGGATGGCGTGTTCCAATTGAGCTGTCAGAGTATGTCGGTACTGGGCCCCTGCGGGGCGATCCAGGTTGGCTGCGAGCGACTCCATCAGCAGAGCAATAAAGTCGCCCTGGCCGAGAAGGATATAATTCTTTAATGCCTGCAAATGCTCAAACAGATGGAATTTGTTGGCCATGAGGTCGATGAGCCGCTTCATCGTCGTCTTGTGCGCTTCATCGATCCAAGCCTCTAGCATGGCTGTGTCGCCATACCTCAGCTCCTTTGATGCTTCTTTGGAGTAGTCCTCGACCCACAGCAAGTCGCCGCAGCTGTGGCGGATGAAATTGAGAGATTTGCCAATCAGGAACACCTTTTGTGCAAAATCTTGAGTGATTATGCTTGGAATCATGTCCTTGTCAATCTCATACTTGTCCTCCCATACATTTCCGCTGCCCTTGCCCTTAGCAGCTTGAGCGTTGGGTGCCTGTTCCCTGACGAAGAACTCTTTGAACGGATCCGACAGCTCACCGTCGTAGATCCAGTGCCGTAGGATATCGTAGAAGGGCCTCGTGAAGCTTCCCAGCAGTCTTTCGGCAAAGGCGGCCACCACAGGATCTCCGTGAGAGGAAGAGAAGCTGTGGATAAGAGAAATGAGCTGGCCCCCCTTCTTCTTTTCTGACTCTTCAGCTATCAGGCTTAGGAGCCTGAGACCCATTGTTGCATCCCGAGTCCAGATGACGCATCTTTTCAGTGTGACGCCGGCTTTTCCTATGCCTGCTCGTGGCGCGTCCTCATCAAGTGATGCCAGGGCGGCACGGATCTGCCCCTCCAACGTTGCGATTAAGCTGAGGTATGATCGTAACTCGCTGCTAATGGCAGCGCGCAAGCTCTGGCCCAGAAGGCCCTGAGCAGGTGTCTTGCAAAACCTATCGAGACCACGGTATAGTAATGACGGCTCCGCCAGGGTATGTAGCAGGGACACGAGAGGCAAGGGAAGTGTTGGCGGTAGTTTTATGGTGTCCTGCTTGGTGATTGGTAACGTCGTGGACGTCAGACCTTGAAGGGTAAATGGGAGGTCTCGTAGGATGACAGATTCGGACGGTTCGGCCTCGGCATAGTTATCTGCAAGAAGAGTCGATTTGAGGGAGACGTCTCGTTTCGGTGGGCCCGGTCGTGGATCTGAAGTTTCCTCGGGCTGCTTCGCATTCTTGGCAGGTAGTTGTTTCAGTCCATCGGGCTGGAAAGCGTCCTTGAACTGTTCCTCCTCATGCCTCGACGCCTTGAGAGAGCGTTCCCGCCCATGCCGCTTTATGGCATCCCGACTAATAGCATCTCGGTAATTGGGCGCGGATGGCTTTATGGGGCTTAGCGGGAGAGGTTCGCTCGGATCTGGGGAGTCGCCCAGCTGGTAGAGCAAATGTAGAATGGCCCATTTGTGCTCGAGGACCGGGAGAGAGAGTAGTCGGGTGTAGAGGTTGGAGAATTGGAGGGCCTGGGTAGGATTGCTCTCAATGAGCTTGCGCTTAATCAAGTCGTGCGCATGGTTGACGTCTGATGAGACGGCAAATGAAGAAGGGCTGCACGGTGCGCGGTCAGTAAAATAGCCAGTACCTGGCCAAAGAGGAGCAAGCGACCAACCTATCCAGCACGGACTTGACGAGCTCAAAACAGGTATCGTGGCGCTCTTGGGCGGTTTCTTCGCTATCGTCGGGACGACCAGGGACGATGTGGGCGATCAAGCTGTCAATGGCATTGGTGATGCGGTCGGGAGCCATGGCGGCATGGTCGCAAGGCAGAAGCCGTCGAGAGGGAGTGAATCAGGGGGAGAGAAAGAGAGAGAGAGAGAGAGAGAGAGAGAGAAGAGAGGAGGGAGAAGGAGGTGAGGAGAGGAGAGCCTCCAATGCGGTGCGAGTTGTTGGTGATGCGGCAGTCGACGCGCCAGTCGCGCACGGGGATTGTTTGAACTGGTCAGCGAAGGATGGGGCAGTGAGTGAGTGAGTGAGTGAGTGAGTGTGTAGCCGGAACCTTGAGACTTGTGCCTTTGAGAGCTGTGGAGATAGGTACCTTGTACCTGAGCGTGCTACTGCTGCCGCTAACTACGAGCACTAACAAGTACAATAGGTACGGTAATGTAGTCTATGCCCTTGTCCGCCAGCCCAGCCGCCGCGGCAAAACTTCGACTAAGATACAGTTGGATGCATCTGGCGACCTCTTCCCTTGTGTCAACGCCAATCACAGCCTCGTCGCCCGTCGCCTCGTCGCTCGTCGCCATCACCGCACCAGCCTCACCATGTCTGCTCCATCAACCTGACTTGGCCATCCTCATCAGCCTGCTGTCCCAATTTTGCCTCGCCCAACTCATGCGGCTTTCCCGCGCCGCGCCGCGCTCCTCTGCCGCACGCGACAACGTCGCTGAAACAACATTGCGACCTCGACGATGCCTGACATCGACCCCGCGGCCCTGAGCCGCCCAGCGATCGGCCTCTCGACCCCGATCCTCTCGACAAAAACCCTCGGCGGCGCCACTGCCGGGGCGCTCAAGACGGCCAAGTCGAGCCAGATCATCCCTGCGCGAATTGACCCTGAGCCGCTCTACAGCGCCCTCAAGGCCGCCATCGGCCCAGAGCAATGGGTCGTCTACAAGGAGTCTACGACTGAATTCTTGATCGGTGAGCACCTCATGTCCCATTGGGAGACGCCCATGCCCGTATGTCCGTTTCCTAACCGGCCTTGTGCCAGGACGCCTCAACCAGACCGAATACTCGGAGCGCATCGACCCCATACTCGCCGGCCCCGGCGACAAAGATCATCTACATAACAATCTCATTGCGGCCATCTACGGAAATGTCACCCGGGAGATGCCCGACCAGGGCTTGGCGCCTTGGGTCAGCACCAACGACAAGCCCACGACGAGCGCGGGGAGCAAGCCCGTGTCTGGCGATGCCACAGAGCGCAAATTGAAGGGAGAGGTCATGCAGCTCCCGGCACGCGATCGGAGGCGCATAAAGGATCTTGTTCAAAACGACGTACGCATGCCCTGTCCCGTCTTGTCTCAACGTATGCTAACATGCCCATAGTGGGACCCGGTCGAAAGCATGTCGCATGTATTTGCGGATGCTCATCGCAAGCCATCACTGGCACCCGAAGCAACCCCCGGTAATGGGGGCATCAATAACATGAGTGCGTGTTGTACAAACATATCGTCCTTTGGAGCCTTGCCTAACATGATTCAACAGACTTCGATCTCGAGATCCGAAAACGATTCGCACAGCCCCTTGCGGTGGAGTCAGGCGAGTTTCCCGATGTTGGCGCCATCAGTGGGCGCATGCTGCCTATTTGCTACGAAGCTGGGCTGGTCAGCGGCCATTCAGCAGAGTCGCCGCATTTCTTGTCGGTTGCCGTCGAAACCTTTATCAAGGAAACCTTGACACAGGTTTTCAGCCGCACGCAAAGCAACGGCCCGGGAGACTCTGGCAGCGCAGGGTTTGGTGTTGGGACGACATGGGTCCAGACACACAAGTACCGGAAGCAGCTGGGCGCCGAGGAAGATGCCGCTCAACGTGGGGAGCTGACCAGAGACAAGGTCGGGATGCTTCCTGTAGAATCCAAGATGGCTAGCGAGCGAGGCCCTCTCGGGATGGGCGATGTCCGTGTCGCTCTGGAGATGGCCGACACTGGCCTCTCCCAATTCCCTGTTATTACGAGTCAAGTATTATATGGCTATCGAGAGGGCGAGTTGGAGAATTGGGACGACTACACCTGGATACCCGGCCAGGAGCCCACGGGGCGACCCGCCGATATCAATGGCGGGAATGCTCATGATCAAGTCAATGGACATGGAGATTCCATGGACATCGATAACGACTTTTGGTGGGAAGGCGCAGAGGCCCAAGACTCGGACATGCTGGACAATGTCCTTGATTCGTGCCTTGCGGTGGGATCATAAGACTGCCACGCTGTACTGTCTCGGCCGAGGCTCACGCACCATATGGTGAGCGCAAGCACAAGTGCAACCAAGGCAAGAAAAGGGCCTACCGCCAGCCAGACAAGGGAGACGAAGAATGTCGAGCGGCAAAGACACACCCGAAGACGAAGCCTGCACGAGACGCAAATGAGAGGAGCGACAGCAACATCCGGCGTTTGGCAAGACCGGTGCTCAAACGTTGACGCAACTTTACAGGGACGCATTACATTTTGGCCGGCATCAAATCATCACATGGCGCAGGGGTTGGATTATACTCTTTATATTTTTGTTTTCAGCTTTTTCTCAATGATGGCTTCCCCCCCAAGCTTGTTGGGTACCTTTCGCCGACTGTGCTCTTGACAAGGACGAGCATGGCAAGGGCATTTTGCAGGGCGTCTTTGAATGAGCGAGGCAAGGGGGGTACCGGGTGAGGCAAAGGTGCAGACGCTTTTTTTTTTCTCTCTCTTTTTGGATGGAGGGGTTTGGGATTTTCTCTACTGTAGTGTAGTTTTACATGGATGCCAGGAACGATACCCGAGATGAAGGCTCCGCGGGGCAATGGTGGCTCCGCAAGGAGGATGGCTGGCCTAGGGTAGAGTAGCTACTTTTATAGTTAGGTGTGCGGACAATTGATCTGCCATGATGAACATACCAAGGGCGGGTGCGCGATAGCCAGGTGCAAGTCACAAGCTGGTGCTACAATGTGTGCTGGGCCAATGTGGTGATTATTGAATTGTGGTGTAGTAATTTGGAGCCCACTCTACAGAACGAGATTGTATGCAGGTAGGTACCTAGGTAGGTACCTAGGTACTTACCTCCTACGAAGTGCTAGTTCCAGAAAGGTAGCATCTACCTGCCTTGGGTAGCTGCCCCCCTGTAGCTAAGGTAGGTATCAACAGAGCATGGCCACGGTATCTTGGACAGTTCAGTGCCAAGTCCTCAGACACAATCATCAAGACCCCTCGCTTGACGACCAAAACATTCACCTTGTAGTGAAGGAGCAGCAGATGTACCATGGTATTGGCAGCTAACCGAACAAAGGGGGGCTATGTACAAAGGACCTGGTGGGATTGTTTGTCATGGAGCGATGCAGTAATTACACTATTGTCCACAGCTGGCAGCTGGCCAATATATATCTGTAGGTACCTACCTACTTAGGTACCCCATCGCAGTAAAGTAAGTACTTGAGTACAAGCTACCTCACATATTAGTATTGGCTCCCGCTCCCTGGCTGGTCATGGCCAAGTCCGGGAGCTGCACGGAATGACATCGGAACATCGGAACGGCGTGTGGAAGGGACAGCGCGAGCCACTCAGTGGCCCGTGCGCGCTCTTTCTAGAAAGCTTCGCTGGGCATGCGTGCCCGAGCTTGTCACCTTGTGCCCTTGTGTCCTTGTGCTTTTTGTGTTCCTTTTGCTCGGGGAACCCCCGCCTCCCTGGCCGGCTTGATTGCTGGTCGCCGGATGCAAGTCAAGTTGAATCGCTAGCTGCCTGGCTGAGCCCTTGTGCCGTGCAGCAGCTTGCTCTCCGAGTGCCACTCGAGTGCCCTTGGAGTGTCCTGCAGGGTCGAGAGTGAGTGCATACATACATAGTACAGATTACAGAGAGAGAGAGAGAGAGAGAGAGAGAGGCACATTACGTAGCTCCCTGCCTGTCCCTGCCTGTCCTGGCCTGTCCTGGCCTGTCCCGGAGCTGGTTGCGTCGCTAAAGAGGAAAAAGGTGGAGGTCCCGCCCGCAGCTTTGAGTCCGTCTTGATCTGTCTGGCTCGTTCAAGCCGCTCAAGCGCCGCCTCCTCTTCTTGTCTTTGTCTAGGTTGTCTTGTCGTTTCGTCACTCGTGTCTCGTGCCTCGCCTCTCTCTCCTCTCCCTCCACTCGCCATCTCTGCAGTCTCCTCTCTCTGTCTCTCTTTGCATTACTCTCCAACTTGACCTCTTTCACCTGCTATTCCATCCGTCCGTGCATCAGGGCAGATCAGGTCAGGCCAGGTCAGATCAGATCGACCTGCTGGCCAAGCCGACGCACGGCCTCCCATCCATTCATCCCGTCCCATCCATCCCCATCCACTGTGAGCAGCTGCTGCAATCTGTACCTTGCGCTGTACTTGCAGCTCCGGTACGGAGTACAGAGCAGTACCTAGGTACCTTACCTTGTTGCGCTGTACAGAGTATCCGTACGCTCAAGCTGTACCGTACCAGCAAGTGGGCGCTTGGCTGCTAGGGGCACTAGCACTAGCTCGGGCCTTGTCACCACCCAACGACCCCTCCTCCTCTTCCTCCTCCACCTCCTCCACTCCATCATCGCTGCCGTCGCCTCCTCTCTCCTCCGTAACTCCAACTCCAACTCCGCCAACTATCCAAGCTCTCCAGCCCGCCTCCTCATCTCGTCTCGTCTCGCCTTACCTCACCTCGCCTCATCTAACTTCATCGCACCTGGCCCAGGAACTGCCAAACACTCATCGTCGCGTGCCGTGCAGCTCTTTGGCACAGGCAGCCAAACACACAGTGAGTTTGACCTGCTTTTCTTCCTCTCCCCCCCACCACAGCCAAACCGCATCCTGCCCTTGTCTTTCCTTGTCTTGTCCTTCACCCATCGTCTTTCCTTTCTCTTGGCTTCCCTGCCATGAGCGCCATTGGCACTTCCGCATCTCGTTTCGCCTCTACCCTTGTACTTCCAGAACATGGCCCTAGCTCGCCTCCTTTCTCTCTCCCCTTCTGCACATCGCAATGCCTGTCTCTTTGTCACTTGGTACCCTGTCAGGTGTTTCGATAATCCATGCTTCAATCTTGCTTGGAATTCGCCACGCATCTTCCGCAGCGTCCCCAAATTGCAGATGCCTATCTTGTCTACATCTTCTCCTTATCCCTTTCCGTCATCCAAGGACCCCTGTCTTGCCTGCAGATAGATGGTCATTGTCTCTTTGACCCGTTTAGTCTCCGGCGATTGCCTTTGGCCCATCCCCTTCACGTCCTATATTAATAGCCCCCTCTTCTCCCCGCAGACCCTGAGCATCTTCCTCCAAGCTCCCTGCCGGGTTGTATGTCGCTTCCTTACTGCCCCTCTGGCATTGCACAATTCTTTCTCTGCCAACCCAAGCTTCTTGCCGTCTCTCTCTCTCTCTCTCCTCGCCTTCCCCTTCGTCTTCTCCACCTTAGCATGCCTTGGCAAGACTAACATCAATATCTGGAAGCTCAAGCATACACCTACATCCGGTCTTCACCAACCCTTAGCTTCCTTGCCGATTCGAACCATCGACCGGGCAGCGTCTCGTGCCTTTCCTGGCGATAGTATACCTACTGTCTTCCGCGCCATACACCATCAAGCCGAGACAACATGGCCGGTCAATTCACGAGTCCTTTTGGGGACAACAACAACCCCTTTGGGGGCGATAGAGGACAGGGTCTAACCACCAACCTGATGCATCGAGTCATTGAAGAGGACGAAAATGATGCCATTACTTCTCCCACAACGCCCAATTACGGTGGGGCCTCCAACGCTCAGCTCTTTTCTGGACCCTTTGGTGGTGGCGACGCTGCCGCCGACCACTCGTTCCAGGTCAGGAATCTGCCAAACCCAGAGAGTTATCCAGCCCAGTACAACTTTGGGCGCCGGACGTCAGTCTCAGCGGAATCACTCAAGCCTAGCGCAGACACGTACGACAACTGGACACCCCCGTTCCATCAGAAGACGCCCGATCAGATCGAGCGACTCAAGCACGCCATTGAGGGCAATTTCCTCTTCAGCCACCTCGAGGAGGAGCAGAGCGCCCAGATCCTAGGAGCGCTCGTCGAGAAGCCGATACCTGCTAAAGGCATCAAGGTGAGCAAGCATAGGTGCCCATTGCATCCGGTACCAGTGATATACTGACAGTTCTCGTCTACCCAGGTCATCAGCCAAGGCGATGCCGGAGACTACTTTTATGTGGTCGAAAAGGGGTCATTTGACGTTCACGTCAACTCAACTGGCACCCTTCAACCAGGCCCTGACGGCATGGGGGCTCAGGTTGGGAACATCCAGGCTGGTGGCTCCTTTGGTGAACTTGCGCTCATGTATAACGCACCACGTGCCGCTACAGTCATCTCCGCCGAGTCGGGATGTACCGTATGGGCTCTCGACCGAGTGACGTTCCGTCGCATCCTAATGGAGTCGACATTTGCTCGGAGACGGATGTATGAGAGCTTCCTCGAGGAGGTCCCGCTTCTTTCGACCCTGACCCCGTACGAACGCTCCAAGATTGCCGATGCGCTAGAGACGCAAAAGTTCACTGTAGGGGATGTCATCATCCGCGAAGGTGATCCAGGACACGCCTTCTACCTGCTGGAGAGCGGCGAGGCGGACGCTTACAAGGGCGAGACCTCGAACAAGGTGTTGCACTACAAGAAGGGCGACTTCTTTGGCGAACTCGCACTACTGAATGATGCCCCACGAGCTGCTAGTGTCGTGGCCTCGTCGGACGTCAAGGTGGCCTCTCTGGGTAAGAATGCGTTCCAGCGGTTGCTTGGCCCTGTCGAGGGTATCCTGCGCCGGACAAAGTACGAACAAGTCAAATCGGGAGTCGAGGAGATGGATCCTCTGCATACGCATTAATGGAAGGATGGCGTCTCAACTACAAGGATTGAACCTAGGAGTGCCATCGACGGTGATGGGCAATCATGGAGGAGTCAAATGGATATCACCCCCCTAACAGGATGCCGATGGATGGTGTTTTCTTTCCCTAGTATTACTTTACGGAATTTGTGTGAATGGGTGAATGGGTGGGCGGTGAGGAAAGGTCTGTGTTGGCGTTTAGAGAGGGATATTTCCCCTACCCTCGCTTCCTACGATGGCATGGCTAGTGATTAGATATCTTGGTATTATCGTCATCATCACAGCCAACAGCACAAGGGTGGTTATCGCCAGCGTTCGTCATAAACTCGTAGGATGTGACATATTTTAGACATGCCTCTCTCTCTCTCTCTCACACACACACACACATACACACACACACACATACACAGGGTGGACATACTGGTGCGATGTGAAGTTGCAGTCTATTCAACCATGTATGGGAAAACGTCGTTTCTGGTATCAATGCGCCAAATCCATGTACTAAACTAAACAACCGTGATGCGGAATCCGTTGTACACCTCAGGCCTGTCTTCTAGGCTCGACGGGTGCAGCCTAGAGCGCAAGCACACTTTTCTTTCCTGCCTCACTGTGAAGCGCTGACGCCTTGGGCGGCCCTCGACGCGAGCAGCTCGCGCGTCTGCCTCCTGAGTTCCTCGACAGCCACCTCGGTCTCGAGCACGCGGCCGACGGCAGCGCGCCACGTCTCCTCGAGGGAGTGTAGCTCGGCGCCGACGTCGTCCTGGCGGCGGCGGCGGGCAATGTTGACGCGGTCGACCTGGGCGCGGGCGGCGGCGAGGTCGCGCTCGAGGGCGGCGAGGTCGGCCTCGAGGGCGTGGTTGCCGAGGAGCCAGGCGTTGCGGCCGTGGCGGTCGAGGAGGGCGAGGTGGGCGGCGCGGGCGGAGAGGTAGGCGTGGGAGACGGCGGCGGCGGGGAGGGCCTGGGCGGGCGGGGCGGAGTCGGAGGGGGCCTCGTAGCGGGCGAGGTCGAGGGCCGCGGGTTTCGGAGCCGAGGGGTCGGCGGCGCGGGCGAGCTCGGCGGCGATGGCGGGGGAAAAGGAGGGTTCCGCGAGGGGAGGGAGGGATGTGGTGCCGGAGGAGGAGGAGGAGGAGGAAGAGGAGTCGGCTTCGGCCTGGATGAGGGCGCGGGCGGCTGCGAGGGCCTCGGGGGTGGGTTCGGGGTCGACGTCTGGAGGAGAGGGGAGAAGAGATGTTAGCAATGATGAGCTGGAGGGTCGGCGAGAGGGAGGATGCGGAAGGGAGGGGGCGCACAGGGGAGAGACTGGTGGTAGGCCGGCGGGACGGCCATGATGGGCAGATGTGGTGTTGTTGTTTTTTCCTCAAGGAACATGCGAGTTGGGTTGGCGATTTCCAGCGAGATTGGCTGGCTTCCTCTCCCAGCCGATCAATTGGCTCAAATAAGCACAATTACAAAAGGGGAAAAAAAATCTTTTTTCTCGGGCCAACGTGCAATGTCGAATCTGGACCAAGTCGTCAAGTCGTCACGTCGTCACGTCGTCAAGGGGCTGGATCCTCGGCGCAGTAGTAGCTTCGTCTGCAGCTGGATTTTTCCGCGCCCCAGCCTCACGCTGCGCTTGTTCAGCCTTGCGCACGGGGCCACACTTGGAATGAGAACAGGGCAGGTACGTACTGTACAGTAACGCGGTCGCCTTTCTTGGTGCGTTTGTATGTCTGTGTGTGTGTGTGTGTGGGGGCCGAGGCTCAGCAGGGGGGAGGAGGCGCGATGGGAGTGGAGTGGAGAAAAAGGGCGAAAAGGCGGGGGTGGAGCTTCTGCAGGCTTGCGACAGTGCACAGTGCGGACGGGAACGTGAATGTATGTAACGTGAGTTGATGTGTGCGGATCTCGTATCGGGAGGTGAGGTTGATGCAGGGCGATAAGGATGCGGCGTTGGACGACGGGTGATGATGAGCCAGACGGGATATGAAGGTCACATACTGTGGAGGTTGATGGACTCTGACCAAGACGGGCAGAGTAAATAATGTCTGTCTGCCTCTTTACCCGAGAGCATTGCAAGCGCAAGAATCCGTAGGCTCGTTCCATTCCACCCCAACGACACCGTCGCCGGAGCACCCTCCACCACCACGTCACCCATCTACAGTACATAGTCTATGTACATAGCACATTGTATGCTTCACCACCCCCAAACAGGGGCCGATCGCCGCGGCAGAGAGCACCGTCTCCTGTTGCGGCCATACAAGTCATGTAGCGAGTTACAGTACTGTGTAAAGATTTACATGTATGCCGGTATGCACTTGGCAAACGTGGCCGGAGCGGGGTACCCGTCGAACTGGCCCATTCATGTTGCCCTGTTGGATTTGGGGGGGAGGGGAAAGAATCCATAGCGAGCGTCTCCCGGTCGTCATGATGCATGACGCTGAAGCTGCTTGGTCTAGAAGGAGATGGGGATCGATTACCGGCAGGTGAGGAGCTTTGCCTGAGCGTACGTGGACAAGCAAGGGGTCGAGGATGCTGCGGGCTGCGAGTAGCGGCCAAGTGAGTTTGGCTCTGCGTGCCGAGTCAGTCAGGTCAGGGATAGCTTCCATTGCGGGGGCCGTGATCTCACTACCTAGACAGACGGCAAGCCAAGGGGAATGAATAGCCGTGTACACACAGAGGCGTTTGCGGATGCCGAGTGTAAGTCGCTCATCAAACTACGCATGTCACATTTCATCTTGACTGGAACCGATCTGATAGCGAACAGAGGTAGGTTGCCATCAATACATCTTGTGATTTGATAGCCTGGTAAGAAGACTGGTGATACATTAATACACGCAGTGTCCCAGGTCGTGGGCACCGGTTCAAAGATTCATGATCCATATCGAGATCAGCAACTAGTCAGAGGGTCCGTCAACTCCGTCCGTTCCGGTCCATAGCCCCCGCCACAATCCTTCCAACAGTTGATTCCGTCAGTTGTTGTGCTTGATCGTTTCGTTTCGCTTCGTTTCATTGCTTCCAAAGGAAGACACGTGGTAGTAGTAATAGTAGTAGTAGTAGTAGTAATAATCAATGCTGGACCCTCATGAATGCCGTTGTTTCACCGGTTGGTGTAACAAGGCATGACTGTCGCCCCCTCAAGAATATGGACAAGACTCATTATTTTCAAGTCGAAGAGCGGCCGCTCTCGGACGAGTCTGTCTTGACGAGGTCATCGACGTGGTCATCCTCAAGAGGGCCGTGGATGGACTCCTCAAAGACGGGCTCAGGCTCGTTGACCTCAAACTTGGTCTTCAAGTCAGCGGGGTGGTGGGAGAAATTGCTGCTGTTGGAACGGCGGCGGGTGTTGGTGAAGCGGAAGTCGGTATCAGCGACATCATCGCCAAAAGAACCCCTTGATGATGATGTTAGTACGCATGGTCTGGTCAATGTTGCTCGACAATGGGAAAGCCTACCAGTTTCCTCGGCCAGAGCCGTCCTTTTTGATCTTCTTCGGGTCGACGTCTACGTAGCCAGACTTGGCAAAGAAGCGAGGAAGATGCTCCGTGGGATGGGCAGTGCCATCGGCGAGACCCTTGTGGTCTCGGTCATTGGCCTTGTGAGAGCGAGTCACTATGGAAATACATGTTAGCAACCGGTCATCGATGGAGTTGGACACGAGGGCTGACTGATTGATGTGTAGAGTGTAGAGGTTGGATATTGGAAGGAGTGGAATGAGGGGATGATAACGTCAATGAGAGAAGGGAGATGAAGATTGGAATGAAGTTGGGCTGGCCTGATGTGACACGGAAAGGTGAAACGCTGGCAAACGTCACGATATAGAGAGTGCGGGGTTGGGGCAGCGCTGATTGTGATGTATGGCCACGGAGGAAACGGCGGAAGTGGATCGATTGGGATTGATTGATGGGGTAGAAAGAGCAGGACGGATTGCAGGATGGCAGTGGGCAAACTTACTGTTGATGTATTTGACGGGTGTGGTAGAGGTGTATGTAGGTGTGCTTTTAGTTGACAGCGACAATTGTCAATGGTGCGACGAGGCGAGATGCTTTAGATAGATGGCGGAGGGAGAAGAGGCCGGATGGTGTAGTGGTGTGTTGTAGAGTGGTCGATGAGAGTTGTGTCGATGGTATCACGGACAAGATGCGAGAGTTGAGACAATGTTGATTGAAGTCGAAGGATGGAAATGGATGAGATGGATGAGATGGATGAGATGGGTGAGATGGGTGAGGAAAAGCAAAGCAGTCCGGGAAGAGGAAGAGCTTTATACGTAGGAGTGTGCCCATCGCGGAGAGAGCCACGAGCATCGAGGTCACTAGTACGGACCATGATGGCCTGGATGCCGTTGCGGAACAGCCCAAAGTACGTACACACAACGTACACGCAACGTACAGGCACGTTTAGCGTTAGTATTGTATAAGTTGGTACATAGTACACGAGCAGTTAGTCTGACGACAAGTCACGCGAGAGCCTCTGCGTGATGGCATCACCTTGGGCCCAATCAGGCCAGGTCATTCGCCGCGGCCTCCCCCCCTAACCCAGCCAGCCATGACTCCGCTGCACCATAGGTAGGTAGCTACCAGCAATCAAGCTAATACTTGCAACACGTACTGTACTCTTGCTGGCGGTTTGGACAATTCTAGCCAGGCACCGATGGACCCGCCTGTGCCTTTCCGTTGGTCTGAGCCGAGAGGAAGCTGCATCGATTGAGCCTTTGTGAGCAATGCTGCCACTCGAAAGTTGCTTCGCTGCCGCCCTCTCGCTGGGGCCCGGCCGCGGAGAGTCGATCGCGTGACCTAAACTGACGCAACCAGCCAATTGCCAGCCAATTGCCCTGGAAGGCACCTTCTCCGTACCGTGCTCGGCAGCAGCTCCGTACAGTCCGCAAACAAGCCTTGATGCACTGTACGCACATCCCCCCCTCCACCACGACTGCGAATCTATACTCCGTACTCTCTACTCTCCCTGTCTCCCTAGCATCCGTATCAACACCGACGCGGAGGAGGCATTGATTGTGCCATCCATCAGGGGATTGCAGCCATAATTGGCATCATCACGATGCCAATTCCAATGACTCGATGCTCCTCCATTCCCTGCCGACCTTACTCACCTAACTACCTAACCCTGATCCAAGTCTGTACATGTACATCTGTACTACTACAATATGTAGGTATGTATGTACGGATGATTGTACGCCGGGTTGCATGCGGCCCCACAAGCAACCATGTGGTCCCAAGTCGGTAGATGAGCAGACGAGGCACTGTCACCGCGGGCCGGTCGTGCATCAAGCACCAACTTCCAGGGGTAGCTCTCTACGCTCTACTCTCTACATGCTACCTTACATAGCAGTCAGGTATGTACTGGAGTACTATGTATGGTACTCTACTCTCTACTCCACCCCCCCAGCCTCACACACACCGTCTCTTACATGGTGCATGCACAATCATGCCAGGACGCTCTTCTTTGGGCCACCAAGGGCGCCATTCTTGCGCGTTCAGGAAGCAACAGTTGCAGCTATGGTTTTTAGCTGTAGCTGTAGCTGTAGCTGTAGCTGTAGCTGTAGCTGTAGCTGTAGCTGTAGCTAAGGTATAACTGCACTGTACTTGAGCTTAGTACAGCTATGCTGTACGTACAGATTACAGTAGTAGCCACTTCACTTGCGGGGTACAACAGCTAAACAAGCGCCGGCGAGGCCGCGCCCCATCATGTAGTCAGTCTAATCTGTACTGTAGCGATGGATTCCACAGCCGTCACCTGACTGACTCCCTTGTCCCTCCCCAACCCCAGCCCCAACCAACTTGCTGAAGCGAAGCCGCTTCACCATCTGTACCATACAGTAACGAAACTAGAAGTAATGTCAAGAGGAGTCATGATGGATCGCCCCATCCGAAGACGGAGAGGCGCAGACCGAGGCTGATTGCTCTGGTCCGACCTCGCTCGCTCACTCTTCTTTGCCTCCTTTGCCACTCACGGCCATGGGGATGGATGCGTAAACGGTGCACATGACCTCAAGGTGCCCCATCATGGTCATGGTCATGGTCATGGTCATGGTCTGGACACGTCGAGATTCCAATGTGCCAGAAGTGGTATCATCGGTAACATCAGAGCTCGCAATTGTCCAACCACGTCACTCAATTCCACCCTCAGTAGACTGCCGATAACGGACGGACCGGTACTTGCAAGCAACACCTCGCGTCCAGAGTCGATGGATGGCCTCGCCCAATGACAACATGTCATGATGGTCAACCATGGAGCTTGCGTGTACGGCCCTTTCAATCTCGCAACTACTCCCCCGCTCACCTTGCCAGACTTTGACTTCACTCCGTAGACCCGCGTGCTGGCATAGCATAGCATAGCACAGCATAGCCACATCGTAATCGTCTCCACCAAACGCCTCGTGCTTCACCCTTACATGGCAACATCCGCTTGAGGTGTCTACAGTACAGTACAGTATGGTACAGTACATCCACAATGACTCACTCGACCATGATGCAAGTTGCCAGGTGCAACACCAGAGCACACATCGTGGTGGTCTTGGTCAACCAGCCACCTCGCCGTACCTTCTCGAAGCTGCGATGCATGGAAACAATGTACTTGACTACTACCATTCTTCAGACTTCTCAATAGCCTTGCTCATGTCGGTTGACCCCTGTCTTCGCTTTCTTCTATCCCTCACATGCCAATGGCGCTTCCATCTCCCTTCATAAGAAATAACATACTCAGTCCTGCGCCGTATTATGTACATACTACCTAGTCTCCTTCTCGTCAACGCAGAACGTACTCAAACAAGTCCACCCCTCCCCTTTATCACCATGGCCGCTTCATCGCCTGGCCATCTTGGAAAATTCATTCTGGTATCGCAGCTTGAACCCGTTGCAGAGCGCTCGCATGTCGGGGTACTGGTATCCCATGAGCTCAAAGCCCTGCGGAATCGCCCGCACCGGGATCGCGAGAACCTTGGCCGTCCGGCTAGCCTTGAAGCACAGCCAAAAGTACCCCGGGTGTCGGTTGTCAATGCAAAAGGCGTACGCGGACCGGTTGGGGTTGGCATCAATATACGTCGTGAGCCATTTCTCTGCAAAAGATAGTCAGCCTCTTGGATCCGATAGTCGTTACCGACATAGTCATTGGCAAGGGGAAAACTTACCAGTCTCGCCTCGAGATCGGTTCTGAAACTTGTCATGACGCATAAGCTCCTCCACCTTGCGTGCCATGGCCTTGACGTGCTCCACAATCAACTCGTCCAGATCGGTATACGTGTACTTGCCGCCTACGCGGAGCAGCTTGCCAACCGAGAACTCCGTCTCCTTCTGCATCTCCAGCACATCGATATGCTGGAACACTCCATCTGCCACCTTCCACGTGACGGCCAGATGGTCGTTGCCCTTGGACGACGGCCGGATAATGACCTCGCCCAGCGGCTGTGATCCCAGAAACTCCTCGGCCTGAACAGAGTTGAACGGCTTGAAATTGGGGTGCTTGACGACACGCTGTGTCCGGCCAGTCGTCTGGTCCTTCTCCCGCAGCTCTTCCTTGTCCGCAGCCTCCAGAGTGTAGTCCCATCCGTCTCGGCCGTGGTTGATCGGCCGCTTGTACGGCGTACGGAGAGCCTCCTCCCGCATTGACATCTTGGCCATAAAGTCTTTGTAGTTGATGTCGAGAATCTTGGCCTGGACAGTCTGGCCCACGCTGAGTAGTTCCTTGATCGATGCTCGCGAGCTGATTTCGTGCACCTCAATCCTCCCCTCGATGCCACAATCGAGCTTCACAATGGCAAAATCATCCTTGGCAACACGCACGTTGACAGGCACAATCATGCCGTCGCACAGGCTCATCTTGGTCTCGCCAGTAAAGATGGTAAAGATCTCCGAGGCCGACAACAGCGCAAAGTTCCGGCGCAGTTCCTCGTAGGGAGCTTGGAGCTCCGCTCGGATCGTCTCCAGAGTTGCTCGCTTCCGCTGGCTGTAGTTCCTCTCGAGTTGCTCGGCGTATTCCTCCAGTACAAGTTCGTTGACCTTGTCCTGCTCGCTCTGCTTGAAGAGCTTACGAACAATGGCACCGGGGCCATTCTCGTCCGTCTCTGCCTTGACATCCTCTTCGTCAAGCTCCAGAGCATCGGCCGCCATCTTGCGGCCAAGCTCGTAATCTTCTGGGTGAACACGGGTGTTGTCCAGGGGATCAGACGACGGGCTGGTGGCGTCGTACTCGATGAACAGGAAGCTGGCACAGTTGTTCCAGACTCGGGGACCGACAACTGGTAGCTTACCACTGTCGGGGTCACCAACGAGCTCGTCTCGGGTGTTGACCGCGCCTCCGTTGGCGTTGATGGCTTTGATGACACTGGTGGCTTTTCTCGGCCCAAGACCGGAGACAAAGGGAAGAAGATTGGCGGTATACGTATCGGACATGGCCTCGTTGATATCCACGCCGCAAAGGTTCACCATGTCAACCATGGCCGACTCGAGATACTTGGCTAGCTTCTCAGCAGGTAGGAGGTTCTGACAGGGGTGGAAGGAGAGCGAGTTGACGTCTTTGCCAAGGGCAGCGTACTCCTTCATCGGGTTTTGCATGTACCGGGCAAGGGCAATGCAATATCTGGTAATGGGGTTGAGGGATGGGTGCTCCGCGTGAGCTCTAGGGCTGTCCTTGTACAGACGAGCGATCTCGTCATTAACCACAACGACCTCGAGCGGCTCAGTGCGGAACTCGTCAGTCTCGGGGTCGTCGAATTCGGGGCCCATGAGACCCTTTTCAGTCACCAGATTCTCCAGATCACGCACCAGCTTGTTGGTGTCGGCAGACCAGCCGCTGACACCAATAACGTCGGGTCGGCGGCGGTTGATCAGCTCCACAAAGTCCTCTCGCTGGTTTTCGTCGCGTGCGAGGTTGCCAAACTTTCCTTGCTCGAGAACTCGCCCATCATCGTCGACCCAGGCCCAGCAGACGGGGTCTCGGGCCGGGTCACCCATACCGTTCGAAAGGACCAGGACACGCGGCGTAGTACCGAGAATCATTCCCTTGGGCTTATAAGGGGCTTGATCCAGGCGCTTCGCATACTCCTCCCGACACGTTTTCAGAACCTCGTCTTGACAAAAGGTCCGAATTACCTCTTTGACGTTCTTGGCGATGATCCTCTCCAGCTTGGGATACGCCAGATCCAAGACCTTCTTGCGCTCTTCCCGCCACTGCTCTGCCCGGTCACTGAAATTTTCAGATTCAAACTCTTGATACAACTGCCGTCGGAAATCGTATCGAACAGGCATGTCAAGTTTGATCTCAACGAGGCCTTCCTCCTCAGCCTTCATCATCTTGAGGAACAACTCAGGCCGGTGCACTAGGTCGGCAATGGCCTGGTTTTGAAGGTACTTGATGTCGTAGTAAGGGTGAGTGTCGTCAATCCTTCGCAGACCCTTGTCCGTTCGCCGACAACTGATCTCGGCTGCCTGATAGTATGAGTTTCTGAAATGCTTGCGCATGCGCGGACTGGCGAAGAGCTCTTCAGAATACATCTGGCGCGCCGCACTGATGACCTGGTCACCAGTGCTGAAGTTGCTGTCAATTAGACTATCCGCGAGATCCATGGGGTACTGGAGATCATCGTCGGGCGTAATCTTCTTCCCCTGGCGAAGGGCATTCTTGGCGAGCTGGTCCGCGGTAATGCCATATGCACGAACGAAGCTGTACGCCTTGCCCTGGCGGACGCGCTCAAGCACGGTTGACTTGGATCCCGGCCGCTTGATCTGGGAGACATTGCCCGACATGGCGGCCAAGTCCTTCAGCTGAGGGCCATACTGGAACTGCAGGTAGTCCTGCAGATCCTGCAGCTCTTCCATAGTCGTGGCCTCTGCGATCATTTCTTCAATGATTGAGTCCTGGACGTCAAGGGTCTTGAGGTTATCGTAGGTCTTTTCAAGAGAGTTCCTCTTGTCCACAAAGGAACGGAACTTGATGTCAAGTTCCAAAATTCTCCAGAGGTCGTCCTGGTTCAAGAGCTTGTCGGCACTGATGACGTACTCGGGGCCGTCGGGATCATCGCGGCTCGAGTTTCTGGTCTTCCTCGTGTGGAGAAGGTAGTCCTTGCGGTGCTGGAATACATAAGGAACCTCGACTTCGTCCACGATGAAGAACTCGAGAACCTTTCCAACTGCCTTGCCGAAAGGCGCCTGAAGGTCTCCGGCCAGACCTTTCTTGGGCCACAGCTGATTGGTAATCCACCTGGCCTCCTCCCTAAACTGTTCCGCCGTAAGCTGCAGGTTCTTGAAGGTCTTGCGGTCCAGTTGGAATCGCTCGGGCTCATCGGTAAAGCGGATTTCGTTATCCTCGTCGGTCAGGAGCTTCTCCTTCAGCTGAGACGGCTCAAAGACATCTTTGAGTTCAATGGCCTGCTCTTCGCGTTCTCGATCCTCTTCCTCCTCTTCCATTTGCAGAGCCCAATCGTAGTCTTCGCCGTTGCCGAAAATAGCCTCCATATCGTCCAGGGCATCCTTGTCGAGGCCAGTGGTATCGACAATGCTGCGAACACCTCGGTCTCTGGGCCCAGCAACTTCAGCATCCTCGAGCTGCCGGTTGATCTCATCTTCATCTTCAGGGAAATCCTCTTCGATGAAGTCGTCGAATTCGTCCGCTTGGGCTCGATAGTTGGATCGGCCATAGGCTCGCTGATCTCCCGCGTCTTCGTCGTCGTCAGAAAAGATCTGATCAAGGCCCCGTTGCTCATTGACGCGTTCGCCTTCGTCTCTATGGCCGATCTTGAGTCGCTTGAATTTGGACTAGAGACGCATTAGCAAAGGCGACAAAGCCGCGCAACACGGCAAAAGATTGGCATTGCCCACCTGAGTCTGGGGCTTCGGGCGTTCTCCAAATTGCTCGCCGATCAGCTCCAAATCTTCCTCGTCGAGGCGCGCCTCTTCTTCGCGGTTACGGTGCTCTCGCTTGCGCTTGGCAGGGCGGACGTCGCCGTCAGACTCCTCCCCTTCTTCCTCATCCTCATCTTCGTCGACGATAAAGCCTTCTCGGACCTAAAGAGAAGGTTTGATAAGCATTTGATAGAGACAATGGGGGGTGGGTTGCGATTCACATACCTTACGGGCTTCCTCCTCGTCCTCGTCATCTTCCTCTTCTTCACTAGAATCCTCGACCTGGCCGCCCTTGTTTCTGCGACGCTCTTCGCCGGTTTCTTCGTCAAATGACTCGTCGTCTTCCTCGTCATCGAGCTCGGCTTCACCGACAATCAAGTCGCGCATGCTGGTGCTCATTGTCGCGATTTGGTACTGCTGCTGTACCAGCAACAGACAAGACCCAATGCGCGGATCGAGGCGCCGATTGTCGAAGGTCGAGTGAGAGAAACGCCTAGATTAGGTGGCCAAAAGACGGTGAAGCACGCGACAAGAAAAGAAGGGCAAAGAGAGGAAGGGAAACTGGTGTTGTAGCTGGACTTGTTGGCGCCTTGGATCTCTTGAATTTTTGGACCAACGCAGCTCCCTCTCACACGCCCAGCCTCGTCGCGCCTTGGGATGCACGGAGGTTGAATTATTCCGCTCCACCACGAACAGTCGTGGATGATTACATAAGGGTATGTCCACCCATGGTGGATCCATTGTTTTGTATGGATGCTCTCGACACCTTGCTGATCTCTTGAGGTACATTAGGCGATGGAAGGGCATGTAAGTGGGAAGAGGGCATCTGATCTATATTCTACAAAAGCTGGCGCTCTATTGCTAAAGGTGTGAACAAAAGGCTCGACTCATCATTATACATTGCGTGAGTCCGCCAGTACATAGGCCAGTCTACGAGGTGCAACATAGCTGGGCTGGCCATTCCGCCCCTTGCCTTCCCCCCTCAGTAGGTTACTAGGTGCACTAATATGCTGGAATCCACGAAGTGATGCCGGGTGACTAGCGAAGAGCATGTCGCCTCCGAGATCAGGTATGCCCTGGCTTGCCTGGCCTGCCTGGCTGGACTGGCACGACTGGTGAGCAGACCGAGCGTAGTGGGCCAATCGGGGAGCTAGAGACAACTCTGAGACAAGCAGCAACGTCGAGCATCAGGATGATGGAGACAAAAAGGGGGCAAATCATGGGCTCGCAGTGCCTGAGCGGCAGCCTTTGGCCCAGAGTGCATGCTGCTGCAGCCAGTCACGGGCGTCCCAGGCTGTTTGCCAGAAGAAACCACAGCAGGATGGCTACCATTTTATCCTGAGATTGGGTCATTAGGGTGCCAGGCCAGGGAGGACCGGCATGGCGCCCAGACGGCAAAAGACCAACCAGGGGCCTCTTGGGCGTCAATGCTGCAAAGGACGGCCGCTGTTCTGCGTCCCACTGCGGATAGGTGGGTGCATAGGTATGTATGTACTTATTGCTGCGTACAGACAGGTTAATCTGTGCTTGGACAACCATTATCATTATATATATACAGACACTCAAGCACTGTCGCATCGTCTCCGTCTCTGCTTCCAGTTCCATGTGCCGCCGTTCCCAAGAGGAAATCCATCTACACGACTCAGAAGCAACCCCTTTGCTGCTCTGCCATCACTCATTGCTCCAAGTCGGTGAATAGTGAATGCCCTTGACCACGGACAGTGCAAGTACAGCACAGCAGCCATCACGTTATCGTGGCAGCCGCCAGACTAAACCCCGCCCAGATCCGTAGGCGACTTACTACTGTAAAGGCAAACCCATCAGCCCTCCAGTCGTCTCTCTCTGGCCTTTGAGCCTCGCGCGCCTGAAGCCCACAGTACAGTAGTTGCTGCTGCTGCTGCGGCATTCCAGAGGACAAGTCCACTTGTCGCCTTTGTTGCCCATCGCGGGCTTCATTCCGCCTTTTTGCGCTTGCGCTGCCACCAATTGTTCCGCTTGCTCTCCTTGTCCCGCACCTCGCCTATGCCTTGGGCCCCAATCGACAATCCGTCTTCACCTCCGGCATCTACTGTAGCGGGCTGCCGACCTCTTCAACCGACGCCCAACTGCCAGGCCATTTGGTCCAAACTCGATCGCCTACATACCTCGGTGCCCGACTTCTCTGCCTCCCGTCGTCTTCACTCCAAACATATCGCACAAACGATAGTTGCCCGCCATGGCCGACCCTTTCGCCCCGCGCTCGATGAAGCGCAAGAACGTCAAAGGCCTCGCCCTCAAGGCCGCGCCCAAGCCTCCCCCAACCGCCGAGAACAGACCTGACATGGACGCGGGCAGGGAGGATACCAACAAGGATGGCCAGCTGGAGATCGGAATCGAATACAAATTGGATCTGCGACCGGAGGATCTCGATGTCCTCAAAGAACTGGGTTCGGGCAATGGTGGCACCGTCAGCAAAGTCAAACACCTGACGACGGGGACTGTCATGGCCCGCAAGGTCGGCGCTTACCCCTATCAGCTTCTGATGGATGCCTCTGCTGACACCCTGCCAGGTAATCCACGTCGAAGCCAAGCGTGAGATGAGGAAGCGCATCGTCCGAGAGCTACAAATCATGCACGGATGCCACTCTGACTACATTGTCACTTTTTACGGAGCGTTTCTCAACCCCAACAACGACGTGATCATGTGTATGGAGTACATGGATGTTGGGTACGTACAGTTCAGGGTTTGGCATCAGTCCAACATCGCTAATCAAACAACAACAACAACAACAGTTCACTAGACCGAGTCTCGCGGGTGTTTGGCCCTGTTCGTGTCGACGTCCTGGGCAAGATTGCCGAGGCGACCCTGGGAGGATTGACTTACCTGTATTCAAAGCATCACATTATGCACAGAGACATCAAGCCTTCCAACATCCTCGTCAACTCGCGAGGCCACATCAAGCTGTGTGACTTTGGCGTTTCTGGTGAGCTCATCAACTCCATTGCCGACACCTTTGTTGGCACGTCGACATACATGGCCCCAGAGCGAATCCAAGGTGAAAAGTACACCGTCAAGTCGGATGTATGGAGTTTCGGTCTTAGCATCATGGAACTTGCTATTGGAAAGTTCCCTTTTGCAGCAAGCGAGCAGCTCTCTGATGGCGAATGTGCCCCGGCGGGTATTCTGGACCTGCTACAGCAGATCGTCCATGAACCTGCGCCCAAACTACCAAAGAGCGATGCCTTCCCCAGCATCCTGGAAGACATGATCCAGAAGTGCTTATACAAGGAGCCAGAGCTACGCCCGACTCCCCAGGAGCTTTTCGTGAGTTGTCTTGGTTTTCGTCCTTGACACGCTTGAACTAACTGGAGCAGGACCGCGATTCCTTTGTTCAGGCAGCCAAGCGAACACCGGTCGATCTTAGGGAGTGGGCTTGCGGCATGATGGATCGTGACAACCGCAAATCCCACCTAGCCCCACAGCTCTCACCCGCAACGCAGGATCTCCTTCGCTCGGCCGAATCCCCTACCTTCCAAGCCCAATCGGATGAGCGAGTACTAGTCCATACTCCCACGTCGGGCGAGATTCCCATCGGGGGTGCTGGCATCGTCTCGCCCCGTGACCAGTACAGCTCCAGGGAGAACCGATCGCCCACCCGCAACGGATTTCCGTCGAGCCGTACGCCCGCATTGGCGCATCCTGGCCTGGGATCTCGAAACAACTCGATGCCCAAGGTGTCCGGCTATGCCGAGAACCCCAACCCCGTCGGCTCCGGCGGAGCCACCTTCAGCCTGCCCGTCCGACCAGCTCCGCCCAGCGGACCTCTTCCGCCGCCGCCGCCGCCGCCCAGAAAGGAGACCCCAGATGAGCTCAGAAGGGAGAACCGCAGACAGGCCACTTTCGGCATGCCCACGAATCCCGGATATAGCGTGTACGAGTCCTAACACTGAGCGTTTTATTTTGCGTACAGTACGGCACCTCTGTCTCGATGCCTACCCACGTTTTAAGTCAGCGGCATGGTTCCCCTGATACTCAATTAGCATATCTCGGCGCCTTTTTCTTTGTTTTTAGGTTCATATTGCCATTTGTGGACAGACTGAGGTACAAAATATCAAGCTTTGAGTATGGGATGCAGGTCCCAAATCTGTATCATCTACCCTTGGTTCCTCGCGGTGATCAGCTGCACGTTACACATACTGTGTGTTCATCTCCTGTCATTTGGACCGAGTAGAAGAGGTAGACTAGTGCAGCTTGCACTCGTATACCACCATATATATGCAGCTCAGGGGCTGGGTCTGTTGAAAACCCCTCACTCGCATGATCAGGCTGATGAAGGCAGTTAGTTGCCCGAATGCCCCTCCGCAATGGAAAATGTAACAAGAAAAGATGTGTAATTCTCCCTGCCTCCTGAGCGCCCTCCGGGACGCTTATAACGTAGCATTGGATATTTGTTCCAGGCCTAAGGACATACATGAGATGTTATCAAACATGGACAATAAATAGTCTAGCTTGTCTCTCCCAATTTTCGCCCTTCGAAGCCATGCTCCAGGACATCTACCAGCTCGTCCAGCGTCTCCACCACCAGGTCAGTGTTCTTGTGAGTTGCCAGCTCGCGGTTTACGTCATTCACTAGGAGCACTGTTGCAGCCCCGGCCCTTCTCCCAGCCGTGATGTCGTCGATTGAGTCACCAACCATGATGAGCTCGCTCGCATCGGGACGACCCTCGCCATCGACCAGCCCCCAGCTCTCTGCGATGTGCAGAATGCCGGCAGGGTCGGGCTTGGCCGGTCGGAAATCACGGGTGACAATGGGATGGAATTGCGAGCCGGCCAGGAACTTGGTGAGGAGGTTCTGGACCGGGACATCAAAGTTGCGGGTGCAGATGGCCTTGGGGATGCCCTTGGCGTCGAGGTAGGACATGAGGGTGAGGAGACCGGGCTGGGGCGTCTGGGACTCCATGGCATTGCGCTCAATGGCCCGGATGGAGTCGAGGGCGGCACCTTGTTTGTCCTGTGGGAGGGTGTCGATGTGTTCGAGGATATCGATTGTTTTGGGGATGCCGAGGGCATCCCTCATTTCCTTGAACATGTATGTCTGTGGCTCACTTTTTCTTGTTAGCACAATGGTTGAAATGATGATCCAATCCTTAGCAATAGGCCAGTCGAGAAGTCTCATGTTACTCCTCAGCTGTATCGTGACGTTTTCGTGTAGGGTAGCAAGTATGGAGTCAATTACGCCATGACGGACAGCGCAGGAAGACATGGTGAGGGAGGCCATCTTACCAAAGAGTGCCGTCCATGTCAAAAACTACTCCTCGCAGCTTCGGAGCGTGCGCGGACATTCCACCATCGCCCGTCTTCAGTGGCACAAATCGCCTAGGGGCGATTGAGGTCATCGTGGACAGAAGCCGACGCATGCAGTCGGCTAATGCGGGGACGATCGGGTAAGTTAGTTGAGAGACAGTGTTGACTGAGGGTTATTAGGGGCTGTCGCCAAGCGAGAATTGACAAACAGTACGTCAATGGGAGAATGAGCCAACAGAGCCAAATTAATGAGGTGAAATGGCCTGTGTAAGTAACGGGAGGTGGGAAAGCAACGGGAGGTTAAGAGTCACAATAGGACTGCCTATAGAAGAAGCCCAGAGAGTGGTGGGCCGGGCGTGATGCGGGAGCTAAGGCCAAGCTTACAGTAGCTCCGTACAGCTCTGGAACGTCTATCCAAAGTCGGCCAATGCAAGGCAGATAGGTTATGAGTTAGCATGTAGCACCCCGATTCGGATTTCTCAAGCACATGCTCAGCTTTCCAAACGGAATAGGGCTTTGATTGAGCAAGTCATCAGCCATTATGGATGGTAATTGAGCTCTGCGAAGCTCTTGAAGAAGGGACAATAGCAAGCTCGCAGACGCATAACCAGCTAGTGGATTCAAAGCTGAGGTCACAAGCCAGGGACACCACACAACTAGATGTTACACGACGCGACGAGAGGAAGGGAGCCACAGAGATAGTCTTCGAAGGCTACTACGGTGTACTACACAAGTTATGTATGTATCACGAAGAAGCCCAGGGCCCTGGACAATGGAACCAAGTTAGCGGCCCACAGGGTTGGTCTGTGGCTTTGTGCCGACTGCCGAAGTTTCCAGTGACATGCCTGCCCTACGAAGTCCTGTATTCTAGATACCGTAGTTGCAGCGAGCGTTTCCAAGAATGCGCGTTCAATTAACCCAAGATGGAACCACCCAAGTTAGTCAGACTGGAGTCGAGTAACCTCAGGGCTCACTGGAGCTGAGCTGCTCAGATGGCGTCCCAATGTAAGGGACCGATGCCCTGCGTTCATCTTGGTCTCCATGTCGGTGTGCTCTCTGCTTCTGCTTCTGCTTCTGTTTCTGCTTCTTATTGTAGGTACGGTAGCGCGTCTCCACTCCAGCTCCAACAAGTGAGTGGCGCAGGCGCTGGCGCGAAGTGCACGTCATGCGCAAAGACCGCTACTGTCGCTACTGTGATTACTGTATTAACGAATAACCGCCCTAAGAGATAGCATTACACCGTCAGATCCAGCTTCCTACCCTTCCTACCCTTCCCACCCAACCTTGCTACTCTAAATTTCCGACCCGATCAGCATCAGACGTGCCATGGCATCTGTCTGATCTCCCTGGACACCCTGCAACACCCATCCATCGAAAGAATGCGAAACGTCGAAATCATTGAAACCAACCACATCGAAAACGACGACGAACAACCACAACCGCATCCCTAAGACAGAAGTCGAGGCCAGGAGAGCTTCGCAATGAGTGCCGCGAATGGCAACTCTTCTACGAACAGGTGGCCACCCCAGAGGCCTGTCCCCAGGACGGTATGGATGTGTTGTTTCGAGCAGCCTCGGGGATTATTTTGCTAATCAGGGTGGCCCTCGCATAGAAACTGAGGAACGGCACCTTTGTTATTCCACGGACTGGTGAAAGATCACGAAGAGAATTCACCCTGCGCACGTCAAGCGCCGTCCCCAACGAGCCAGTTCAATACGAGTCGCTTGACACTTCCGAGACCAACGGAGAACGCATACGAACTCTGCTACACAACCTCCGAGTCGCTGCCATCTTGTCCTGGCGATGGCTAAACACGGAAGAGGGCCGTGGCGTCCTTAAATGCACCCTGGCCTACGTGCTGGGCAGCATGGGTACCTTTTTCCCGCCGCTATCCAAGTTTCTAGGGAACCGGGATGGAAAGCACATTACCGCGACGTTGACGGTTTACTTCCATCCGGCTCGGACCGTGGGTTCGATGCTCGAGGCTGCTGCCATTGCTGTCATCGCCATCTTCTACGCCACTATTATCTCACTCTTGTCCATGGGAATAGCCATAGCATTCCAGCGCCACCTGGGAACCACTGCAGCTGGTCATGCCATCGTTCTACTTGTTTGCATTGGAGGAGGCCTGGGGTTTGTCGGATGGGTCAAGCAAAAACTCAATACTCCCCTCGTCAACGTAGGGACGACGTTGACTTCGATTGCCATCATCACGGTCATCACCAAAGAAGAGTCGGTCCAAGGCGGCTACTTTTCGGCAGACAAAATCGTGCAAGTACTCAAGATGCTCGTCATTGGCATCACCTTCACCGTAGCTGTCAACGTTTTGGTCTGGCAGGTGTCTGCTAGACGTGTCTTGAGGCAAGCTATCGCAACAGCTTCGACCGCCTTGGCCGATAAACTCTCCTCAGTCACTACGGGCTTCCTCAATGGGAACGAAGATGACATTTGGTCTTCGGAGTATTCTCGCGTCTCCGCGCAGTACAATACCGCATACGCAAAGATCAATACTACCATCCGAGAAGCCAAGTTTGAGCATTACTTCCTTGGTCGAGAGTCTGTTTATCCCCTGGACAGACGGCTGGTTCGATCTGTGGAGGGTCTGTCCCAAGCTATCGGAGGTTTACGCAGTGCTCTCGATACCCAATTTGTTCTCCTCAGAGAATCTCCAGGTGTGGGCGAGGACCTTTTATCCCCCACCTCTCCGCTCATGTCTCCTAAGACGACCCGTCAAGCAACGTCATATGTCGATGAATTGAGGGACGCGCTGGGTGTAATTGAGGAGTCAGGCGAGAGTGAGGCAGAGCACTCCGTCAGTACCAACAAGTCCGACTCCGCTCTCGACAAAGCACCCGTCTTTCGAGCACCATCTGACATTTTCACCCTCTTCATTGGTCTACTCGGTCCATCCATCAAGTCGCTAGCCCATACTCTATCGGAAACCCTTCGCGAGCCCGCTTTTGGAGAGGATCCTAATAAGGATATTTCTTGCAACGGCCAACTGAGAGAGAGTCTTCGCGATGCGCTGAATATCTACAACAGCGCTAGAGCAGACTCACTGAGGGAGCTATATCGCATTATCGGAATGGGCCGAGCCAGGTCGGAAAAGATTCAAGCCGACATCGAAGAGGTTGCCGCTGCCTGCGGACACTTTTCGTTTAGCTTACAAGCCGTTGCCGAAGAGACGGATGCGTACCTGGATGTGCTTGAGGATTTGAAGTTCACGGTGGAAACAAACAAACGGTCTTGGAAATGGCTTAGGGTTTGGAATCGTGGGTCGTGGCCCTGGAAATCTAACACCTTGCAAGAGCCCGAGCTGGAGAGTCTTGTTCCTCAACCTACGGTTAAGAGACTGAGGAAGTCGCAAGATCCCAAGGGTATCCCTGACACAATGATCCGGCGAAGGGACACTTACAACTGGGATGCTGCTCCGCAGGCCAGCCGAATCAAGCGCACATTGTCGCAGAAGTTGCTCGAGTTTGGCCGTTTCCTGGTACGAGAAGATATCTTGTTCGGCATCAAAGTTGGAATTGGTGCGCTCCTATGGGCCATGATGGCCTTTATTCCTTCCACGAGGCCCATTTATCAGACCTGGAGAGGAGAATGGGGTCTCCTGTCGTTCATGATTGTCGCCGGTATGACAACCGGTGCCGCAAACACTACTGGGACAGCCAGATTCAAAGGCACACTAATTGGTGCTACCTGTGCTGTCACGGCGTGGGTCGTGAGTCGAGGCAACGGCGTTGCGCTTGTCTTCTTGGGTGCTCTTGTGGCCTTTGGCAACTTCTACTGGATCTTGGCAATCAAAAATGCCCCCCTCGGCCGTATCGCCTTGCTTGCTTACAATGTAAGCACGCTTTATGCTTACAGCATCTCCGGCATCGTGGACGACGACGACGACGACGAGGGAGGTTCAAACCCTCTCATCTTTGATATTGCTTTCCACAGAGTTGTGTCAGTTACTTTGGGCATCCTCTGGGGTGTCATCTTCTGCAGACTTCTGTGGCCCATCTCGGGTCGGCGAAAATTCCGTGAAGGTCTTTCCGTGCTCTATCTGCAGATGGGCCTGATCTGGAAGCGAGGCCCTCTAACGATGGCTCTTGAGAGCAACAGCACGGTGGACTATATGCGCGAAGGTGAACAGGCTGCTTTGCAGCGCTACGGTAAGCCACTTGTCCTTTGTCCTTACCCTCACGCATCTGCTAATCTAGAATCACAGCCTTCAAGCTCGAGACTCTGCGAAACGCGGCCAAGTCGGAATTCGAACTGCGGGGGCCTTTTCCCGACGCATCTTATGCCCGCATCATGCGATCCACCAAGCATGTCCTGGACGGCTTCTACGCTATGCGTCTCCTTACGCACAAGCGCAGCTCTTTGTCCAAGGGCGAGCAGGCCCTCTTGAAGTTCACTGCTGCCGAGCGTGCTCTGCTGTGCGATCGGCTTTGTCATGTCTTCCAGGTTCTTGCGTCATGCATTATGCTCGAGTACCCCCTGACGGATGCAATCCCCACTGTCACTACCACCAAAGACCGGCTCCTTGGTAAAATCTACCATTTCCGCAAGGCACACATGGAGGCCAACCTGCTTGGTGAAGAAAGCCTTGTGGTGGAGGAGAAGGACTACGCGCTTTTGTATGCATACACGCTCGTGACGGTGCAGGTTGCGGCAGAGCTGAACAAGGTCAAGGAGGAGATTGAAGCCCTGTTTGGCATGCTGAACCAGGAGGCTTTGCTTTTACAGTAAGGCACTTTGTCTGACTAGGCGTACATGCCGGATGATTTTTACTCTCTATGGCCATGCATGTGGTGCGAATGTGTGTTTGGATAGGTGTGGTTTAGTAGAAAGGGTTCCTATTCATTACAGAATGGCCCAATACTAGTTGAAACTATTTACGCGTGGCCATTGATCTATGATTGTACGCCATCCCATGTGCCTGTGTGCTAAATGCCTTTCATGTCTTTCATTACCACATATACGCCCCGTTACATCCAAACCGGCCATGAAACCACGGCTCGACGATGACTAAAACGTGCACTCCCTCAGCCTACCCAGCTGACCGATCTGGTACTCGACCCAGCGGCCGACGCCGCGACGACCGGGGACGAGCACGCTCCCGGGGTTCATGACATGGCAGCCCTCGTACGTGATGCAAAAGGGCGGCGCGGTGGTGTCGACGAGCACCATGGCCGTGGGCAGCGGGTACAGGTGCAGCGCCGAGGCGTAGTCCCAGTGGACGGGGCGGATGGGCTGCCGGAAGGGCGCGAGGTAGCCCTGATCGAGGATGGTCTTGACGAGCTTCTGGGCGGCTTGGACGTCGTAGGAGGAGGACGTGGGGGGGGACGCGGCGGCTTCAGCATCGTCGGCGGCGTCAACGTCCATGGCATCGACGGGTTGCGAGGTCGATGCCTCCATGGATGCCGAGGTCTCGTTGGTCTCGACGTCGGCCGTCTTGCGCCTGAGGTTGACGCAGCTTCGGCGAAGGCGGCCAGAGATGTCGTCCCTGAAGAGCACGAGCTCGTGGTTGGGCCCGAACAGGGTCAGCCGGCTGGGGTTCGAGGTCCAGATGGCAGCGCCGTCCGCCTTGCCGCCAGCTTCGGCGTTGGCCGCGGCGAAGACGCGGCGGATGCGTGAGGTGAACATGTCCGGCACGGGCTTGCGCGGGAGCGGGACCGAGGCGCCGGCAGTAAAGGCCGAGACCCATCCGTCGTTGTCGCCGGGGACGAAGACGAACGTGGAGGACTGGAGGAGGGTGGGGAAGTCGCCGAGCGTCGAGGCCAGGGCATCAAAGTACTCCTTGTACTCGATGCTGCCGCCGCTGCCGCCGCGGGCCATGACGGCGTGCTGGGTAAAGTTGCCCGTCAGGACAAAGGTCAGCGGCGTGGTGCCCTCTGGCTCGGCGGCGTAGAGAGAGAGGATCCTGCGGAGGGCCTGCAGCGCACGGGGCTGGTCCAGGTTGAGCTCGCCAATGACGACGACGCGGTCGCGGCCCTGGATGCCCTGGGACGCGGCCTCCTGGGCGGGTTGCCCGAGGAGGCGCTGCTCCAGGCGGCGCATCTTGGAGCCGGCGGCGCGCTCGCTGCCGACGCCGAGGAAGTCGATCCAGCCGAAGCCGCCGCCAATGGTGTTGTCCTGGCCGCCGTCAAGGCCGCTGCTGCCGAGCGTCGCCTTGCGTTTCTCGCAAGGGGGCTGACCGATGAAGAAGCCCTGGAAACGACCGCCGAGGGTGCCGCCGACGCCGCTGCTACCGCCGAGGCCCTTGCCCACAGACTCCTCTTCCTCTTCGTAGACGCCGTCGATGAGGACAATCATGCCAGGGCAGAACCAGGCCGAGTCCTCGGGGATGGCGACGGCCTGGGCGAGGTCGAGGGCAATGGTGCCCGTCAAGTCGCTGATGGCGATGTCGCCGGTGGGCAGGACGGTGAGCTGGCCGAGAAGCATGTGGTTGGAGCCGTGGCGGCCGAGCAGGTTGGCAATGGGGGTGATTTTGAGACATTGCTGGTTGGAGAGGGAGCGTTGGAGGGAGCGGCTGCGGGAGGAGGCGACGGCAGAGGATTGGAAGGACTCGTTGCGAAGGAGGCGTTGGTGGATGACGTTGTATCTGTTGCGGAAGACGGCCGTCTTGTGCGACGCTGGCGGTAATAATGAGGGCGCAGAGGTGTCTCTGGAGCAGAGTTGAGTTAGCGGCCCTTTCGTGTCGCGATGCTGGGCAATGCTTACCTCTCAAAGTGCTTCTTATCCACGTTGTAGGAGAGTCGGGGTTGGTCGTGGGCATGGATGACTTTGAGCCACGCCCGAGGATCGTTGCTCGTCTCATCTTCATCTGCCTCTTCTTGCACCCCTAGTCCAGACATGCCGAAGCTCGTATTACTGTCCTCTCTCGTAATGTGAGCTGGTCGCAAGCCCAGCCTCGTGTTGAAGATGTCGCCATCCTTGACATCCAGCATACTGTCCCCCCGCGGCAGAGTCCTTGCCGGCCCCGTGATCCTCCCACCACTCATGTTGCCCTCGAGCGTCTTGAGGATCTCCTGCAGCTCCTTGCTCGAGCCCTCCACCATGACGCCGCCATTCCGATTCTTCCAGCCTCGCGCCACCTCCTCGAGCACGCGCTCTGCCAAGCCCTCTTCACGCCATCCCGACCCGCAATGCCGCCCAATAAAGGTGGCAAGCTCCTGCAGCGCGGTTGATGTGAGGGTGAGGGAGTGTTTCTTGGTAAAGGTGCGGAAGGCGAGGGGGCGGAGCGTCGCGGGAGGCAGGATGATGGGGAGGATGGCGGCTTTGGGAGCGTTGACGGAGAAGGGCTTGAGCGGGTGGACGGGTGTACCAAAGGCGGGCGAGGATGAGGGTATCGACGAGGAGGGGATGGGCGGGCGCTGTTTGCGGAAGACTGGGGCTGGAGTTTTGTCCATCTTGGAAAATTGGATAGACTGTGTTATGATATCGGCATGTCTATTCTCGTGGTACCGGCAAGGGAGGATTTTCGGATTCCTACGAGGTCATACACTGGAAAAGGGCTCGATTGTTGGAAGTGATCTGGTCCCGCAGCATTCTGCACTTCAGGTAGGAGGATTCGTGAGTGTACCGCGTCGACGCGTCTAATTGAAACCGGACTGTTGCATATATGCGGTTAGTCGCATATTTCGCGTGCTGTCAAGAGGTGACCTCATCCATCCAAGCTCGCATGCAACATGAGGTAGGTGGGTAGCTTCGAACAGACAAGAGCTCGCCAATTCGTACCATAAAAGATGCTGGCTTCAACCTTTCGCTTTGCGCCCAGATTTGGGGCAGTCTCGTATCGGTCACTATCTAGTTTACCAAACAATCCGAGCATTGTAAGCCCATGCATGCCGTGTTGCTGTGTGTCCAGAGTAGCACGTAGCTGACTTGTCTGTCGTAGAAAGTTTTGAAGAATCCCAAGTCACCCTTCAACCAGGTTCTCAGCTACCTCGAAACCGAGCCTCCTACGGAGCGCCTGGCGATCGGAACCACGACTCAGGTGCCCCCGACACCGCAGACCTTTGAAGAGAACCCCAAGTTCATCACCATCCTCAACGAGGTCGTGTCCGAGCATGGCCACAAGGATGAGGGCCTGATTGCTCAGGCCCTCGCCTTTGCGGGCCCTGGAGGCTTCAACCTGGGCTCTGGCGGCGGCTTCTTCCAGCAGCAGCAGCGGATGCAGCGAGGGAGCTCGCGGCGACAAGGTGGAGGAGGCGGCGCTGGCGGATCAGGAGCTGGGGGCGCGAGTTCGCAGGGAGGAGCCGGGGGCGCCAAACGAGGAGGATGGGTGCATCTGAGTGACAGCCGGAACCCGCCAGACTATGGTCGAATTGCGTGGCCCGAAGATATCCTGGGCAGTGTTGAGGTGGACGACAAGGGTGAGATTGTGGGCAAGGTACAGCCGAGCGGGACGTACCGCATCTTGACCAACGAGGGAATGTGAGTCAAGTCCTTTGTTCTCCCGGAGGACTGGTTCGGATGTACTGACGACGTGCAGCTTGGGCCTTGGCCCGTTACTGCAGCGGAAATTGGTCGAGCGGTTGAAGGCGGAGGAGGCCAAGGAACGCCGCGGCTAGGGGCTGTCTGTGGGCGGCATTCTATCAAAGTCATGTTTGATTCAACGACTTGGAATGTACTTTGGTCTTGGCTTGTACGAATCGGGAGGACTAAATGCTTGGAGGAGTCTTGGGCCAGCCTTTCGACGCCCATCTATTGTGTGCTTCTATCACTACCTACCTGCCTACCTACCTTGGGTATCTAGATATGTCTCTAGGTATGGAAGGAGAGCAGTGTTGTTGATGGAAGATGTCCAGACTTGGATAAGATTTCCGCCATGTTGAACCCAAACGTGAACTGATCGGGCCCAATAGACAGCCCAAGCAGCCAAGTAAGCTGCCAGGTGCTGCGGGAAACTGAGACATGTTTTCCGTCTCAAATGGCGGCAAGTCAAGCCATCCAATATTCAGATGGATGAGTCTATAGTAAGGTATCTATCTACCTGGGTACCTCTAGGTAAGGTAATAAGGTAGGCATGTACTGTACTTGTATCCGTAGACTGCGAGGCAGAACGACCCCCACTGGATTCCAGTGCACAATGTCACTACAGTACAGGGCCGCCCCAACAGGGCAACAGGGGGTTGTGGGCTAAAATACAGCCCCCCCAGCGCCCCCCCAAATGGGCCCCAATCCCCATGATGGCGGGCAAACCAACAGGTACCTACTTACTGTAAGTACAGATTCCTGTCGGGTAACTGGTGGATGGATCCATTTCCAATGAATCCCCTCCCCTCCCCCTCCTCCTGCACTGTAGCTCCAGCTCCTCCAGCTCCTCCAGCTCCTCCAGCTCCACGAAACCCACCTCGCAACCGACTGACTTGACTGACTGACTGACTAAGTCAACCACTAACGACGAGACTAATCACCCGGCCGCGGCCATCGTCAACGGCGCTTTTACGCCTCTGCTGACTTTGGCGTCCTCGCAATCCCTTGCTGAGCGGAAGCGTCTCCTCTGCCAACTCCGGCCGCCCCCGCCAATCAACCTCCATCGCCATCTCCATCGCCGTCGCCGTCGCCTCTCCCGCCTCTCCCGCCGCACCGCCGCACCGCCGCATCGTTGTCGCCTTCGCCATTACCATTTCCAGCACCAGCACCGATTCTGCGGACAAGCCTGGCTTTGCCAAGGCCCGGTCCCTCTCCCCCGCATCATGGCCCCTCGAGGATTTGAAGACGAGGAGCTGACCATGTCGCTCTCCTCGTCCCACGTCCGTCGTCCCCAGCAGCAGCAGCAACAACAACCGTCACAGCATGCCCAGGCCGAAGACGCTGCCCGATCCCCCAAGCCTCCCTCGCGGCTCGCCGAGGCCCCCGTCAAGGAGAGAATCAAGACGGAGCAGCGCATCGGCGCCTACAAGGTCCTTCGCACACTCGGCGAAGGGTCGTTTGGCAAGGTCAAGCTTGCCATCCACAACGGCACCGGCCAGCAGGTCGCCCTCAAGATCATTGCACGCAAGAAGCTCATCAGCCGCGACATGGCTGGTCGTGTCGAACGAGAGATTGAGTATCTGCAGTTGCTACGCCATCCTCACATTATCAAGCTGTGTGTCCACCTCCGTGCCGCTGGCTCCATCTCCAACGACGAGCGCTGACTCTGCCTCCCACTAGCTACACGGTCATTAAGACCCCAAGCGAAATCATCATGGTCCTCGAGTATGCCGGCGGTGAGCTCTTCGACTACATCGTTAACAACGGCCGTATGAAGGAGAATGAGGCCCGTCGCTTCTTCCAGCAGATGCTATGTGCAGTCGAATACTGTCATCGCCACAAGATTGTCCACCGCGACCTCAAGCCCGAGAACCTGCTCCTCGACGAGAACCTCAACGTCAAGATTGCCGATTTTGGTCTCAGCAACATCATGACCGATGGCAATTTCCTCAAGACGAGTTGCGGAAGTCCCAACTATGCCGCTCCCGAAGTCATCGGTGGCAAGCTCTACGCAGGTCCCGAGGTCGATGTTTGGAGTTGTGGTGTTATTCTCTATGTCCTCCTTGTCGGCCGACTTCCCTTTGACGACGAACATATTCCGAGCCTTTTCGCCAAGATTGCCAAGGGTGCATACAGCATTCCCCAGTGGATGCCTGCCGGTGCCGCCAACCTGATCAAGAGGATGCTCGTCGTCAACCCGGTGCAGAGAGCTACGATTGAGGATATCCGAGCCGACCCATGGTTCATCACCGATCTACCGGCGTACCTCCAGCCTCCGGTAGAGGAGTTCTTCAATACGGGTGTGGATCCCAATCAAGCCATCAAGAAGAGCGATATCGCGCCAAACGCCTCCGAGAAGGTGCAGGAAAAGCTGCACAATGAGGTGACGGAGAAGATTAGCAAGACCATGGGATACGGCAAGAGTGATGTCGAGGAAGCCCTGCAAGCTGCTGAGCCCTCAGCTATCAAGGATGCGTACATGATTGTCCGCGAAAACAAGATGATGCTAGTTAGTCGTGAGTCTGCCTCAATCCTCTCCTTCAAAACTACCTTTGTTGACATAGCTTGCAGAAAACCCCGATTCCCTAATGGTCGAGCAAGAAGGCTCAAGCCCCATGATGAGTCTGTCGTCGGCTCGATCTGGTACCGCTCCAGGAAGTGGTGCACCTCGTCCCTACGTTAGCAAGGTCGGAATCCTGCCCTCTAGTTTGCCCACCTATCACAAAGTCTATGTCGAGAGGGAAAAGGCTGGAACTCTGGAAAGCGCACCACCGACGGTGCTTATCAATGACGAGCCCCAAACGACACGAACCGATGCGGAAAAGGAAGCGATGGCTCGACGCTTGAAGCCTCACTCTCGAAGCCAGCAGCGTATCGACGAGGCCAGCAGGCCTCAGGGCATGACACCCATTGTGCCGCCCAAGAAGTCCAAGCCTGTCCGTTGGCAGTTTGGCATCCGATCGCGTAACTCGCCGTGGGAAGCCCTGCTGTGTATCCACAAGGCACTGCATAAGCTGGGGGCAACGTACATACCCGACGAGGATTATGAGACGAGGCACGCGGAGGAGCGGGAAGAGTCTGGAGGCAGCGGCAGCTTTGCCAACGACTACGACTCCCGCGGCTCCAGCAGTAGCATTGACCCGATGAAGCGCTACAAGCTGCCCGCCGATCCGTGGCACATCAACGTTCGCTGGGACACTTCTGGTAAGTTTACTCTGATTTCTGGACAGGGAGAATTCCTCAATGCTAACTCTGCACGCAGCCATTCCGAAGAAGTCGCAAAACACGCCCGAGCCAACAGAGAAGGCACAGGCACACGAAGCGTACCATGTGCAGCACCAGCAGGCCAAGCAGCCATTTGTGGCGCTGCACCTGGATATCCAGATCTACGAAATGGAGCACAGTGTGTACTTGGTGGATTTCAAGTGCTCCGGCTACGAGACGGCGCAGGGCAAGCTTCTCGAGGAGAAGGACGTGACGAGCCCATTCCCCTTCTTGGACATGGCTGCCAAACTCATTATGCAGTTGGCTGAGGCGGACTAAAAGTACAGAAAGAGACAAAGTGACATCTTTCCAAAACGCTTGCCTGTCGGGATGGACTTCTAGTGTTACGCTACCAAGGCTAGACATTGACAGGGTAATGTGCGCAATTCTACCCTTCAAGACAGAGGCCACATGGTGCCCTGGGCTGACTGAGACGGGTCGGCCAGCGGACGAATCAAATTGATGCCTTTGGCGAGCGAGAGCAGGCAAACTGACTCAAGCAAGGGCGGCTGGGGAGTTGGGATGGAGGGATTAGAACGAGGCTCCGGAACGTCATCGCCATATAGGTCACAGCCTCTTGCGCATACCTACCCAGTCAGGTAATCGAAGCTCGGAGTGTTGGTATATATCTATTATGCTCTTTGAGTCTCCAATCAAAAGATGTTAATAAGCTCTCACCTCGTGGGAGGGTCTTGGAGAGGCCGTGCTTGTTGTACGTGTACATACGATCCGGTACTGGCATGTAGGGCTGGTATTGATATACCTATATTTAACACAAAACACTTGGGAGATGCCACTGCCACCTGGTCCGCGTGATGGCTGTTTAAGAACCAAATTTCGATCATTTCTCGTTTGTCCTATCCTGTCCTATCCTGGTGACTAGATGATGCCTTACGATCCCAACCCGGCTCGTTGCCGAAAAGACGGACCCTCCCAGAGTGATGCCTCGACGAATACTTCAGGATATCCCGGGATATCTGCCCGACAGGGTGAATAACCAGTGCAAATCCGACTACATTACTGCATCAACATCAACAAATGCAAGCATGCTAGTGGAACTGATCCTCGGTGACGCCCTGGCCCATGGCCGCCGTGGAACTGATGCCGCCAGTGACCATCTTCTGCAGCTCGTCGACATAGGTGGCGCCGCTCCACTTCTGGTGCTTGACGACGTCGACGCCCTGGTCCATCTCGGGCTCCTGGACAAGCTCGCCGTAGGCCCGCATGCCGACGGTGCTGTAGGCGCGGGCAAACTGGTCGCTGATGAGGGCCGTCGTGTGCAGGCCCGCGAGCGTGATGAACTGCCAGCAGTAGCCGAGCGTCGCCAGGCGCCGGATGTACGTCTCCTGCTCGTCGCGCGGCATCGCCGTCTTCCAGTTGAACGAGGGGGAGAGGTTGTAGGCGAGTCTACACCAGGGGGGGTTAGTTCCTTAGTTCTGCTGCCGTGTGGCTTCATGCCTCTACGGTAAAGGAGATGGCGAGGCTCACTTCTTGTCGGGCCAGACGGCGTGGACGCCCTCGGCAAACTCCTTGGCCTGGGCAAAGTCGGGCAGCTTGCTCTCCATCCAGATGGCGTCGCAGTAGGGCGCATACGCCACGGCGCGGTTGATGGCGCAGTCGCAGCCGCCCTTGAGGCGGAAGTAGCCCTCGCGGGTCCGCGGTGCGTCCCAGTCGAAGAAGACGTCGCGGCCGAGCAGCTCGCGGGCGGCGGCGCGGGCCTCGGCGTTGCTCTTGCCCCGGGCGCGGCTCCGGTAGTTGCGCTTGAGGCCGGCCTTGTCCGGGAACGAGCCGGCGTCGATGGCCGCGGCGACGGCGTCGTCGAAGCGCAGCAGCTTGGCGTCGGCCAGCCACCGGTCCTCAATCTGCTGCAGCGCGGCGCCCGACTTGCCGGCCTGCTCGCCGGCAATCATCAGGTCGTTGAGCGGCTGCAGCGACGGGTTCGTGCAGCCGAGGATGAAGGCATGGTCGCGCGGGTCAATCGTCGTCGTGATGAGTGTGGCGGCCTCGGCATCGGTGCGGGCGATGGCGAGGAGGTCGGAGCCTGCGTTGGGGGAGGAAAACATCACATGTCAGCGAATGGACGCTACGTCATTGATGCTATTCCCGGGAGCTGCCCTTTTTTTCACATGTCACCCCGCGCCCGGCACCTCGACCGAGCACGAGCTGCACAGGAATTCCAATGCGGCATTTGCCCAAACAAAGTGCCAATGCGACACATCCGCAAGCAAGGGAATGCATAGTCAACTCACCCATGATATCAGCCTGCGCGCGAATCGCCACCAGCCGGTTGATGTGCTCGCTGATTGGCACCAGCACCTTGCCGGCCATGTGACCGCACTTCTTGGTGCCCGGCGCCTGGTCCTCAATGTGGATGCCGGCGGCGCCCTTTTCGATGAAGAGCTTGGTGAGCTTCATGACGGCCGTGAGACCGCCGTGGCCCGTGTCGGCGTCGGCGATGATGGGCCGCAGGTAGTCGACGTTGGCCAGGGCATCGCGCTGCGGCCGGGGCGTGGACAGACGCTCCTGGCGCTGCTTGCGGTCGTGGAAGAGCTGGGCCATGAAGAGGTGGCCGACCTTGTTGGGGACAGTTGTCTGCCCGGGGGGGGAAAGTCAGTCAGTCAGTCAGTCATCTGATACTGGCCGTGGCTTGCTCAAGGATGAGGACGACTTACATAGGGGTAGTCTGCCAGATCGGGACCGGGCTCGTCAGACGCCGATGCTGTTGATGATGACTGCCAGCCAGAGACGTAGACGGTATCCAGATACTTGGCCATTTGGGTGACCATGGTCGGCTCCAAGCAGCCGTAGGTGTAACTAGCATCGCGCGTCTATCAACCGTGTTAGCCGACGGACCGCCTTTATTCTCTCGAGACGACCCCTGAGGAGTTGATCAAGAATGTTGCTACAGGAGGGCGTCATCCTCACCTCAAAGCGGTTCTCAAGGATCTTCCACAGCTTCTTTGCTTGGGCGTTGCTCGGGTAGTCTACAGGGAGGTATCCGCGCTTGGAGACAATCTGCTCGGCGGTAAACGGCCGCTTGGTCTGGCGCCATCGCGAGTCGCTCCACCAAGCATTGACCTTTTCAACTTCCTTCTTGAAGAGCTCATCTTCGACATCTGGGTTAATGGCAGGATTCGTCATATTGTTGGCCGCCATGATGGGCGAATGTGTGAGTGGCAGTATGGTGTGGGTGTAAGTGGTAGTGGTCTATTGTGTGAGACGGTGTAAGTGACACGAGCGAGGTCAAAGGGAGGAGGATGCTTTCCAGAAGACACAGGACAGAGGAGCAGGAATTGGAGTAGGGATGGGTAGATGAGGCGGGGGAACGAGACAAAGTACGAGTCACAAGCTTGTCATGAGATGCCGAGGACTGCACCGCAACGAGGCGTCGAGGTTGGCGGCGCCCTCGACACTAAATACAAATGCCCGTCGATCGAGCCCCAGACACGAGTAAGCAGGGCCATAAGTACAGTACAGCAACCCAAGCAAACCAAAGCATGGCACCGAGCAGCGGACCCGAGGCTCGCAAGGGGGGCGCAAGAGTCAGAGGGCAGCACGAAAGGAGCCCACAGAGTTTCAGCCCATGACCGCATGTGGACTTGGGCGCCCATCGGTCGAAAGGGGGAACTAGTACCCGGGGAGGCTTTCTCTTGGGGCTGCCCATTGCTTGCTTGCTTGCTTGCTTGCTTGGATTCGCACTCAAGAGTACAGTACTTACAGTAGAGTAAGTGCATGCATGGGATAGCCTACTTCGCTACCGATACTGCTCTGGCATGTGTGCGCACGAGACCTGATGCGATGCGATGCGATGCGATGCGATGTGATGCCGGGCTTTTGGCAGTGGGCCTCGGCGCCCGCTCGGCCGTCGACCGGGATGACGCCGGCCATGTACCTCCGAGGTGCCATTGACAAGTCCGGGGCCGCACTGCACCGCCGCAGGACTTGCATATTCGGCTCGCATCTTGTCCAGGGGGATACCGAGAGACTGCAGCATTGGCATTCCTCGCCCATCATCCATCAAACTATTGGACATGACGCACTTGTTCGGCTCAAAGGACTGCAAGCCCGCCAACGTCTTAGCCGCCATTGGCCGAGGTCCCGAAGTCGTGGGATTCCACCCTAGACTTCCCCCGCGTGGCCGATCCACGCCAGCTTGTCCAGCCCAGGCGCTCTAGTGCTGGGGGTGTGTACCTTTGTCCGGGTGAGATACACATGTCCAAGGGCTGGTTCGCATACTTGGCCATGGTACCGTGGCTGAAAGATCTACCCCAAATATCAGTGTGGCAGGGATACCTAAGTTAGATACCTACCTTAGGTAGGTAGGTAGGTATCTTAGGTAGATTGATTAGTAGAGGGAGGATGGATGGTGTCAGTATCTCAACTTACCGAATACCGAAAAGGCTGACGGCGTGGGCTTGAGGTTCTGATGGGACAACCATGACAAGATGCTCCAGATAGATCTCAACGATAATTGCAGGGGGGTTTTAAGTTCACTTCGAGATCCAGCTTTGCAGCAACAGTCGAGCTCAGGCTGGCTTAACAACTCAGCAATGTTGATCCCGCCAGGGACCAACAATAGTAACAGTGTAACAGTAACAGCGACAGACAGCAGCATTACATCAACCGACCATCTTTTTTTTTCCTTTTTCGCCAACTCCCCATTGTTGACTCAAAATCACATCCCGGGTCTCGTGCTGCCAGAAAACAGTCATACTTGCACCTTTGCGCCATCCCGCCCGCACCCCCGGAATCGGAACTTGCCCGAGTTGTCTCCAATCCGGGGCAGCGGATCGTTGGCATGTGAAGCCAGCCTCACCCTCACCCTCACCCTCACCTTTGTCTACCTACATCTTGCATTTACTTCTCCTTTCCTTGTCCGGCCTCGCTTCTCCATAGGGTCATCTGCGCCACAACTTGGCCATCCACCGGTCCAGACCTCCATTACGATTGCTACCTTGTGAGTGTTGCCCCAAGCTTGTCAGTCATGATGAGATTACCGATAATAAGACACCGCGGGTATAATGTTCATCATCACTGTAAACCTCGGCCCTTCCTATTTGATTGCCGGATTCTTCCTGTAGCTGTCCTATACCTGGACTTTTTCTTCCGATTGATCGTCTTGCGTGCATCAAGCTCGGTGACTTTCCGACAGTCGCTCAAAGGATACAGCCATGCTGTTCTATCCGGCCGGCAGCCACTACTGTACGTGTAGCATTTCTGTCTTTTGTTGTAACGATGCCGATTTTCGATCTTGGACCTTGCCACCACTTCCTTCCGCTTTCTTCCTCGCTTCATCTCTTTCCATATATGCCTAACCTTATATGATAAATGTCTTCCTAACAGATCCCTTTATGATGCACTCCCACTTGATGTTGCCATTCACCTCGTTTCAAGTTTCGATGGGGTTGTTACTTGATAGGAATACGACACAGTACCGGAGCAGAACTACGTCTGGTGGGCATCCAAAATGGTCAATGCAATATAGTCTGGCAGTGTCCGTTGTCCTTGAACAGCTGTTTCAATTGTCGTTGCACGTCAAATTGGCCTTTTCATCTTTTGTCTTAACTCTCCGTAATACCGCGCCCACACACCCGTACGTACATCGCCCCATGAAACTCGCATGCAAGCCTAGCCCAGCCGTACCGTTTTCCGAGCCCAACAGACCGTCGCGATCCCGAAGCAGATACACCCGAGTAAACCCAGACCAAACACTCACTTCCACACTTCATGACTGCTGCCCAGGTGGTTGACCACCTTAAGGGACCAACAAGTCGGCCAGCGCCTTCTCATTGTTCTGCTCAATCGCCCTGATGAAGGTCGGGTAGGGCGTCAGCGTTCCGAGGGCACGCCGCATGTGCGCGTTCACAATCTGCAGACCATATACGTAACTGGCATTGACCCAGCCGAATCTGTTTCTTGCTGTTAGCATCCTATTCTTTTTCAACGCTCAGGTGAAACTTACCCCTCCTTGGCCACGCCCTTGAAGTCCAGGCCCTGGTTGCCGTACTCGGCATCGACGCGGTGCGGGTCGACTGGTCGAGTTACGTCGTACTTTTCCACAACCACGCCGTTGAAGTCAACAAACGCCTTGGTGATCATAAAGAGCCACTTGTAGGCGAGACGCTCTGCCTCCTCCGTGAAGCTGTACCGTAGGAGTCCAGTCCATGCCAGCATCTGCTGCGGTGCCCAGCCGTAGGGGTAGTCCCATTGTCGGTTGGGTCTCTCCAGCCCAATCTCGCCGCGTGACTTTTCAGTTCCGGAGAGCAGGCCACCATACTCTTCAAAGCGTGGCAGCCCCTTGCGCACCATATCGGCTGCCTGCTTGGGCGTTGCAAGACCTGCCCAGAGCGCCCAGAAGGTGGTGCAGCTTTCGTACGTGCACTGTTTTTTCTCAGCCGTGTTGTAGTCGAAGAACATGCCTTCTTCCTCGTTCCACATAAGCTTGTCCATGGTCAGCTTGCGTCGTTTGGCCCGTCGATCCCAGGCTGCCGACGTGAGCACCTCCCCAGGTGTGTAGGGGGTTCCGGCGCAGAACTCTTCGGGGATGGTGAGCTTGTCGTTGAACACACTGCGGATGGTCCGCGCAATATCTGTCTCGTACTTGAACAGAAGCGAGTTCAGGTCGATGGTAGCCAAGTCAGCACAGATACCCTCCAGTCGGTATGACGTATCGTGGCCGGATTCTCGCACGGCTCGGTCGTGCATGAAGTAATCATCCAGTTCAGGCTCCGTCACTTTTCCATGGTTGTACGCCCGAACAAACTCATTGAATGTCATTTTGTACTTCTCGGCGTAAGGCTCAAGGATGTGCACAAAGTGGCTGGCTTCGGTCTCAGGGGGCACACCCAATCCCTCTGGCCTGTATCGCGACAGACCGGTGACGGGATCAAGACGAGGCTCGGATGTCCAGACGCTGTGGTACTCCTTGATGGCGGCGAGGATGGATCGCCTCAGGAACTCCTTGGACTCGGGCTCGTGCTTGATCTTCTCGTACACCCGCAGCGCCATATCCGTTAGGAAAGGCGGCTGCGACCGGGAGAGGTAGTATGATCGAGTAGCGTTGAGTATCTTTCCGTAGTGTTCGATGCAGAAGCAGAAGTTCTGTACCATGGACTTGGCTAGATCGACACGATCGTTGACCAACAGACCCAGTGATTCCATGTAGCTGTCCCACCCATAGAGCTCGTTGAAGCGGCCACCTGGGACAACGAATGGGAGACCCTTGAGGGTAAAGCCAGTTGGGCTGGAAGGGTCGTCCTTTCTCTCAACAGCAACGGCCAGCAGACCTGGCTTATCGTTCATATCGCGGACAATTTCAGGAGTAATGACCTCCGGCAGAAGCTGGACGTCCAGGCGGATATCGGGGTACTCGCTGGCCACTCTCGTGTAGTACTCGTATTGCTCAGGGGCGCCGACGGGAACGTAGATTCGGGGACGCGGATCATCGGTCCAGTCCTTGGGGTCACGGGCTGCGATGTGGATGGTGGATGCATCAATGCGCCTGGTCAAGCCCTCCCAAAAGTGGTCTCGGATCAGACGAGAAAGTCTGTCGACAGGGTTCTCGTTGAGCCGTCCCTCGTCAAGGACAATTTGCTTCCGGCCGTACTCCTTGGCCAGGGTCAGCTCCTGAAGGAGGTTCGACAGCATGTATGTTCCTCGAACATCGAAACGGTTATATCCAGCAGAGCCAGCAGTCCGCAGAGATATGACCTTGGGACCATTGTCTTCAATCGTAATCTGCATGTTGCCGTCCGTGTCCTCCTGCTTCGCCAGGCTCTCGAGGGTCGGTTCGACTTGGATTAGGAAGCGGCGGCTTTGCGTCTGCTGCTCATCTGAGCAACAAAGTCAGTACCAGATCATTGAGTGTGTGTTGCACAGCTGTCACAAGTGACTTACCATGACTGCCTCGACGGAAGGGCTCGCGGAGGCCGACTCTCTCAAACTGCTTCATCAAACTGTTCTGTGATGGAGGTGGTCAGCCCGACGTCATAGCCCTTGGATTCGGGCGGAGAACAAACTGACCTGGGAATAGGTTCGTGTGCGAGCAGCATAGCGATTGTTGTGCTGACGCTCCTCGGAGTAATAGGTTTTGGCATCGTCGTAGACGCCCAGGTCGTCTGAGCCGCGCGAGCGGTGTCGCGAAGGAGCGCTCATGGCGGTCGATTGAAGGGTTGAGCGGGGGTAATTGGCGGGTGCAGGGACACTGTAGGTCCGTTGAGCTGTAGGGGAAGAGATGGGATGTCTCTACTGAGGATAGAAAGGAGGCTGGAAAGAATTGCACAGGAGGGAGCAAAAGGAGCCGTCCGAGATCAAAAGGAATTGTCCAGGGAGAAGTCCTGGCAGGCAGCTTGGTAAATTTAGGGGTGCGGTGTGCGGTGAGAGAGACCGTAGTAGGTACTGCTGGTAGTGGCGGAGGAGAAGCTGGGTATGGGCGACCGGGCTTCCGAACCAGGAGAGGAGAGAGGGAGGAGAGGGCGGTAAGCACCAGGAGAAGCCAGCCAGCCGGGAGCGTGGGGGGGAAAGACAAGAAAGTCGGATTGCTGTCTGTGATACGATATGGCGTCGTGGCAGGCTGGAGACGCAGTCGTAATGTAAGATGCGAGATGCGTGCAGGCTACCAAGGTGAGGTGTCGGGATGTTGCAAGGTGGGGGATGAAGGGAAAAAAGATGCAAGACTCGAGGATTTCAAGATTCCAAGACTGCTGAGGCGGTACGGCGATGGCGAGAAAACATTTCTAGCAATTCTTTCGCGGCATCCTGTAGCTTAACTCGGCCTGTACATGGAGGTATGTACTGTACAGTCAGTCAGTACCTTGTGGTGAAGGTGGTTGTCGCTCTGCTCTGGGACAGACTGGCTACGTACCTGACCCCAGTTGTTGCAGCGCTACTCCCAGTATGACGAAGTATCAGTACCCACCTGCCACCCATCTGCCACCCATCTGCCATGCTCCTGCCCACGCAACCACGCTGTGTGCTGCAAGGGACTCCACCGAGCCCACTCAACCACCGTCATGGCGGAAGGAGCCACCCGCTCTCCCCCACCTTCCCTCCCAGTGCTCCCTCCAGTCCCTTCTGCTCCCCTCCTCGTCTCCTCTTGCTCACTGCAACTCAACCCCACTAATATGACATACAAGCCGGCAACACGACCGTCATGTACTGATTACTGATAACAGTACAGATTACTGCTCGTCAGATCGATGCCTTGGATCCCTCTTACTATGTTGTCGTGGGCAACATACATACATACAGTACATCATCCAACAGCCCCAGCAAACCGACGTACAGTATGTCCCTTGGCACTCAACAAGTCTTGCGGCACGCCAGTGAGCCGGAGCCCGCAATCATCCACACATGCCTGCGTACAAACTGCCGTGCTGCTGGCGTGGTGGCTTGCGCACAGGTCGCAGAGCTAGAATCGCTCACTCTCCATGCCTCAGCCTGCTGTTCCACTAGGACGTGTACATAGTACAATATAGACCAACTCGAGGCGAGAATCCAAACTTGACTCGCAGCACATTGAAACACGCGCTACATGGCATGAAGGAATGCCCCTTCCGCGACGAGAATGGCACCGGTAGGTAGGCAAACAAGCACGCGAAGTGGCGAAATTTCCAGACATATCCTTGGATTTGGGATCATCTTGTCACGATCTCCATCCCCGCCAACATGCTCGCATTACATACATATGGACTAGTACGACGATCCTGCCTCTCCACTAAAACATCATAGAGATGATGCAAAAGACTAATGGCCTCTTAGCTTCTAAGCTGATTGCCTAGGGTCGCTTAGAGTCAGGATGGATCACCAAGCACGATGGACTCCTCCAAATTTCACACGTTAGATTCATGGAGAGGAACAAAACTTATATGCCACAGAGGGGGACGACAATACGCGTTAGCGATGGAAAATTCAAAGGGTATTGTTTGACTGATAACGCTAGGTAGCTACATGCGATCATTAATCAAGCTGCAATCTCCTGTACCTGTTGTCTCGAGGGTATACGATATCTCCAACACATGCACATCCCGAACCCAGTAATAGTCTTTCCTAAACCCATGATCCTCAACGCCCTTGTAAATCATGCGCAAATCCCATACCCATCATTGGCAAGCCGCCTAGATGTAACACCGCTGACTAGGCACTCTCCTGCTGCGCTCTAGACGTAATCCTGCTGTTCCTCCTTATCCCAACCGTTTCTGCGTTCCACGTTCCTGCGAACATGTCTTCACACTCCTCCTCATCGTCCGAGTCGAAGACCACTTCCTCGCCCTCTCCGTTCCCAAACTTGCCTGCCTCACTTGGTATCTGATCGTCTAGATCCTTCACATCAACGTCCTCCCAACTTCGAAACGTCACCACTCGCTCTGTCTCCAATATAAATTTGCCCACTTTGTACTTCTGGGACTGCTCCTTTGCATCGACGTACTTCCAACCCAGCTTGGTCTTGCACATCCCACACGTAATATCGGCCACAACGTGCCATCCTGTCACCAGCTGCCTGTTTTCACTTCGCCCCGTGCGAATGTTGAAAAGCGTCGGAGAAGCTGGGGCCGCGGGTGGTGCGACCAGAAATGCGCGCCCGTACTGACCGGTGAAGCCCTTGGAAACAATCTGAGACGTGAATGCGATATCGGCGGAGCAAAGTGAGCATCGTAGAGTGTCGGGGGCTGTGCGGCTCAGCCGCACGTTCTGCGAGGACATCACCGAGGGCCCATGCTGCGGAGGCGACGAGCCTGGGGTCGTCGTGGGCGAAGAAGAGTCGGAGACTGATGCTGATCGGCCGCGAGAAAAGGGAAGCCTGAGGGTCGGAAGCAGATAAAGGGGAAATATAGGCTTCGTTGCTGAGATTCCACTTTCACGAACCATGTCGACGACTAGTAAATGTCTCAACTTATGCTACTGATGCGTGAGATGAGGAATAGATCGTGAGTTGAGTCTGCGGGACACCCGGAAGGTGGTTTCCCAGTCATTACACCGCCAGAAGCAGATAGAACAGTCACGAGCCGATGGCGACAGTCTTCGAGTCGGGCACAAGCGAGGTACAAAGGTTAAGCGCAAGGAGAGGGTTTGAAAGATGGGCTTCCAAACTCTCTGCTCCAACCCGTGATTGCCCACTGCGTCGAACAACCACTACCGACCGAGAGATGGTCACTTGTTAGTTGTCTCAGCAGAGGCGATCATCTGACCACCTCGAGCCTATCGATGAGTGGATTGGGGAGACTAGTGGGGTTGAAGGAAACGGGCATTATGTCATTGCATTTATTCCCCTAGTCGTGGTGCGCTGGCTGCTATCACAGTACAATGCATACAGGAGAACTCTGTATCGCTGTCCCGAGTTCCCTTTTCGGGCGGCTCGCACTGCTGAAGCTCCCTGTGTAGGTACCCTACAATGTGGAACTTGGCCGGGGATTATTACACACCATTTCAGCAACGATCACGGCAGGTAAGCCACTGTGCACTTACTCCGCCTTCTTCCCAAAGTGCTAGGCATCGAACACCCACCTGGATGGGCCAGGAATCTCTCCATGAAAGAGCGCAATATTGTGTACTGTAGTAGCGAAAAGTGAACATTGTATCTTTCATTCCTCACTGGTTAAGCCGAGAATTCGAGCATGAACTGATGAATGTCGTCCATCTCATTTGGCTCTTGTAGCCAATGTCCCTCCTCCTCAGCGCCAGAGTATTCCTTCCACTCGACGTTGAAGCCGGCAGCAGAAAGCACATGGCGAGCCTGGCGCCCAAGTTCAACGTCGACATATGCATCGTCCAGACCATGCCCAAGAAATACCTTCATATGGGAGCGCACGGGGTTGTTGTATTGTTTAGTCTCTGGGTCGTGCATAGCCTGGCGGATGAAACTATCATACCCCACCGGTGCCGTATCTTGGCCAGCGGTGACAGCCTCTTCATTTTCTTGGCCGGTGAGCACTTGTTCAATGTTCTTAGCGAACGGAAGCCATGTGCTGGCTGCGAAAAAGGCTCCGATCCAGGATTCCGTGCGTCGACAAAGCAGCATCCACATTGCGACCGCGCCGCCCTGGCTAATGCCGCCAAAGAGAAGATTACTCTTTTTTCCATGGAGTATTCCAATCTCTTCTTCTATCAAACCCTGGATATACTCGCTGGAGTCCACAATGCCCGAGATTTGAAGATCTTGTCGGAGAGCGGTGTCCGTCAGAGACTGCGCCTCAAACCAGGCAGGTATGTGTTCCTGAAAAGTCGTGCTCCAGAGCACCTTGGACGATGGGAAAACCCAACGCCATCCTGGGAATTTTGCCGAGAGCGAGCTGTTGTCAGATAGATGAGTGGCGAATAGCTCTTCTGCGAACTCTGGGCCATTGCTACCCCGTCCGTGGAGCACGATGGCAGTGTGCGTATGTGCCACCCGAGGTTCGATAACATGCACCGGCCCAGCAGAGCGTGCGTCGCTTGGTGTCTCTTGTTGCATTATCAACGTCTTTCAGTTAGCAAGAGCCTGACACTCTCCAATGCAGTGTGAAATCTGCCAGGATGTGGGATGCAAGAGTAAAGCGGGGTGTTTTGAGGGGTACTTTGATGCGAGGGTTTTGCCCAACGCTCTAACAAGGGACATCGTTCGAGTCGGGCAAATGGTTAAAGCACCTGCGGTAAATCAAAGGCCAGCGGCTAGCATGTTTCATTTTATCATTCGTCTCAATGTACACCGCCCCCTTCTGAAGCGACCATGACTATTGCTTGGGCTCCTCAGCAACATAGTGCAGATAGGCTCCCAGCAACTTGATACCCTCAATGTAGTTCCGCTTGTCCAGCTTCTCGTTGATAGAGTGAGCGCCGTCGGTAGAGCTTCCCATGGGCAGAAGAAGGACATTCTTGCCAGTAGCCTCCTCAAAAGTGAGGGTTACGGGGATGCTAGAGGGCAGTGTCAGCAGGAATGGCTTATAACAAAGCATACACGAGTTTGCTTACCTTCCACCCTCTCGGGTGTAATCAGGCTCAACGCCCCAAACGCGCTCCACAGCCTTGGCCGCAGCGCTAAAGTTCCAGTGCTTAGGCGAAGCCACCCACCACTTGCCGGTGTGTTGAGCATACACCTTCATGGTGTTCTTGCTGCCAAGCTTGGCAAACTGCTCCTCGACGAACTTGTAGACACACTCGTTGGTCTGGTCGATGTCCATGTCAGGGACGGTTCGGATTGAGAACTTGCCGATAACCTTGGCCGGGATGACCGTCTTGGCGCCAGGTGCGGAAAATGCACCCTCAACACCGTGGAGGGACAGGGATGGGTACCGCCAGCGGCCCATCAGAGTGGATTTCTTATCGTCGTAGATGGTCGTTTTGCTGCCAAGAGACTCGTAGATGTTGTCCATGGTGAAAGAGATGCCGTCATAGAGGGTTTCCTCCTCCTTGGTGAGGGGAGCAACCTGCTCCATGATGCCGGGAATCTGAATCTTTCCGGCAGTGTCAACCAGGGAGCCGAGGACTCGGACTAGGTCAGTCATGGGCTCCTGGGCAGTGCCGCCGAATACACCACTGTGGAGGTCAGCACCGGGTCCAGAAATCTCGACCGAGTAATAGTTGCAACCCCGAAGACCATAGGTCAGGCAAGGCTTCTCGGTGCCGAGCCAGTAGTTGTCCGAGATACAAACAGCCTCGGCGTCAGCAAAGTATTTCTTGGCCTCCTCCTTGATGAGATCATCCAGTCCCTCAGAGCCATACTCCTCCATGCCCTCGAAGCACATGAGCAGGTTGACAGGGAAGTCAATTCCTGCCTTCTGGTGGGCCTCAATAGCATTCAACCAGCCCAGGACAGGACCCTTGTCATCGGTGGCTCCTCGTCCAAACATACGTCCCTTGTCGTCAACCGTCAGGTCGAAAGGCTCAGTAGCCCAGCCGTCGCTCTTCTCGGCGGGCTGAACATCGTAGTGACCATAGACGAGGATGGTTCGCTTGTTCGAGTCGTTGCCGTAGCGGGCCAGCACCACAGGGGGCAGGTCAAGGTACTCCTTGTGAGGCTGCTTGCCAAGAGGGCGCAGTTCCACTGAGGCACCAAGCTTCTTCAGCTCGTCGGCGAGGAACTCGCCCATGCGGACGACGTCGGGGCGGCGAGCATCCTCGGCCGAGATGGAGGGGATGGCGACAGCCTGGCGGAGGCGCTCGATGAAGTCGTCGGCAGAGCTGTCGACCTGCTTGAAGAAGCCGTCAAGGGAGGGAGCCATCTTTCTTGCTTGGTGAACACGGATCGAGTCTGTGAGATAGGATCGGGAGTGGATGGGTCGAGGGATTGGAACTCGACTTTGGACAGCACTCTGAAGACTAAAAGAACTTCTGGGGATTCGGGGAATTCCTCGAAAACGACTGACAATAGCCCCGTTAAGAAGGCAGGTGCGGGGCATTGCGCCGACCTTCTGCTTCAGGAACACAACACAGGTTTTGGTCTCACCTTGAGGCGGGGCAGCTCCTCAAAGCTTGCGGCTATACACGGCAGCCACCAATAAACAAGCTCAACAAGGTGCGAAATGATTACCAATTAGTCACGGAGCAGTGGGCAGTAAACATCGAGCAGTCTGCTTGGTGGATGCTCTAATATGGTTGGTATGATTGCAGTGCAGATACTGAGGGTACGTACTATGCAACTTACGGATTACTCGCATTGGCTCAACAAATGGATGAGTAAGCAGCTATCAGGTAGGTACCTCATGCATATCAATGCCACTGGAGAGCGGACTATTAGTTATCCCGATCTTGTCGTAATAGGTAGCCGTGCCAGATTTGCACTCGCTACCGCGGTAGCACAGTGGGGGCGTGGCTCGGGTGTGATTACATAACCCGAGGCTAGGCTCTTCCCCTTCCCATCGTTTCCTCCCTCTTCCCTCTTACCAGTCATCATTCCTTCATCTTGCCGACGCCTCCTCTCCTCACCATCATCTCCTTATCGACACAACAAGCGATTTCGTGCTCCGCTGCGCGTTCTTCGTTGGAATCCGTGCCAGACAACGCATCAGCGTGTGCCGCTCCGACTCCACTCATCCTGCTCCGGTTCCTGCGACGGCGAGCGATTTCCCTGACGATCCGCAACCAAGTGGCCTCGGGTCCCTCGGCCGTGAACTTGCGCGCCGCTTCCCGCTTGGTCAAGAGGGGTGTAGACACTCGGACAACGGACTAACCATAGGTCGTTGATACAGTGGTTTTGTTCACGAGAAGTGGTGACTGGGAAGTGAGGTGGAGCTTCTGGGTTTTCTTTCCTTCCGGCTTTGGCCAACTGTACTCCTTATTTCATTGCACCCGATTTGACCCTATTGCCACTATTGTCTTTTCAAAGTACAATCAGAATTGATTATTTCCATTCATCCTGAGAGTTGAAAGAGACACACGAGTGTCAGAAAGAAGCAAGAAAGAAAACAAAGAGTACCTGTCTTATCAGACGCACCAACCAAAGTCATTACTTACCTAGTGCTTCGTACGGCCAGACGCTGCAATACGATATATTGCTCCCGTCGTCTCATTGTTAATCATCGACAGCTTCTACGATCACTCTGCTGTGCTGTACTCATTCTCGTAGGAAGGAGTTCTGCAAACAACCGCTATTATGGCTTCCTCCGTCTTTTTCAAGTTCAAGTCCCAGAAAGAGCCCACTCGGGTTGAATTTGATGGGACAGGCATTTCTGTCTTTGAGCTCAAGCGTGAAATCATCATCAAGAGTGGCTTGGGTGATGGCACCGATTTCGATCTCTTCATCTTTACAGATGATAGTGAAGGTATGGTGAAAAAGCGTATGCCTCCGCATGACACAGTCACTAACAGCTCATCAGAGTATGACGACGACACAACGATCATTCCAAGATCAACCACCGTTATTGCTCGGCGCCAACCCGCCCTCAAACCTGGCGCCGGGCGAGCCGCCCGGTATGTTTCAGGCAAGATGCCGGTGACGGCGAAGAATGCCGGCCGCAAGGAACAGGCGGCAAAGGCCTCTGCATCAAAGCCTAGTTCGAACGCCCTTAATCAGATGAACAACGCCATGACTGAGGAGGAAAAGATGGCTGCCATGTTCGCCGCCCAAACTGAGCAGTGGTCCGCCCAGCAGGAGGAGATGTCACAGTAAGTTACACCTGCACTGGAATGTTCTACACAATCACTAACATGTACTAGCCAAACGCCAGTCTTCAAGCCTGGAGCCAAGAGACCTGCAAATGTTCCTGATCACGACCCGCCTAATGGCTACATTTGTTACCGATGTGGCAACAAGGGTCATTGGATTCAGCTTTGCCCAACCAATGACGATCCCGAGTTTGACAATCGCCCTCGCGTGAAGCGGACTACGGGTATTCCCCGCTCATTTCTGCAAAAGGTCGACAAATCTGTCGTGTTGGCTCAAACCGAGGGTGACGAGTCAAAGAGGCCATCTGGCATTATGGTTAATGCTGAAGGAGACTTCGTCATCGCCGAACCAGACAAGGCATCTTGGGAACAGTTTCAAGCCAAGGCAAAGTCTTCGGCTGCTCCCCAGGCCCCTCGAGAGGAAGACAAGGAGATGCAAGAGAGGGGTTTGGAGTGCTCTCTTGACAAGAAGATGTTTATAGAACCAATGAAGACCCCGTGCTGCCAGAAGACCTTTTGTAATGATTGCATCACTAATGCTCTCATCGAAAGCGACTTCGTCTGTCCCGCATGCCAGTCTGAGGGTGTGCTAATCGACGACCTTCAGCCAGACGAGGAGACGTCAAAGAAGATTCAAGACTATCTGAAAGAGAAGGAGGTGGTCAAAACTACTCCACCGGCATCTCCAAAGGCTGCCGATAAGGAGACGGCGACGCCGCAGGAAGAGCAGACTACCAACAAATCAGAAATCGAGGCGAAGGATCAGATCGACCTCCAGGAGGCAGAGAAGCCCAAGGATTCGCCTAGTTTGGAAAAGCCTGGCTCGCCCACGGAGCAATCAAAGAAGGCAATCTCCCCACCTACTGGGCCGAAGAGCATGGTCACCATCCCCCAGAGTTCGGACAAGAAGTTGGCCGACGACGCCAGCAGCAAGAAGCGACCAGCCGACGACTTCCTTGAAAACCCAAGAATCCCCAAAGGACCCAAGGCTATGCAGAATCAGCAGGCCCAGGGCATGATGAACGGCATGCCTAATGGTATGCCGGGCATGAACAACATGGGCATGAACAACATGATGTTTAACGGCATGGGCATGATGCCCAACATGATGGGCATGCCAAACATGGGCGGGATGAACATGGGCATGCCGATGATGCCTATGCCCGGTATGATGGGGATGCCAGGCTTTCCAGGTATGAATGGCGGGTTCGGAGGCATGAACGGATGGGACATGTCGGGAATGAACGGCATGGGCGGCATGGGTGGTATGAACGGCAACATGAACGGCGGCATGAACGGCGGCATGAACGGCGGCATGAACGGCGGCATGAACGGCGGCATGAATGGCAACATGGGTGGCAACATGAACGGGACCATGAACGGCTTTCCCAATCAACCCAACTTCGCCCAAGGCACCACAGAAGATGATGCCTACTTCCGCAAGCCCGTGAACCCTCATAGGCACCAGAACAAGCAGCGTAGAGTTCGACCGAGCGACTACCGCGAGCTATAGGCGTCGTGGGCTGATCTTGCTTTTCAGTTCTACAGTGGTCGGTGATCGATATCGACCACCATGCGACTTGGTTATACAACTACGGGCCGAGCCTTTTTTTTTATTTACCTTTCATCTGGGCTATGGTTGGGGCGGGGAGCATGTTTCTTCTTGTTTACTTGCCACGAGTTAAGTGCTGCATATTGAGGCGAGGTTGGAGCTAGGTATGGCGTTGATGGTTGTGACCGTGGTGGCTATCTCTCTCTTCTCTACATGGGTTATCATGCCGTGGCCATTCTAGGCCGGCTGGGTTTCGACGGTGTGGACATTCTTGATGTTAAGTGACACGGCTTTATAGGGCGTTATCAGAGGAGGGGAAGGAGGTACAATGTCCTCGAATAAGTACATAGAAGGACATTTTGAATGGAAAACATCAAAATTATTCAATACTGGGTATTTCTCTTGTGATCTGGCTGGCTACACTAGCTTGCATGCCATTTGTGCCGCTCGTATGCAACGTGTTTCCGATGGACACATTTCTTAAAACATATTCTCCCAATCTCAACTCCGCGCAATCCCATGAACTGAGGACGATTCTTCGCTGCTAGCTCATCTGTAGACACTTTAAACCGGGCCAGCCCGCTCCTCCTTTACTCCTCAAAGACCAACTCGAGACGGTACCTTACTCTGGAGGTGAGTAGGGCTTGACGAGCATCTCGCTAAACTTCTCTAGGCGCTCCTTGCCTCGGACCTCGTCAACGAGGAGCGGCATCTTGACGACGTTGAAGTCCTCGGCGTAGAGCTCCTCGTACTGGTCGAGGTACTTGCGCTGCATCTTGTGGCGGGCGTTGCACTGCTCGCAGCCGGTGCCGGGCTTGGGGAAGAGCAGCTGGTTGACGACGATGGAGTGGGTATCGATGCCGTAGTTGGCGAGCTCCTGGATCATACGCTCCGTCTCGTAGAGGCTGAGGAACTCGGCGATGCAGACGCAGACAAAGGTGGTGAGCTCGGCATCCTGGAACTGGGTGTTGACCTCGGAGATGGTCTCTCGCAGGGACTCGAGCTTCTCCGTCATCTCAGTGAGGCTCTGGCCGTTGGGCAGGGTGCCGTTGGAGCCGAGGAAGCCGTTGAGCAGGGGCCCGTACTGGGAAGACAGCTGGGAGATCTTGGCGAGGGCCTTTTCGAGAACCGAGGGGAACTGGAGGAAGCGTAGGGTGTGGCCGGTGGGGGCGGTGTCGAAGACGATGGTCTCGTAGGAGAGGGACTTGACCTGCTTGAGGACCTCGGCAAAGGACATGGCCTCGTCGATACCGGGGATCTGTACGTGGGGGGAATCAGTGAATGGTCAGCCCTGTCCGTCCGTCTGAATGTGTCTCAGGGGGTCACGTACCGCAAATGCGAGATCCTGCATCATGCCGCCCAGGCCACCGCCCATGGCGTTGACATCATCGGCGGCCTCGCCCTGGCCGGCGAGCATATCCTGCATGCTGCCGTTGGGGTCAATCTCCATGGCGCTCAGGTTGTCAAAGCCATTGACGAGGCGGGCCTCCTTTCCAAACTTCTGGGAGAAGGCGTCGGAGAGGTTGTGGGCGGGGTCGGTGCTGATGAGCAGGACGGAGCGGCGGACGCGGGCGAGCTGGATGGCGAGGGAGCACGAGGTGGTTGTCTTGCCGACGCCGCCCTTGCCGCCGACAAAGATCCAGCGGAGGCTGCGCTGGTCGAGGAGCGTCTGGAGCGAGGGCTCGAGGGCGTCGTCGGCGGAGACGACGGCTGCGGACATGGCGAGAGGAGACGGAGACGGGGTCGAAGGAATGACGGGCGAGGCTGGTAAGAGGGAGGGGACGGCCTTGTGTGCGAGGCGCTGAAGGAGAGAAAAGGGGGGCGGTAGTGGGCGTTGGAAGGCGTTGGTTGATGCAAAGTGCGTTCAGGTCTAGGTTGCTTGGATTCGCGGTGGGCGATGGGAACTTGGAAACCTGGTAGCTTCTGGAAGCTCGTGGTGTGGGGTGGCGAGCGAACTGGGTGGCTTGTGAGAGGGAGGGATGGAGGGGTAGGAGCAGCCACAATAGGTGGCGCAGTCCTACAGCACCCGTAGTATCGGCAGCTGACTGGGTTATTATGTCAACCCAGCCAGGGCCCCAGGATCATGACGGATGTTGTTGGTTGTGATGCGGCAGCATGGCCGTCATCGGAAGAGAAGAGGACAATGTTCCGACTCTTATGGAAGAGGGTGGTAGCAGTTCCCAACATCGCTTTGTATTGATAAGCAAAGCGTTTCGGCTGATGCGATTGCTCTGCCATGTTCCTACTTTCTTGTTCTAGGTATGGCATACTCTACAATCGCGATCACCTTGAATTTTGCCGGCATCCATCTCGTGGATGCATCTGTATAGATCTTCTTGACTGCGTTGAGACAACATCAAAGTCATTCATTTAGAATTAGATGGGGAATATTTGGCTTGCCAATTCTAGCCCAGTGCTGCTTTCTGGCATGTCGGGAAACCAATACACCGTTGTGTCGGTTGGCTGTATGCCCCGTCATCTCTCACATCACGTACAAAGTAAGGTGCCCTGGTAGGCACAGAAGAAGAAGCACAAAGCACAGGTTCAGGATGCTTGTCGTTCCAGGGCGATGCCTTGCCAACATGTTGCGTGCCCCAGGTTTCTGGTAGAGAAATATGGGTATATACATGGTACAGATTACATACCTACCTAGGTAGGTAGGTAGTTGATGCTCCAAGCACGGACGGTAATAAACCTGGTCTCGGACTGCAAACTGTCCAACCAACCACTTACTCTGCGGTATCCGTACAGACTACAGACTACAGACTACAGACTACAGACTACAGATTACAGATTACACCCATGCTTGTTCTCGTATCTGTGGCGTGGAATGCATTCTCCACCATCCTCGACAGCACTCGAGCCTATCGTGATTGTGCCCCCTCAAAGCCCCTTGTGCCCCTCCTCTGATCCATCCCATCCCACCCCATCCAGCCCATCCCTCAAGCCCAAACCAAGGGTCCCGCCGGCCGGTTTCCCCACTCCAAGCTCCAGCTTGGCTTGCAGTCAATCGGGGACCGGCGCCCAGCGTCATCCTGGTCGGGCGGCCGCGACGCCTGCTTCTTGCTTGAAGGCTGTCATCTCCCAGCTGTTGTCAGTCAGCATTGGTGTTGTTGGCCTGCTCTCTGCTCTCTGCTCTCTGCTCTCTGCTCTCTGCTCTCTGCCACTCTGGCGCCTTTTCCGAACTGACAGAACACTGCTGCGTTTCCCCCTCTACATCATTATCTCTCCTTTTTACTTTCTTCCTCTCTTCATTTCTCTCTAGGTAGCCTAGCTGCTAGCTGATATCCAACCTATCCGATACATGGTTGCGTCGCCTGCTTGACACCAAGGTCCAAGTTATCGGACCCTCCATTGCGACGTGAATCACTGCAACACCACAACAACAACCGCGACACCACAACACCGCAACATCACACCCCCAGCTCCATCGTACCCTATCTCATCTCCATGCCTCTCCGCGCCAAAATGGCCTCCAGCAAAGACCCCATCACCTGCCACGTCCTCGACACCACCGCCGGCCGTCCTGCTCGCGGCATCCGCGTCCGCCTCGAGGGCCACCCTGTCGACGCCGCCGCCGCCGCC
>QUZD01000116.1:9884-32089 GCA_003693505.1 Pseudonectria foliicola
GGGGGGGGGCGGAGGAGGCGAATGGGACTAGGTAGCTGACGGCGCAATGAATTCCGATTAACTCTATGGCTCCTCTCTGTGGCATGTCGGACCGTTATTAATGCATGTCGGTACAGATTACATGCGATGCGAAGCGAAACTGCAGGCGTTGGGATGCGAGATGAGTTGGAATCATGATGGTCTCCATCGCTCGCCCCATCATCCCTAGGAACCGATCCAGCAGCACCCTTGATCCCAGCCAGTGCCTGTGTAGTGTAGACTACATGCGTACCGTACTTGGTGCCGTAATCTGTACAGTACAGTACAAGGTGCAGCGTAAGTATATAGGTACGTACATACATACGAAAGTCGGCAACAGCCATGGTTAGCGGATCCGCCTCTCCCTCTGGTGCGTCTCTGGTTGCTAAAGCGCGAGCTGGTATTCGACGGCGGCCCAGGGTGGAGTCTTTTCTTTTTGAGGCAATGGATCCCCATCCCCAATGGACGCGAGCATTTGCGCCAAGACGCATTGATCGCCAGCTCAGTTGGAGCTTTGCCTTGGCTGCCCTGGTTGCCCTGGTTGCCCTGGCTGTTTGGGTGGACGACTGACTGCAAGTGAGGGGAAAGAAGCTGCAGCTTTCGTCATCTGGCGGCAGGGTTCGGGTGTAGATGAAGCGGGCACAAGTCGGGGGGCATGAGGAGTCTATAGTATACAGTAGTATTTGTAGTCGTGTTGGTCTGATGGAGAGGATCCCGTACAAGTCTGTGCTGTGAGGGAGGGAGTACAGAGCTGGCCAGCCGTGTAGACGTCATCAATCGTCTTACAGTAGAGGAGACGGTTGTTTGTGTGAACAGGATAGAATATACAGTAGTTACAGTATGTACATGGCATCTCCGCCATCAACTGGGTTACTGCTCATCATCCGACTGTGAGTGCTACAGTAGGTACATTGCAATGCAATCGTTGCAAACTTGTATGCAGATGTACGTTTGCTTCGTAACTCTTGTCCCGCTCCACACGCACTGCAACTGCAACGACTTTGGAGGCCGGGAATTCATTCTCCGCAATTCGTCGACGCTTTCTTTGCCTGGTGGTTCCCTTTCCTGTGCCAGAAGCAAGCCTCGAACGTTAAACTTGGGGCGGGCCCGCACTCTGTCGACTCAAGAAGCAAGCAACCACATCTAGCTCTAGTTAACCTGGCCAACTAACCAAAACACCAACACATCACATCACCCACTGTAACTCCAACGGCACCGGCAACGGCAACGGCAACTACAGTACAACACAATGGCGGACCAGGACGGCTCCAGCGAGGCCCCGCGCCCCGTCCACGATCCCAAGTCCTCTGAAGACTACATCCAGTTCCCCTGCCTCCCGCCGGGCGGGGCGCTGAACCGCTGGTCGGCCAAGATTACGCGCGAGCATGATTATCCCGGCGCGCAGGCGATGCTCTACGGCGCGGGCGTGCCGAACAAGGACATGATGAAGAAGGCGCCGCATGTGGGCATTGCTACCGTGTGGTGGCAGGGGAATCCGTGCAAGTAAGTTGACAAGCCAGCCATGCGTGGTGTTTGATGAGGATGAGGGTGAGGGTGAGGGTGAGGGTGAAGATGAAGATGAGGATGAGGATGAGGATGAGGATGCACTGAGGCAGACATGGCTTGGCTAACAGCAGTATAGTACGCATCGTAAGTGAAATGGCATCATATGGCATGAGAGAGAATGAGACAACATCAGAGGACGTGAGAGGAGGATATGAGAGAGAGAGGCCAAGTTGTGCGAATGTCTAACACGAGCGTACAGTCCTCGATCTCGGCAACATTGTCAAAAAGGCCGTCGAAAAGGAGGGCATGCTGGGCTGGCAGTTTAACACGGTGGGCGTCTCTGATGCCATCACCATGGGCGGCGAGGGTAGGACATCCATCTGATATCATCCCATCTCATCCCATCTCATCCCATCTCATCCCATCTCATCCCCTCTTGCATCACCGTCACCTCCCATCACGACAATGACAAGCAGCTGACCCTCCCCGAGGCATGCGCTTCTCGCTCCAGACGCGCGAGATTATTGCCGACAGCATCGAGTCCGTCACCTGCGCGCAACACCACGACGCCAACATTGCGCTGCCCGGCTGCGACAAGAACATGCCGGGCGTCGTCATGGCGGCGGCCCGCCACAACCGGCCCTTTATCATGATCTACGGCGGCACCATCCGCAAGGGCCACTCGGGCCTCCTCGAGAAGCCCATCAACATCAGCACCTGCTACGAGGCCTCGGGCGCCTTTGCCTACGGCCGCCTCGCCGCCAAGACGGACCCGGGCGCCCCCGGCCGCGAGCCCGCCGACGTCCTCTCCGACATTGAGCAGCACGCGTGCCCCGGCGCCGGCGCGTGCGGCGGCATGTACACGGCCAACACCATGGCCACGGCCATTGAGGCCATGGGGCTGACCCTCCCGGGCTCCTCCTCCTTCCCGGCCGAGTCCCCCGAAAAGGCCCGCGAGTGCGAGCGCGCCGCCGCCGTGATCCGGACCACCATGGCCAAGGACCTCCGGCCGCGCGACCTCATGACCCGCGCCGCCTTTGAGAACGCCCTCGTGCTCACCATGATCCTCGGCGGCTCCACCAACGGCGTCCTGCACTTCCTCGCCATGGCCAACACGGCCGGCGTGCCGCTGACGCTCGACGACGTCGCAAGCGCCAGTGACCGTACCCCGTTCCTCGCCGACCTGGCCCCCAGCGGCCAGTACTACATGGAGGATCTGTACAAGGTCGGCGGCACGCCCGCGGTGCTCAAGATGCTCATCGCCCGCGGCGTCATCGACGGCTCCATCATGACCGTCACCGGCCAGACGCTCGCCGCCAACGTCGCCGACTGGCCGAGCCTCGACCCGGGCCAGAAGATCATCCGGCCCCTCGAGGACCCCATCAAGAGCAGCGGCCACATCCGCGTGCTGCGCGGCAACCTGGCCCCCGGCGGCGCCGTCGCCAAGATTACGGGCAAGGAGGGCCTCTCCTTTACGGGCCGCGCGCGCGTCTTTGACTGCGAGCACGACCTCGACGAGGCGCTGGCGCGGCACGAGATCCGCCGCGACGACGGCAACCTCGTCCTCATTGTGCGCTACGAGGGCCCCAAGGGCGGCCCGGGCATGCCGGAACAGCTCCGGGCCTCGGCCGCCATCATGGGCGCCGGCCTCACCAACGTCGCCCTCGTCACCGACGGCCGCTACAGCGGCGCCTCGCACGGCTTCATCGTCGGCCACGTCGTCCCCGAGGCGGCCGTCGGCGGGCCCATTGCGCTCGTGCGCGACGGCGACGAGGTCACCATTGACGCCGTCCGGAACCGCATCGACGCCGCCGTCTCGGCCGAGGAGATGCAGCGCCGGCAGACCGAGTGGAAGGCCCCCGAGCCGAGGGTCCGCCGGGGCGTCTTGGCCAAGTACGCCCGGCTGGTTGGCGATGCCAGCCATGGTGCTGTGACGGACTTGTGGTGAGGATATACAGGAGAGGGGGGGAAGGGGGGTTTCTCGAGTGTGGTGCAGGTATAGCAAGGACACCGAGTATGATTCGGCATTTGCAAGTTTAGCAGGCGGCTTGGTGTGCTCGTTGGCTAGAGTAGTGATGACCATAACCTGCTATTGACTCTCAAGTGCTTGCAGAAGCCAACCATCATTCCAATGCATGTGTATGTACCCGATGTATATATATATATGAACTTGCGTCTCATCTTGTAGGTATCGTGCCACGTACCGTCAAGATCAAGATGAATGCAAAGAACCGTCAAGGAAACCACCTCATCTGAAACAGCTATACTACACGAACAGTGGGTATCGCGCCAACTACTACATGCAGTCTTTATATGCCCCAATGCTCGTCTTCCCCTCCCGCACCATTATTGACATTTCCGACATTTCCGGCAAACACACAACAGAACAGGAAAGAAACAACTAAAACCCAGACACTCGCTCAAGACTCCTTCGACACTTGGACCACGGCCTCACTCTCCCTGCGGCATGCCGTCGAGCTCATCCAGCAGACGCCGCCAGTTGTCCGCCTGCATCTCGGCGTACTTGACCCGCTCCCCAGCCCAGTCCTGGTTCCAACGTGTCGTGTGGTACTGCGTCGACTGAAACGTCAGCAGCTCGTCCCGCAGGCACTCCTTGACAAACACGGAGCGGTTGTGCTGCTGCACAATGGACTCTTTATCCTGCTTGGGTGTTAGCCTCGGGCCATTATTCATGCCAGCCAGCAAAACAAAAAGAAGAAAAAGAACAAAGCTAAGCCCATACCTTGATGATGTTTTCCGCCACCTTTTCAATCTCGCCCGGCTTCACCATGCCCTCGGGCTTGGACCGCAGGTTCGCCAGCTTCGTCTCATTCGTCTGGATCCTCCGCTCCAGGTACGGGATGTTGTCCTTGTCCAGCCTCTCCCGCCGGTCAAACATGTCGCGTATGCTCACCAGGGCATCGCGCTGGCGCTTCAGGTCCTCCAGCACGCCTTCGTCCCAGCCCCTGCTCTCATCCTCCATCAGACTCTGAGAGGTGCGCAAGTGCTTGCTCATGGCCATGAGTCCGTCATTGAGCAGGGGGACCTCGTTCGTGTCCGAGGCGTACGTGTCGGCAGATACCTCGGTCAAGGACGTCAGAGACATGGCTATACGAGCATGGTCGGCGGCAACGCCCTCAGTCCGCTTCACGAGCCGGTCCATGATGTTGCAAAAGTGAATGTACAGCTCAGTCGACCGTCGGATGCCACCACGCGTCCGCTCAAATAGCTCCTCGAGCGTCTCCGGTAGGGAGTCCTCGAGACCAGGAGGAAGCGCCCGGTCAGTAAACTCATCCTGAACAGAAATGGTGGCCTGTTTTCGCCAACCTGCCAGTTCCTACACACACACACAATGTTAGCAGTCATCCATCACCTTCTCCTCCCACCAGCAACGAGAAGACAGGTGTGATTTGGCAACTTACCGTTGGGACAGTCAGAAACATGACAACAAGCTGCTCCTGGCTCAAGACTGGGTGCCGCACAAGGGCATTGAGGAACCTCGCCAGGCCCCGTCGGCGCTTCTCGATAAACGCACCGTCGTTGGAGAGGTGGCTGCCGTTGACGCCCATGCGCTTGGGTGGGAGCAGCGGCAACGCACGGAAGGGGTACCGCTTGTGCAGGCAATCTAGCAGCCAGACAAAGTCGCTGTAGCGGCGGATGACCTTGCTTCCGCGGCGCAGGCTCGAAATCTCGTAGTTGTGATGCTGAAACATGAAGACGCCCTCCTTCTCCGGCATCAGCGTCACCACAACCCTCTCCTCCACCGGGTTGCCCGTCGGCCTCGGCCCCGGGATGCTGGCATGCTGGGGCAGAGGCGGGGGATTGGTGCCAGGGGTGCGGTCACCACCGCCTCCGAATGGATTCGTCATGACGTTTGACGGGCTCTCGCCAAAGCCACCAGTAGGGCCGGTGGCAGGGTTGGATCCGTCAAAATAGCCCCATCCGCCCGGCGTGGGGATCGGTTGATGTTGGTTGGTCGGGTGGTTCATGTTCATGTTGCCTATCGGGTTTGTCGGCGTCGCAAACGAAGGGATCGACTGGGATCCCATCGCGCTCGCGGGCGGGTGCTCGTCGATGAAAGCCGAGCGGCCGTTGATGCCGTGGCTCTGCTGCTGGGCGCCGTTGGCATGCGGCTGAGGCTGGGCGTGGTGATGGTGCTTGTGGACGTCGGGGGTATTCCACGGGTCGTCTTCGGGATCATCCATGGCCGGTCGAAGGGTCGATCGAGGCGGGTTCAGATTCGAGTTCGCGCTCGGCTGGGGCTGGGGCTGGGGCTGGTGATGCTGTTGTTGTTGATACTGGTGATGGTGCTTGCTGGGAGTCGACGGCGGCACGTCCTTGGGGGGCGTCTGGGGCGGCTTCGCAGACAGCTCGGCGACGGGAGGCAGAACAGGTTCGGCAGTAAGGCCGGGGATCTTTGGTTGAGGGAGGTCTAAGTAAGGCAGAGTTAGCTGGGTGTACATTACGGAGTATGGAGTACGCGCATTGATTTGCATGGAACGGTACGTAGTTGGCGTCCCCACCAGCCAGCCAGCCAGCCAGCCAGCCAGCCAGCTCAGTCCAACCCAGCCCAGCCAAGCTGAGTGACAATGGACGGACGGGTGTATGGAGTACGTGCGACCAGGGAATCCCGTCTAATTTACAAGGCGGCTGACTCGGCATGGACAAAAGAAGAGAGGGAAAACAAAAGGAAAAAAAGACAGGCAAGGCGGTCATGAAACAGAGTACGCAGGCCAGATGGGAAAATCACGGAAGACACTCACTTCGTCGGCGCTCGTCAACACCATCCAGGCTGATGAACTCGCCCTCCTGCGCCAGACCCACCAGCGCAAGCAGCACGTTGAACTCGTCGCGGCCCAGTGCGATGTCGTCACTGTCGCCATTGCCACTGCCATCGCCAGGCGCCACGAGGGACATGATGCGGGCCTGCGAGTCGGCGTCGAGCCGCGCGCTGGCAAAGAGCTTGGCGACGCCGCCCGCCGTCACCCGCCCGGCCCGGCCATCGTCGCGCACGACGGCGTCAAACGTCTCAATGTAGCTGTCGGGCACCGCCGCCGCCGGCAGCAGGCTGCGCACCATGTCGGCGCGGCTCTGCTTCTTGCGCGGCGTCGGCATGTCCCACGGCGAGCCGCCCGAGCCGTCGTCGTCGTCGGCGAAGAGGCTGCTCGACGCCGGCCTGGAGCTTGAGGCGTCGTCGTCAAAGAGGCCGCCGCTTCGTGAGCGGCTGGGAGGAGCCAGTCTCGCGGGCTCCTCGTCGGTGGGGGATGTGCCGAAGAGGGACATTGTCAGAGGCGAGAGGCGAGAGGCGACGAGAATGGGGTGATGTAATGTCGATGTTGGAAGCGGAAGTCGTCCAATCTCCACGTAGACTCACGGAGAGTCTGTTGCTGTGCTGTAGCTGATGGAGGTGGACCGTCTGGCTTTCCCGCTTTACCCTTTCAATGACGATCTCTCAGCTGAACTGATCCGTCGTCGTCGTCGGCCGACAACGTCCGTTTTCCGCGTTACCTGCGATCAATGCGCGGTACAGGCCAGGAGAGGCGGAGGCTGCAGGCGAGAGGGAGAGGGAGCGGTGGAAATCAATTCTGCGGGCCAAACCAAAAAGTCGACGTGATTGCGAGGCTTCACCGGGAGGTTGGTGAAGTCATTCCCGAGGTGGAGAATCGCCCTGCAACCAAGGCATGCAAGCACTGCAAGCCAAAGCTCCTGTGGACCCGGCCCCGGCGCCACGCCCCCCGTCTTATCCTGTCTTATCTTATCGCATATCGCTCTTATCCGCGCTTAAACAACGTGCGTGCCATGGTGCGCCACGAAACGGGTCGCAGCCACATTTGAGTCTCTCGGGTTCCCATCCAAGTCATGATGGACATCATGGTGTCTGTCTACCTACGCTGCGTGAACCAATGCGGTGCAATTGGCTAGTAAACCATACCTTGTACATACGTATAGACACAGACGTGTAGGTGCAGTGTTTTATTGTCACATTCAAGGATGAACCCCCTTGAGAATAGTAGTAGTAGTACAGTACGCCAGATACCAGGTCTGCTCTTCTTCCCCCCCTTCTCCACCCTTCTCTCTACCAGATGGTCTCCTCCGCCATCTTCTTGTCCTTCTTGACCGCGCTCTTGATCTTTTGCTCACCCGGAACCTTGAAGTACAGACTGGGCGACTCGCCCGGCGCCAGCTGGTGGCTCAGGTAGCCTCGGTGCGCCGGGTCACGGTAGTACTCAATGTCCTCACGGCCCGTCGGGTCCGGCAGCCTGTACCGGAAGGGGCCCTTGCGGGCCGCGGCCAGCACGCCCTCGACGTGCTCCTTGCCCACGGGCAGCGGCTTGTCCGTGTTGACCGACTCGCCCGTCAGCAGCCGGCGGATGGCCAGCTTGGTGTAGTACCGCGTCACCACCTTGCCGCCGGTGCTCTCGACGGCCGCGATGGCACTGGCCGACACGCGCGAGACCATGAGGTCGATGGGCTGCTTCAGGCAGTCGGCCCCGCGGGCGAGCACCTTGACGCCGTCCTTGAGCGTGCCAATGAGGCCGCTCTCGATGAGCTCCTTGGGGGTGATTTGCTTGGTCGGGTCGATGCGGCCCTGGTCGATCCAGGCCTGGATCTGGTCGAGGTTGACTTCGGACATTTGCGGCGCTCGGCTATTGCTACAGTTAGCGAATTCAAGTTCGCTGGCTCCCCCCTCTTCTCTCCACCGTCTGGGTGTGGCTCGGCTCACAAGTTGTTAAATCCCTTGCGACCATGCTTGACAATGAGCGGCGTCTGGCCACCCTGGAACCAGGGCCTGACGGAGCCGTGCTGCTTCTGACCCTTGTGACCGCGGCCGGACGTCTTTCCGTGGCCCGACGACGGACCGCGGCCGACTCGCTTCTTGACGTGGATGGCGCCGGGCGTGTTGGACAGGCTGCCGAGGATGGAGGCGTTTCGGGTCTGGAGGGAGAGGCCGGCGAGGTAGGCCGTCAGGGACGTGAGCGGCGCACTGGGCGTCACGCGGCAGCACAGCGCCGTGCTGGGGGAGAAGAGCCGGGGAGGCATGGTCGGGTTTGGCGAGGTTGCGGCCGAGGGAATGGAGTCGTCGAGCCGTCTAGTCTCTCGTCTCTCACCAGTTGTCGGTACAATTTTTTGGAGTCGCAGTAGACGCAGCTGGCGCTAGTCTCTGCCTCAGGCAGCCACAACTGGCTGCTGCCGCTTGGGTTGGGTAAACGGCGCACCATTAATTGAGAGAAAATGCAGAATATGAAGAGGTAGAAAATTGGAGAGTAAAAGAGAAAAGTCTGGTTTATCAAGACTGATATGATGATTTTTCCAAGACTGGTGGCTAGGTTTTGGTCGATCTGACACTGAATTAATTTACTGTCTAAGCTCAACTGCCTCGCTTACTTCCGAAATGATGAGAACAGTCCATGTAGGTAGTAGAGTAAGGTAATTTATGGAATTAAATGGTAGCAGTAACTGAGAACATATCGAAATATTGCGCTAATTGGACTCAGAGGACTCCAGTTACATGGCGTCCCGACTGTCACTGTATCTGATGACTTGGACCCTATCGGATGTTAGCGAGGCAGACCAACCCTTGAGGATACAGGATAAATAGGGGTAGATATAGTTTGGATCATACGTTGACTTGTGTCTATGTCTTCCTCCAAGGCGACTGAGTTGTTATTCAAGCTCCATTGTTGGCTTTGTAAGAGCCAGGCAGCATCCATATCGACAAATGTTAGCATCAGCAATTCGTCTGCCAAGGCTGACCACGAAAAGACAAGCGGCTGCAACATTACAATACTAGATGCGTTCAGTATTGATTCCATGTACATATCCACGTCAAAGATCCAGAGCTCATATACTCGGCACACGTCCTCCAAGAAACTCAGGCTAGAGCCATCTCCAAACTCCCATCTCAAAGCGCCACCACCTTTTCCGCATCAAACCCCCTCGTATCCTCCAACGTCGGGCCCTTGAACCCAAGCACATAGCCACGCTGGTTCCCAATCACCCTCGTCCCTCCGCGGCCCGCCACAAACTCGGTCGTATAGTGCGTATGCCCAAACACCCACGCCGCCACGCCCACGTACCCATTGCCGTCGCCGCCGCCGCCGCCGCCGCCGCCGCACAGCAGCTCCGTCGCGTACGCCGACCGCCAAGCATTCTTCTCCCGCCCTGGCCGGGACGTGCCCCGCTCCGTCGGCGCGTGGTGAGTCGCCACCAGGACCACCCGCCGGTCCGGCTCCGGCACGTCCGCTCCGGCCTCGGTGGCGGCCAGATCCCGCAGCGTCGTCGTCAGCCAGGCCACGTCCTGCTTGTGGAGAGCGTTGTGTTGCTGCACCGACCACCCCTCGATCTGCTTGTAGTCCGAGACCCTCATCGTCACGGCGTCCTCGGCCGCCGGCGGGATGTGCGACCACAGCGTGCACCCGAGTATCGTCAGCCGCGAGTCCGGGTCATCCCAGCGCTCGCGGTCCAGCAGCACCAAATTGCCACCCAGTACGGCCTCCTGCTCCAGCTGGCGCGCCTTGGCGACGCCGGCCTCGTGGCTCATCTCATAGAACTCGTGGTTACCCAACACGAGGAAGACCTTTTCGAACCGCGCCGTCTGCCGCGCCAAGAACCCGAGATACATGTCGTAGTCGACCATCCGACCAATGTCGCCGCTGAGGAGCAGGAACGGCGCCTTGACGGGGAAGTCAAAGTCGGGATACTGTCGGTTGAGCTCGAGGTGGAGATCCGACATGATTTGGATGGTGCGGCCGCATGGCGTTCGGGTTGGTGCTGGCCGGAAGAGGCCTGATAGTCTTTGCCACATTGCTGTATGGAGTGAGTGAGTAAACGACTGTATAGCTTTCGCAACCGAGCCCTGTTTTGAGGAGTTGCAAGTTTTTGTATATCCCCAGCTTGGGCTTGACTCACTTACAAGTCGCAACCTGTGGCTTAGTGCGGCTAGAACCCTGGATTCTGCCTCATCCAGGGGCTGAGCAACGCCAACGCCAACGCCAACGCCATTGGATCTCTGCCACCAAACTCTGCCAACGCTACCAGAGCTAGGACTGAGGTGGCTTGCACGGCTTAGTTCAGTTGGCCATTGGGTTCATGGAGAAGTGAATGAGCAGACTCAATATGTACTATTGTTAATGATAATGGCTGCAAACTGTTTGTCAGTTTTGCTTCTCTAGAAATGGCTAAATGTCCAGTCGGCCTCATGCATCGTTATTATCGCGCCCCAGTCGTGCCACTCTATAACAGAGAATTATTAAACAAGAGAAAGAAACGCAGCCTCGGGCTCTTTTCTTCGTGCGCATGCGCATGCGCGTGCGCGAGCCTAGCACGTATATCCTGGACGAGTTCCGGCCCCAAAACAATATCAAGATCTGGTCGTCTTTGGTGAAGCAAAACGCCTTTTCTTACGCCCTACGCGGGCCCCTCATACACAGAAACAAGCATGCCCCCTTCGCTCCTTGAAATGAATTCGTAGATGGCTCTGCCGAGTCTTTCCGTCGGTAGTCGTCATGGCCTTGGTCGAGGTGGCATGTGTATCCCGTCCTGCATGGGTATGCATGGACATCCACCTTGACCCTCCTGGATTTGCAGTTGAAGAATGTTCCTCGCCGGCTTGTGCGACCGGCCAGGTTGGTTGTAATGATTAGATCCTCAATAAAGGCTGAACGTTGTATCCGCTCATCGTTTACGGCTCCCAGCCGCCGGCAACGTCGACCCATTCAGCCATGCATGAGCCGTCCTTGCCCTCGACTTCGACAATGTCAGTGTCGCATCGGCATCGGCACCCGACGCCGTTTTCTCTAACATCGTCCCACTGCGCCCAGTAGTCGTCCTCCTCCTTGCGCTTCCGCTTGTCCAGCGTCGTCTCCTCCAGGAAAGGCTCGCGAGGGAGTTGCTTGCCAGGGGCATTGGCAGGGCAGTGCTGAATCGTAGTGTGTCGGTATCCAATATCTCGGAAGTAGTGGATGTCCGATGGGGACAGGAGGATGCCGGCTGCCAGAGAGTGAATAGGAGCATCGCCCCACTGGTTAATGTGTTAGCACCATCTTCATCATGTATCAAATGTCAAGGTTGAGGCTGCGACTTACTCTTTCCATCCAGAAGCCGCCACTTCGGTCCATCATCTCGAAAAAGTCCATGTATGCTTTGCTGCGGAACCAGTCAAGGCGAGCAATTTCAAAGTTGGACCAAAAGTGGCACATGTTGTAGTTTTCGCCCTCCATGGCCTCGCGGTCAATCTCAACAGGTCCCCTTTTGAGTTCTTCTGGCTTTGCGTCGCTGGTATCCTTGTTCTTGTCGAGCTCGGGATCTTCCTTGGGCTCGACAAACATCTCCCAGAGGCCCTTGGAGGTGAGGTTGTTGAGACGCTGGTAGGCCGAGGCGTACCGGAACATGTTGGGGACAGTCTCGCGGAGTTCCTTGACAGCAATGGTGAAGCCATACGTCTTGTTGTGCTCCATCATCTTGAGGAAGGGATCGCTGTGATGCCAGTTAGCGGTGGGTGGTGTGATGGGNNGGGGGGGGGGGGGGGCGATGGTGTTTGCCAAGACTTGCAATGGTACGTACTAGGTAATGTCACAGAAGTAGGTGATTTCCGGCTCGACTCGCCAGTACCACTCGTACTTGAGCAGAAGAGGATGGTTGAAGAAGAAGCTACACACATGACAAGTCAGCACTAGTCCAGGAAGATGACGACAGGCGAGCGAGGAGGGTCCTACCCCGAGTAGAAGCGGCACATCTTGTGGTAGCTCTCGAGTCCGCCGTACATGACGGCGGCATCGCCTTGCTTGGCAATGCCCTCTGCCGCGACACTAGGGTCGACCCAATCGGGGAAGCCCCACATGTCCGGCCCAACGAAGCCAAACTCGACGGTCCCAGACGTGTAATTTCTGACCGTGTTTTTGAAGTTGTCGTCAAACTCCTCGTTGTTGAGGAAGACGTAGGGGTAGTGGTACCACCGGTTGAAGTGACGCTCGACCGACTTGATGGATTGGATAACGCCATCGATCTCCTTGTTTCTCGCGAGAATCACAAAGGCGGCATTGGCACGGGGCTTGCTGGTATCGGGCTCGGCGCATCCGGTGACGAAGACCTTGTCGTGCTTTTCGCTGATTCTTCTGTTACGGCGAGCCGGTTGGTCAGTGACATGTCCATGCACGGTCGTGATATGGGGGCAACGTACCGGATCGCGGGGGGAGGGCCTCCGGGCATGAGGAAGTTGCCGGGAGAGCTGGGGTGCCTCATGAAGAGGAAGAGGACGAGGATGAGNNACGAGGATGAGGACGAGGATGGGGAAGAAGATGACGACGCCGAGCGGTACGGATATGGACGAGTTGCCGCGAAGGCGCAATGGCCTCCGGAAGAAGGCGACACGGCTGGCCCAGCCTCGAGGCTTGGAGTTGGGGTCCTTCTTCTCCTCGTCGGCGACGGGGAGCTGCAGCGAGGGCGCTGCTTGCCGGGTGGCTCGTCTCATGAGATCCATGATGGCGCAGACAACCTGCCTCGGTGGCAGTGGCAGGGAGAGGGTATCGCGGCGACGGCCAGTGTTGTGTGTTTGGTGGAGTCGAATGCGGCCGGGGCCAGCAAGGTGGGAAAAAAAAGTTGGGGAGAGAGGGTCGCAAAGACGTTGGAGCCAAGAGAAGTTAAGTTGGAGAAACGGGATGATTTGCCGCCAAGACGGTCAGGGCGTCTGGATAAAGAGCGGCAAGGGAACGTGTTCCCTGGAAAGAAAAGTTTCCTCGCAGGCGCGTGGAAAACACAAATGGATCTGCGACAGGTCGGGGTGGGACGACAAGGGAAGACAAGGGAGGACAAAGGCCAGATGCACAAGCAGAAGCCGCAGAGCAGCGCAAAGCAGAGTTGCAGCAGCAAGTCGTCGGCGCGTGACCAAGTCGTCGAGAGCGATAGTGAGGGAGAGAGGGAGGGAGAGATAAAAGAGAGAGAGAGAGAGAGAGAGAGAGAGAGATCAAAGGGGCGGCAACAAGGGCGACGGTAGCGCAGGAAGAAGCTAGGATGCTGCAGTTGGCGATGTAGCCGGCGACTGTTCAGGAGACTTTCTCATTCCCTGAGCCCTAGGTCGAGATCCGGACTAGGCGGTTGATTCATGGAAATGTCCAGACCACGTACGTTGGCTGAGGTACGTACTGCGCCACTATCAAGCCGAGGGGTCCGCTGTCAAAATCAGGGGGGGCGTGCGCTCACGGACCAATGGCAGGGTGGGTATCAATACGTGCCGGCCAATCGGCAGCAGCGAAGTGAGCACGGAATTTCACCATTTCCCCTTATCCGGGCTCGCTTCTCTACTCTACAGTAATGTTTGCTCCCCCTTGCGAAGGGACGCCCCACCCGCATCCTTGTATCATCAAACCAACTCTGTTCGAAAGAAGCACTCGGCCGCCAGCTGCAGCAAATCAGCGCAAAGCTTGAGAAGCGGCACGTACCTGAATACGGGGCCGTACTGATGTACTAAGCGCGCCGGCATCGTTAGCCGCGCCGATGGAGACGCGAAGAAACGGAGACGCTGCCATTCTGCCATTCTGCCGTTCTGCCGTTCTGCCGTCCTGCCGAGCAAGCCAACAACTGACTGCTGCTGATGCCTCTACGGATACGGATGCCATTGTAATACCATCTGGCAGATAGGTCCATCTCGCCTCGGCTCCCCACAAAAGGATGCCTCCCAAAATCACCGGCAAGAACCTGTCCTACGACGACTCAGCGCCGCCTCCGTTCCTCGCTGCCCTCCGTGCCCAGGCTGCTGGCGCAACTGGCCCTGATCCAATTCTCGCCGCCCAACGCCGGTCCGCAAAGAAGCGATCGGGCAGCGAGGACGCCGAGGACGTGCCCCTTGTGGTGGACGAGAGCGGAAATGTAGTCAATCTGGAGGTGGACAAGGACGGTGCCGTCAAGGAGACAGCCGAGTTGGGACACGAGACCAAGGAGACCCCGGCGTCGACAAAGGACGCGCCCAAGGAGCCCGAGTCAAAAGCGTCAATTGGAGGGAGGAAGCGCAAGGTTGGAAGAGTCGTTGGCGGCGCAGCCGATGACCTCAAGGCGGAAGAAACCAGCGGCAAGGACAACGAGGGCGGTAGGAATGGAGAGCCCAAGTCCAAGGACGACAGCAAGGACAGCGGCAAAGACCGAAAGCCAAAGAAAAAGGCCAAGAAAATCAAGCTGAGCTTTGACGAGGACGAAGGCTGAGAAGCCCTCGACGGGGTCCAAATCATTGAGCAACTACACAAACAGCTGCCTACGCTGCCCTACCAGTGCATCCTGGCCCAAGTCAGACCACCTTTTACAGGCTGACCGTCTGCGCTTACAATATCACACCACGGCCAGAGCAGGACCTCAATCATCACGACGGAACAAGGCCAGACACGCGACCCAATGGCTCCGAGGTCAATATGCCAGCATGCGACCACATGGGAGCTATGTGACTGTGGCAGCTGTCATGCACTCACCATGCACAAGCGTCGAGGCAGCGGACAAGCGTGGATTCGTCCCAGAAGGGTTGTGAGTGGCTTGTGTCGGCTGGCAACCTACGATACATCCAACCGAGCTGGCATTGCCTCGACTCAAGGTGTGTTTGATGTTGTTATAGAATAGACAATAAATCGAAGCACTTGCATAATGGACACTTGCTACGTCATCACGCGCAACTAAGCACCCCTGGGGGAACAGTAAAATCAACATCTCGAAGCTACCAAGCTGACACAGGGAAATAGGTCGCCCTAATCTACAAAACCCTACCCTCTCTCCCTGAGGAACCCCCCCCTTCAGACTCGTCTTCTAGTTATCCACTCGGTACAATGACCCCCACCTCCAGCAGCCAGCCTCGTGCGATGCATTTATCGGTAGTGGTAGTCGGGCTTGACGAAATCGGCAAAGGTCTTGGGCTCCTCGAACTCCTGAGCGTGGTGGTGGTGGTGGTCATCCTCGGGGCCGACGTAGTCCATCTTGTAGACGCTGCCGCACTCGGGGCAACGCTCGATAGGGCGGTCCTTGGTAATCTGTAACCAAAAGAAGGAAGTTTGTCAGCTTTGTCGCGGCCATTTCCTCTGCATTTCTCGACTGCTCCACTAGGGGGATTTCCGGATGGTTGCAACTTACGCCGAGCCAGTGGACGGTGTGGGAGTCGGCGGGGTAGCCAGTGCAGCCAGCGAACTGCTCGTCACCGGCAGAGCGGACCATGATGGGGTTCTCCATGGTGCCGAGGCGGCTGGCGTCGAGGGGGCGCATGTCGAAGATGTCGACGCCCTCCATCTTACCGAGAATCTCGAGACGCTCGAGACCGGTGGCCTGCTCGAGATCGGTGGGGACGGTTCCGGGGGCGGCACCGGGGCCGAAGAGGTCGTCCTCGGTCTGGACCTCTGTGGTGGCGGGCTGTGTGTCAGCAGATGTGTAATTTTCGGACATGTTCGACCGACGTTGCACGGGCCGAGGCCAGCCATCATTGGAGCTCCGGGGGACAGAAAAGAGTCACCACGGCCGGGCATCGGGTACCGTGCAACGGATACGGCGGGCGCGACGTACCCTTGAGGACCTTGTAGGAGCCGACCTTCTTCTGGGCAGTGCCGGCGAGGGCGGCGGCCTGCTGGTTGGGGTTGGAAGCCTCGCCTGGGGAACGACGGGAAGTCAGCAAATGGTCCATCATACGACGGCGGGCTCGTGCCGGGCAAGAGTGCAAAAATTCGTACGGCGGATGAAGGAGGTGGTGAAGGTGCGGGCGACGACGGGCGTGACGGCGACGCGGCGGGCCGCGGCGATGGCGGAGCGTTGCAGGAACATGTTGGCTAGTCGGTTGCGCCTGGCAATGGGACGGGGGCAGCTGTGGTGATGATGGCGTTGAAGAGGTGTTGTCGAGGGATTTGTGAGGATGGGCTGATTTGGGAGAAGTTGGATGGGGCCGGCTCGACGGCTGAATTGGCCAATCGCGGCGCCGACAATTGACGTCACGTGATGGTCAGCTTAGAGAGCTCAATCATCCCACGCTGGGCTGTTTCGTTCGAATCGTCTCCAGCAGGCGCCCAATCCTGTGCGGCACAGCGGCGGCAACTCTTTTCTCTTTTGGGCGATTGGGTGAGCAGTGCGATTTCTGGCCCCTGTTGCGATGCCCGGATATACTTCTTGTACATCGTACAGCATCTTATGTGGCATGCGAGCGCTTTGCCTTCTACGGCGTGGGCTACTGACGGGAACTCTCAATGCAGGCTGACGTGATTGTCCAGGTCCAAACTTGAGTCATGTCTTCAGTTTCACTACCCTCATCTGTCTCTTTCATGGTATGCAAGCTGGCAATGCAATCAAGTTTCTTCAGCGAGCTACTTCAGGGCCGAATAAGAGGGACCCTTGCGTTTTATGATAGTGGTTGATCTGGACTGGAGCCTGTTCATCCATCAATTGCAACAAGAAGCTACATCAGATGTACGATGATGCATCCGTCTAATAGGTAGTCCATCTCAAGGCAATATGATGCAAAAACCCACATCCAGTTCTTTCCCCTCGTAAGGTTACAACTACGAAACCGAAAGCGCATACAGCGATGCTGTGTAAAGTCTTCCGGGTATGAGTTGGCTGTGGCCAGAATGGTCCACGGCCGACTTTAGACCCGTTTCTCATTTGCCCTGGGACGCTTTCTCTCGCTGTTGTCTGAACGCATTCACCCCCTGGTACTCGCTCGGCCGAGACGCCGGCTTCTCCTTGGCCTTTTCGATTCGGCCGCCGAGGCCTACGGAAGGCCTCATGGTGAAGGTTGAGCGACGTCGGAGTGTTCTGGAAGAGGCGGTACCCCCGAGGGCCCCAGACGGACCGGCCTTGGGTTTGGCCGTGCTCTTTGACCCAAAGCTCAATAGACGACCCTGGTACTTTGCGGAGCGCAAAATGGCCTTACGGAGCATCGCGTCCTCGTACCTCTGGGAGGCCTCATCCCCGCTGTCGTCGCAGATCTTGTAGATGATGGTGCGGATCTTGTCTCTGGCGCTGTCCCAGGGTACAGTGAGCAGCTCGTTGGCCTTGCGGCCGATTCTCCAGCGGATAAAGTCCCAGGGATCCATGGCCAGCTCATGTCTATCGTGGAGCGTGCGGAGATCGGACATTTTGCACGCGACTCGGTACATGATTTCCCTCTGGCATAGCCCTTCGGGTGGGAGGTGATGCTTGGAGACGATCTGGTTAGGGTGGTGGGATGTGTTTGGGCCAAACATTTCCCTGATCTTGCGCTGCTTGCTGACATTGTCCGAGTGAAGCTTGTATCCGTCCTTGAGCGACTTGTTGGTCGGGTCCAAGAGGAGACGGTGGTGAAACGACTTCTTCTGCTCCTCCTCGTATGCTTCCTGCCCTAGGTACTTGTCTAGCGAGTTCCACCCACGCTCCTAGTAAGGGCTGGACTCGTTGAGCCTTGCAACCGGGGTACCTCGCAGAGTAGCCGGTGACCAGTAGGTTTGACCATCTTCGCTGACTTGGTACACCTTGTCCCACGGCGTTTGGAGCATGACCGTCAAGGGATCATCGTGCTCGCAGCTTGGGTATAGCTGCTGGTGCTGGGGCTGGTGCAAGGTGTAAGCGCTGGAATGTGATGGAATGAAGGATGCACTAACAGAGTTTGGCTTGTGAGATTGAAGTGAGGATGAAGCTTCCATGTTGATTCGAACCTGTTGGAGATGTTGATCGTACTTGGAAGCGCTTTGTATGCGGCCTGTGCTGGTGAGCAGCTCGCAATGATAGCGTGAATCCTGACCAGTTGAGTCGCGTGGAGGGTTGTAAGAACTTGCAGAAAATGAGAGGATGGTAGAAGATATTGAGTGAATTATATATGGCTGCCTAGAGCTCTATAGCCCAATAGATAGGTGGTGAATCACTGTGGTGCATTGTCTCTGACACTCAAGGTGCACGCGAACACTCCATTCTTTCCCATCTACTTATTCTTTGAATTAGGATCTACAAGCAGTCATGAGCAAAGACTGCCAAGTTGCCAGCGATGAGTGTTCCTCATGAGCCATAACTGTTACTGGCTTGTGAGTTGAGGGGCTGCATGATGAGACAACCGGCGTGCTGCCTTTGCCATTCGAGGCTGATGATTACCGTTGTAGGCCCCATGATGCGCTGTTACACAGCCGCCACAGTCAGCACTGCTTTGTATGCCTATGTTAATGCCTGGCTGTAGGCTGACAGGCAGAAGCGACAACGAAACCAAGGCTCAGCTGCAGCATGCTGAGATACGTTGACGCGGGGCAAATATATAAAGTGGTTGTATCGCCCCGTCTGAAACGGCCCATATCATATCAATTTACCTCTCTTGTCTAAGCAAGACTTCATTCAAGTAAAACATCTCTACGGCAAAGAAACATTATATTGACTCTTCTACTTATACCGTTGGCAATATGTGCTTCTCCTCACGAGATTACGACGCGGGCCCCAATGCCCACCCCGCTAAGCGGGATCCCTACAACCCTCGCCAGAATGCCGGGTTTCCTGGAGGTCGTCAAAAACGCCGATATAAAGGTAGACGGGGATATAGCGGCGGTGGGGCCGATGGGGGATACGGTGGCGGAGATGGAGGAGGAGGAGGAGGAGGTGGTGGAGGAGGCGGGGATGGAGGCGGAGGCGGAGGCGGAGGCGGGTGCAGTTGAGGACTGCGATAAACAAAATGAGCATATGCACTGACTGTACGAGCAGCTGGTGATCATTCCCAAGAGCACAACTAGGCTTCCCCATCCAGTGTCGTCACTGAGGCTGATTAAGTGGACACTATGCTGACAGGGCTGTGGAGGTGCAAAACAAGTTTCACAAGGATGTTGTTCAGCTTGGCTGCGTGGGCAGGCTTCTAAGGCTGAATGGCCTGCACCGCCACGCGAGATCTTCGGTGCCTAGCGATGAAGATCTGCTTCCTGGAGCGCTTCTTTCATTTTAGTCTTGGTTTTCGCTGCGAAGGATTCGGCCACGATCCATTTAACAGATTAATCCTCACCGACCTGATGAACTGATGGATGAATGTGTAACTTGCTCCACCTGAGCTTATTCTTATAACCCTCCGTCTGTAAACATCTTTTGCCTGACGACAACTACTCATTCTGAGCTTACAAGCTCTTCATCTATTGGAAATTTGCAAGGACATACATAGTCCAAGTTGCTCCACACAACCTCTACGCCAAATAGAACCAGCCAAACAACCAACCAATCGACAGTGAGGCGGCATCGATCCCAAGAGTTCCACGCTTTGAACTATCTACACTCAACGCACACGAGACATCCAGAAGAATAAGCCCTCGCGCGCGCGCCGATATCCACGGTCCTTTGGCCTCCCCCGGTCTTCATTCGACGTGTTTTGAATCCCCAGAGGCATCTCGGAAAGCCAGGTCCTCCCCCTCACCAACCAACAGCTATGACTACGCAAGATCCAACGCCCGGTCAGCGACTGGAAACCCATCGCAGGCCTCCCGGGTCCCCGTTCCCCCGCCCGTCCCCCCGCCCGTCCAAAGCAGCCCATACGGGCAATCCCTCCGATACGCCGAAATCCCATACTGTGCCGAAGCTTTCAGTAGAGGATCAGGAGAAAACACGAAGGAAAAACGACAGGATTTTCAAACAGGGCTTGCAAGCCCTGGGTAGCATGTTCGGCCTGAGTAATAGTGGCTAGTTGACGTGGCTGAGAGCCAGTCATCCGTTTTCATTCACATCATCGCAGGATGGGTGTTTTTCATATTTTGCCATGCGTAGTAGCTAGGATGAAACAGGCATAATGTATTGATCGACAAGGCATTAACTATTACTTGTTATATTCAACATCAATATCGAGGGAGTCGTAGGGTGCACTTTGATATCCTGTACCCTCAATCTTCGACTCAAGGTATTGCGCGGTGGGGGATTATAAACAAATACTTTTAGCACTATAGGTACATGAGTCTCATCGTACGTTTATGCGGCTGAAGTGCAGTAGCAACAAAAGGAAACGAGGCCCAGCTGCAGTATACTTTGGTGCTTTGACGAGGAACAAAGGTGTAAAGTAGAGGCATTGCCCGTCTGAATCGGTCGATATTATACTATCTTGCCTTTTTTCACACAAGGAAGATTTCAGCATCATTAAATTATCGCTACGAGTAAGCAATCAACATTACGTTAACTCTCCTATTTGAAGAGTTAGCAATATGTGCTTCTCTGCACGAGATCACGATGCTGGTACCAACGCCTACCCCGTCAAGCTGGATCCCCACAGCCCTCGCCAGAGTATCGGCTTCCATAAAGATCGTCAGAAGCGCAGACGCGGAGGTGGACGGTGGCGGCGGTGGGGACGATGCAGGAGGAGGTGGAGAAGGTGGAGAAGGTGGAGAAGGTGGCGGTGATGGAGGCGGAGGCAGAAGCAGAGACAGAAGCAGAGGCAGAGGAAGAGGAGGCGGAGATAAAGGTGGAGGGCACTACTGGCAAAGATGTGTGCTATGTACAATACTTGGCAGCATGTGCTGCGTGGTGGTAGGGTAGCGTGGCTGCGTGGAACAGATTACTGCAGCTTCTGAGGCTGGACTGAATGGATGGCTTGCACCGCCACGCGACATCTCCATGCCAAGCAAAGATGGTCTGGTTTCAGCAGCATCTTCCTAATTTTAGTACAGATCTGGATTGCGCAGGTAGATCTCGTCCTTTATGCATATATTAATAGGTACCAACCCAATGGACTGATCAATGTGCCAATTCTCCTAACCTTATTCTTGACTTCTTTTTATGACCATCCCTCTATACACATCTTTTGCTCGACAAGTGGACGCTTGACGCCGCCATCAGACAATAACTCATTCTGAACCTGCAACACTCTTCATCCATCAGAGTCTGCAAACATAGGATCGCCATACAGAGTCAACCTACCAACGGCAGTGAGACAGTGACAATCCAAGAAGTTCCGGGGTTCCACACCTTGAACCATCAGACTCAATACGAGGCATTCAAAAACCCATTCAGTCACTCCAGCGTCCAAATCCACCATCCATTCAATGTGTTTCGGGTTCCCCGAATCGTCTCGGAAAGAGCAGGTCCCCAGCGCCAACATCTACGACTACACAAGCCCCAATGCCCGCCCAACCATGGGCTACCCAACGCAGCCTTCCCGAGTCCCCGTGCCCGTCCAGAGTAGCCCATACGAACACACCCACCCACACGCCGGAAACCCATACTATGCCGGAGCGGCGGCGGCAGCAGTAGCCTCTGCCGAGGGAAATGGCGGCGGCGGCGCAGGAGGTGGCGGACACGGCTACTACTAGATGACCAAGACATGGATTGTTCCTTACGGGAAGTCTGGAAGTTCTGAAAAACGGCGCTTGGGGTCCTTGGGAGTGGAGGCTGGTAACTTGTAGCATGTTTTCATTCATAGCATCAGAGGATGAACTTTTCCAATTTCTTCCCATTGTCGAAAGCTAGAACGAAGCAAACATATAGTATATTGATGAACGAGCGATTCCGTACTTGGCAATCAGAAACCTAACAACACCGGCATATAACCACTATCGTCATCCTTGATACTGTCATAGACTAACTCGTGCATACATTGGCAGTTGAGGCTCTAGGTAGATAGGCCGATATTTTGCGTCTATACCATTGTCGTATCTACTATAAAGGCCGAGGAAGTCCGAGTTTGCAGTGCCATGGCTGGACCTCGGTTTTAGAATTGACTTGTTGCGTTGTGGCCGGGGGGGGGGGGGGGG
>QUZD01000116.1:32135-61141 GCA_003693505.1 Pseudonectria foliicola
GGGGGGGGGGAATATATACGGGCGTCTTGAGCGGTGTAGGTACATCAGTCTCCTCGTATGTTGGGTAGCCGAGGTGGTGCATAGACTACTCGCTTGTTAGGTCATCAAGTCGACGGCTTACGCCGCTTACAGCCAAGTACCACCTTTAAAGTTTGCAATTACCTCAGCTATGAAACCACCAGATGGTGCTCTGATGCCTCATGCAAACCTGCGTATCTATCTTGTTGAGCATCTCCCAGGATCGTAGCCATCAGTAGTCAATGGACGCAACGCTGCCAGAACAGACGTCTTGGTTAGCAGGACCCCATTACTAGGATCCCATTGTGGGTAAACCAGACTTGAACTGCCGGCGCTTGATCGCTTCACCCATGTCTGCTGGTTAGTTGCCGAGATGTGCTGTCACGAACCCACTATGATCAGTGTTGTATTCGTATGATCATTCACTAGTCGGCTGCAGGTAGATGGCCGTGTCACGTAGAAGTGGCGTGAGGGTATCGGGAACAGTGCAGATTTCCACTGAATGGAGTCATCGGAAAGGGGCCTACTAGCAAGCTAGAGTCGAGGCCATGGGCCAGCCATGTGATGATGATGTTTGGGTACCTGACATGGTACCTCTATATACCTATATAGGTAACTAACGGCGAGATAAAGGCTCAGCTGCAGTATGCTAATGCCGGCACCAAGAAACATTGACGCCCCGCTTGCGTCTCAAGCGGAGTGCCTTTCTGCTCTAGCATTGACAAAGACTACCAGATGGTGACGAGCCGTCTAAACATGGACTGGTATTTACACCAACTGTGTATCCAGGCGTGTAGCCCACTTCAGTGCACTACAAATTCTTACGACGAGGATACGAATTGGAGCCCAATGCGTTCCCGGTTGAGCCGGATCTACATGACCCTCATGATCCTCAATACAGCATGGATACAGTAGTCTAGATCGTTGCACTTCCTCAAAGGCGTCGAAATCGCATCGGGACAAGCGGGAGCAGGGGAGGAGCTCGCGCCGGCAGACAGACCAAGGAGGGTCATGTGGAGGCATCGGTGGATCCCGGTCGAGCCTTGGGAGGTCATGCGTCCAAAGCGTCCAAGCGTCCAAGCGTCCTAGATGAGCTGGTTCTTCTGATCGTTTCTACCAGACATTTTGTAGTCGCAAACTCAAAGGTGCAGATTGCTCTGCCAATCAATCGCCACATCGAGGCCGATCAAGGGCAGCGATAAGTGGTAGGGTGCGGGCGTACACGACAAGTTGGGCAAGGATCCGTGTAGCGTCGCAGCTTGGGCCTGGATAGTCTGGCCCAGCCGCGCATGATCGTCCTGCGACGAGAGGACAATCTTCTTTTTAGGGAATGGCCTGACAACTCTACTTGTACCGCTGTTACATTACGTAGGTTGGTAGGTTTCAAAGTTTGCCTCATGTGCCATGCGCCCGGTCATAATTGGTATATAATGGACTGATGAATGGGCTGTTCCCTCGTCTTCCCGCACCCTTATAAATATTCGTCTGTCTATACACGTCTTTACCTCGACACATACATCATTGAAATTCATTCCTACTACAGGTACTTATACGGACATGGTATCTCACGTTGAAGTCATGCTAATCGATGAAAGGGAGACAGCGCTGCATCAACGACCCGAGCTTTGAGACGATTGCAGACGAATCACGTCCACGCCCAACCAGCCCTTGATCCTACTTTGAGCTCCCCGAGTTGTTGAAAATTCAAACTTCTTACCGCCAACTACCACCTACCTACGCAAGTCCTTACATCCACCACCATGTCTGTGCAAACTCCAACGCCCGGCCAGCAATACGATACCCACGGCAGCCACCCCGAGTCTCCGTCCCAACTCAAGAAAGCCTACACCGATGGACACACCCACATGCCCGAGCCCCGGCGACGGCTCACGGCGGGAGAGCTCTCGGAGGATGAGACCAGGGTCAAGATGTCTAAACTAGACCGATGCAAAGAGGCTGCTATTACGGGCGTCAGGTGGACGACTCTCGGCTTTAGGTCTCTGGGTATGGGCGGTAGTGGTGTCAAGTTTTAAACAGCCTTGTGTGACGCATATTCTATCATGCCAGCATACAGTCGAGCTGGGTATATTGGTTTTGTCTTGGTTCATGTCGGTTAGCAGATAGCAATTATACCAAATGATGTTTTAGGAAACCCGATTACAACAAAAGGTGCGCTGCTGGTGATGTCGGTCGAGAAGCTCTGCGAATTGTGTCGCCAGATCTGAAGAAGAGGTTGATGGGGGGACACCCTGGTCAAATTGCTGTTCCCCATTGCATCTAGAGACCCTTCCATTAGTACGAGGACTAGATGCCAGGTTTTGCGACGCATCACGTCTGGCAAACCGGTGGAGCCGAATCGAAGAAGCAGATCTCTTCCTTGCGGCACTCAAAAAATCGATGTACTAGACCGAAATGCACTGCTATCAAGCTTGATTTTGGATTCCCCTTTTTCTGCCCCCAAGACGCCTAACAAATACTTATCATCACGCAGGTAGATTCGTGCAGGTTGTAAACTCATTCAAGCACCTATTAACGCTATACTTGTGCTATTGTAATCTACAGAGGATCTGAGATAGTGGCAGTTGGCTCAACGTCGTGATCATTTGTGGGTTACTTATGCTTTAATCTTGGACCCCTATCATCCCCCTTCATCGCTACTTGCCCATTTCCCGAGCCAACTAAATGAGTTGGTGTTTTAGTTTGCAATAAATGGATTCATTTCATACATTGTCCAAGTGCACCGCACTGCAGTACTAGTATTCTTTATGATCAAGCACCTTTACACTGAATCTCTTCCAGGCTGCAAAATCAGCAACGTCGCCGCAACGCTCGTCGATGCATCCCCCATTGGGTGTCGTTGTCCAGCAACAGGCAGGTTGGAAACCCCGCCTGCCGCCTCCTCGGTGGAGCCAGGTTTAGTGCCAGGTTAATGCCGTTGCACTCAGAGGCAGCTCGTGATACGGATGTCCCCTCGGAAGTTAGCGCCGGCGTATGGTTGTCGGCGCCTCGTGAGATGAACTGCCGTACTAAATCGATAAGAACCTCTTTTGGCTGTAGTCTGCAACGCAGGTGGTCCATTTTCCTAATATGGGAAGCATAAAAACATCTACTCCTCTTACGGCCAATGAGACGGTGGATTCAACGTGGGGCGATAATCCATACCGAACTGCAACGGATATCCTCCTAGAGTTGTTGGTTGTGCAGGTCAACTCTAGTCTGGCTTTTTGAAAAGAGCAAACATCTGGGCACGCACTCCTTTGTCTCGCGATGATGGCGCTCGAATCATGAGAGAAACACGAGATGGGACATGAAGGCAATGGATTTGCTCTCAGACCTAAAAGCTATCGTTGCCTTGACCAGCTTCAGGCCCTCGCTCTCGACTGCATCGTGCGACGACTCTCCACGGTAGGGTTTCCCGAAGACACACTGACGTTGTATAAATGCTGGCCATGCTCAAAGTTACAACATCTGAATGGTTTCAAATAGTTGTTTGTGGCGGAAGGAGTCTAGGCAAAGGCGAACCGAGGGTCCATTGATTTTGGCACCCGCATTATGAAACCGCATGGACCGGATGCAAATAACCTGATTGCAAACTGCTGCCGAAAAAGGTGCCGGTTGAGTATCAAAAGGACCGGCAGCTTCGTCTGTCCGAACAAGTAATATCTACCAAGGGCTGATGCTATGGCAACACACTACAGTACTGCCGCAGGGATGCTCAAAAGGTAGAAATGACTCCTGGCCCATTGGTAAGTGGGTGACTGACCGGGTAGGAGTGGACAGGGTGAGAGTGGCTGTGATGGGCTGCTGCCAACATTCTGCATACATACATATTAGAGTCTGAGGGACTGAGAGCCTCATGGACGGCTGGCCAACTGGGTCGTGAACTTTTCAAAGCTCAAAGCTCACAGCTCGCAGGGGATGCGGGGGACAGGGCAGGACAGATCAGCCCTGGCCTGGTGTGATGGTTGGGAGGCGACCGACCATCGACCATAACGAAAGGGGGGGGGGGGGGGGGGATCACCAGCATCACCCTTGGCACCTTATGGTTGTACATACAGTTCAATACAACCCGTGTAGTACATACATACATACGGCTTACACCGATCTTTACTCTAGGCTATCAACAGTGACACAGTGAAGTGATTGCGGTTCGCTGCTAAGAAGAGGTGAATCAGCAGTGCAGTGCAGCAGCCACTTCCCCCCCGCCGCGGTGGCAGGCTGGCTTCTAGCCATTGCGAGAGAAGAGGGAAGCAGGACTGCATCTGCGGTCTGCACCAGCACCGACTCTGGCTCTGACTCTGGCACCAGCAATGGGCTGCGCTGCATAAAGCCCCGTACCGTACCGTACCAGCCCTACGCATTACTATACTTGCATCAGGTCGTGCGGCAGTTCCCAGGCCCTCCCTGTATCTCAACCGGAGAATGGAGCTCACGCAAGGTAAGGTGGTGGCTGCGCTACAGTAGCAGCAGCCCTCCCCAACAAGTATGTAGCAGTATACTTGTGGACGGATACGGTACCGTGGGTAGAGATGCAGACTCAAGTCTGCTAACTGAGTACAGTACAGATTACAAGCGAATCTGACAGGGACCCATGAGGGTGGGCAAATTGCCGCATTGGGACGGGACGGGGTGGGGCATAGTACGGGTGTGTTAGGGAGGCCAGTGGCAACGAAGAAGCTTGACTATCACATCTTCCTCCGTCTTTATATAAGGTAGCGGACATGATGTCGAACGCAATGTAGGTATCAGAGCGCAACTCTCTCTACCGTGTCCCTGTGTCCCTTGCCCATCAAGTCCATAGGGTGCCGCTCGTCTTTGCCATTAATTGATTCGGGATTCTAGAAACTATTCATCAGTCTCTCTTCACCATGCCGCTCTCCAACGAGGCCATAATCACCCTCATCGGGGTTGTCGTCACCGTGCCCTCGGCTGCCCTTGTTCTATGGCGGGTATGCAACCACTCTCGCAGACCAGCTGAGCAGCCCTTGGGAGGTACCGTGCACCCAGCGCTTTTCTATTTCATTTCATCTGGTACAAAGCCAAAGCCCGGCGCTGATATTGATGCCGCCAACAAAGGAAACAAATACATGTCGAATAATGCCACGGGCAGGATATCAAGTGACGAGCTGCTCAACTACGCAGCCCACGCATCAGCCTCAGAGGTTGTCATTCTCTGCGCTACTGTTGACATTGGGCACATTCTCATCTACACTCGGAACGCTGTCCCAGAGGCCGGAGCACAAGCCAGACAGAGTGATGTCACAGCTAGTATTTCAGGGTCAAAAGCGCAGAGCCAACTACTGGTTTTATTTTCTTTGCAATAGATTCATTCCATTCCATCATCCGAGGTCTGGGGTTGATGTCCAGACATGCTCTGCTTAGAGTTTCGCTGGTGGCTCTCCTCCACGTGCGCCCCGGGCCATGTTTCCAGTTTTTGGTGGCCCAGGGTCACTGTAATCTTCTACTGACTGGGTGGGGGGTGCTGCCTTCTGGAACCCTTCCATCTTGTGCTACGCTTTTAGTCAATGTCCACCTCTAGGAAGCCCAAGTCATCCAAAGCCCTCCCAGAACCCATAGTTTATGTGTGATGCCCCATGATGCCAATGACGGGACACGCAGGAAACATGTAGGGCTGGCCTTGTTCCGCAGCAGGCGCCCCTTATATAGCATACACTCATAGTAGGTAGGTACCTAAGGTGCGTCACAAGGGCACGGACCACAAGAGCCAAGCTCGGCCGAGACAGCAGATCAGATTGGAACGGCGGATCGCCTCAAGCACTAATCAAGTACTAATCCGTAGCCAAAACATGAGCTTCGACGTGCCACCCACACAATGAGAAGGAGGAGCCCTGTATCGCCTCGCCTCGTTTCTCTCGCCCGACCAGGCAATGGAGCCGCCTCATAAGCCAAGTGGAGCGCGCCCAAGGCGGATTCTGGTGCTGGCCGGGTGGCGGAGCGAAATGACGCCTTGGGGGGCCCTTGGCTCAAAAGGGTGAGCTGAATAACTCGGAAGGCCGCCATGCCCAAGATTCCCATCTGCGGAACCGCAGCGCTGCCTAGCACGTTTCAGTACGGAAAACAGCCGGGCGGATGGCTCCCAAAGCCGAGCTGGCTGGCTGTCATCCGATTGTGAATGTGACTGCGATCGCGACAAGCCCAGGCAACTCAACTCCACCACAAGGCATTTTCCCGTGGCCTCATGCCCGTTTCGGCACCGAGCCCGGGTCATGAGTTGCGTCTCTCTCAGACTACGCTGGTCTGTAGAGTGGAGGGCAGAGACTAAGGATTATAAAGAGATGCCATCGCCAACGCCGTAGCCAGTGTCTGGCACCATCTCACCATCTCACCATCTCACCATCTCACCACCCCACCACGCACTCTTCATCTTTACACCGCAAATTCTCAACCCATTCTTCACATCTAAGCAACCATGTGCTTGTGCTTCCCGCGTCGCAAAAAGGCCTCTCAGTCGGTGAGCGGCAAGCGAATCACCAAACTCGACGCAAAGCCCGTAGGAGGGACGACCGCCGGCCGCCCCGTCAACGATAACCGTCCGCAACAGCAACAACAAATGCAGCAGCAGCAGCAGCAGCAGCAGCAGAGTGCCATGCTGCAGGGCTTCTCTGGTGCCGACTCGGCGCCGCATCATACTACATCAAAGGCTACGCAGCCCAACGTCGAGCAGACTCCAACGTCGACGTACGTCAACTACAGCCATAACTCTGGCAGCGGTGGTCATGGCGGTAGTGGCTATGGCGGTGGAGGCTATGGCGGTGGTGGTTATGGAAGTGGTAGTCACAGTGGTGGTGGTTACAGTGGTGGTGGTAGTAGCTCCGGCGGCGGCGGCTGCGGTGGTGGTGATAGCGGAGGAGGTGGAGGCGGAGACGGAGGCGGCGGCGGCGGCGGTGGCGGCGATTGATTGATTGATTGATTGATTGAAGCAATGACCAAACATTGGGTTGACGAGGTGATGAGAACGGGACTAAATCGCAGTGTATATCACGATAGATGTCGAGAATCGGGTGTGGCTTTCTCTGTTTACATGGTTTGGCATATAGACACTTGGACAATCTCATCTGTTACCTTGTATCTTCTCTATACATTCTTGACATTGCTAGACGCAAGAGGTCTCTTGTGGTTTGATATGACACTTTGAAAACCACAGTGTCTCTAGGTGCTTTCTCTTTTCAGTCGTCTAATGGAAGCTTTCGCAGCCCCAGCAGCTGTGTGTTTTGCAACTATCAAACTTGGACCATTTCTTGATTGAGGCGGTTGTTATACTTCTTCGTCATTACCTCCTTCAATCCTCATGTGGTGGCCTCGGAGCTTAATCAATTTCCCCTTGCGTTGTTGTCGATTCGAACAGCAGGTAAACAAATCCTTCTCTTCCCCGGTGTTGCATTCAATATAGGCGTACAATCAACAATTCATATGCTTTCGGCCTTGACGGACCAGGAATCAATAAATCAGGTTTGTACATGAAATAGCAATAAAGATGTTGGCCCACTCCAGCCCTCTACTTTTTGATATGTGATGACTTCTCAATCTCGTTGGCAGCCACCCCAAGCGTATTCTCGAGATTCGTTCCCACGGACCCCAGGATATTTCCAACTGGCGTGATACCGGTGCCTGCGTTTACTGTGTCGCCTGTAAATGATGATGTTAGTTTCGCCGACGCACGCACCCTCGTCTTCGCGATGGCTTACCCAGACCCCGAGTCAGCGCTCCGGTTGTGTTTCCCACTGTTCCGAGCAACCCTCCGACGAGTCCTCCAACGCCAGTGGTCACTGCGTTGAGGCCAGTCGTGGCTTGGCTGCCGAGGTTGTTGTCTTTGTTGTTATCGAGAACCATTTTTGATAATATCCCCTCAAAGGATCCTCAGACTTGTTCAGGTAGGCAAAAGTGATATGAGTTCGTTCGTGTGCAGGGCTGACAATGTTTGGTTCTTATGCAGCAGGTCCACCTAGCTCTTGATGCAAGCATCTCGATTCTTATACTTGGCTATAGTACATCGTGATATAGCATGACGTCAGGAGAGATGCGATCCCATGGCCACCTGTTCGCAGGGGGTCGACAGGACCGTTCTTCAGTTTATCCCAGTATGACGTCTTCTTGGATGGGCTGGTGTGCCACATGTTCCCGTTGGAATTGAGTTATGTCATTGGGAATCGTCTGTTGGGTAATGTGATGAGATCAAAGGGGGTCGCATGACCAGGTACAACAAGAGATGCTCAAGATATAAGAATCGCTTAGACCAAATAAGACAATTCGGAAGCAAAGGTCTCTTAAGTTTCCAGCAACATGCAATCAGAATCACAGTTAATGATGAAACCAGTAACATGGTATGAGCTATCTGTGCCGGTATGCTTTCGGGCGAAGCTATCTCCAATCCAATACAGTTAAAGTCATAAGGGTTCACCTGTCACGGAACCGAGGTCGATCATAGATCAGTTCACAAACCATGGAGAATGGCGCTACTACAAGGCCCAGCCACATGGGGGAAAAAAAACCGATGGTTTGCATGTCGCTAGTTGTATGTGTATATGCCAGTCACTGCCTACTCCTTCTTGATGTTGGATCCTTTCTTGACACCATCGCCGACATTACCGAGACCCTGACCGAGGCCACCCCCAATGTTTCCGACCCCCTCGCCGACTCCCTCTGTGACCGCCGATGTCGTGTTTCCAACGGTGTTGAGTACTCCGCCCACGAGCCCCCCGGCGGTGCTGGTTACCGTGTTGGCTCCTCCGAGGGCTTGATCGGCGATGCCTGACTCTTTCTTGGTGCCGTCGCTCATTTTGGTGGTTGTGATGCGTGTGCTGAACTGACTGAGATGTGTAAAGACACTTGTGAAGAGAGGAAATAACTTTAGAGATGGGGATAAAAGGTGATGTGAGTTTTTTGTCTAAAACAGCCCGGATATCATGGCTTATAAGTCCTACCTGCAGTCCGTCTACGGAATATCAGATCGAAGACTGCAGCAGTAAGACGGAGTGACGTCAATTACTTGGATCTTGATCTCATCATGGTATAGTTGCCAGCCTTGAGCTTCGCAGCTGGGCAAAGATGGACATCAAACTCAGGGATCCGACTTGTGTGATACATACGACTTTTGCTACAATGACTTGAAGCATCCGTCCTTTGAGAGTTGCTGATATCAATCTAGCACTCCCCAACGTCATGCGGAGGCGAATGTGCTGCCATATGCTGTCATCCAGCGGCGCTTGCAGGGTATATGCTTGCGTTATGCCACTCATCGACCGATAGGCGAGTTCCGCCTTGCTCGCTGCCTCTCCCAAGCCGGCATCGCCCACTTCTCCATGTACTCTGACCTCATAAGCTGCTCCGCCGTCAGCCCTCTGATCAGGTTCAAAGGTCACCATTCCCCTCAAAAGGTCCCCCAAAACCCGCATCTCACCCTCCTGCACATCCCACTGACACGTCTCGGGTATCTCGCCACGTCCCATCTCCCATATGCGCTGATGCAAAGGTCGAAGCATAGACGCGGGGATGTTCTTGACGTTGCTGAGCCAAGTTTCATCTGACTTGGCAAACTCGTCGCATTTCTCCCAGCTATCCCACCAAGGAGCGGGTGGCGGACCGAGCGTGCAAACCATGTGAAGCACGATGTCCTCGCAGCCCCAGCTAAACAGCGTTGTAGAGGTTCATCGCGAGCCAGCCAAACTGTCGAATAGCCACCGAACCCGAGCTTGTGGACAACCTTGTATCGACCATTGTGGAAGACTTCGCCGATGAGGGTAGGATGGTAGCTTCCAATGGTGTAATTCTCCAAGTCGTCGACGTCAATAACTGGAACATAGATTAGCTTGTGTGGCGGGGAATCGTTGCGGACCATGGAACAAGCTCCTTGATGGCGGGAACATTGCAGGCTTTGGTTTGTGCGAGTTAATGGTGACCAGTGCCAGTTACGTGACAGAGATTGCCTATGGTATAAATTCAAACGTGGTCGCAGACGAGTACGAGCTGTTTGAATCATGGCAGTCGATGTCCCTATGGGCCATGAGTAATGATCTACGTGCTTTGACGTGATGGATGAGTGAAAAATTGAAAACGGTAATCTATAACTTCCGCGGGCTTGGCTTGATTCCTAGACTCGCTTTCGTCTGACTTTCAGAGCGCATGTAATGGTGTTATGGCTGCCTCGATACTGACAGCTGCTGGACACAAATATTCGCCAATCCAGTTATATGATGAAGCCACCAACTGAATCAAATCCATGGAAGATCATCATTTAAATCTCAGCATCAATGTCAATCGTAGAGGCCAGCAATAATGACTTGTAAGCATGGAAATGGAGGACCATATCAACTGCCACGTACATGGAACTTCTGCAGGTCCGAAGCCAATATTGCGAACCTGTGTCTTTCTACCTGCCGTTCTTTGATCCACACAACTACAGCGGAAAGGCAAAGAATCCGGACGATTGCTGATACTCAAGATCCCAGCGTTAGCATAGCATGCTAATGAACACTCATGTAAGATATACTATTGGAGATACCCAGTGGCCCTAAGAATAACCCTGGGTTTAGTATATTCTGTCTCTTCTTCCACTCGGTCATGGTAAATTCTAATGCAGTATCTAATCATATGTCTCGGTTATTTCAGAAGGGACGGTATTGTTTAAAGGTCATGCTACCTTGAGTAAACAAGTCAGTCACCTCACAAGTCAGAACTGGCCTAAACCAGCGTGATCGCCGCTAATCTGTAGATCACAGGCCCCCTACAGAGGAAGATGGGCGCGAGAATCGACAAGGTGGCGGCGAGCTGCGATTGGACGGCATTATCCCTGCGTAAATCTCGAATCCCCAGAGATTGTCACGTCGAGGAGAGTAGGGGCGCACGACGTCATCTTTGCGGCGCAGCACAAAGGTTCGTCTGCTTTATATGGACAAGGAAACTGTAGGGAGGGCACGACTGATGTCAGTCGAGCAATCATATCCAGCATCGTGGTGATGGGCGGCCAACAAGCCTACTGGAAGGTTGCGCGCGTGGAATAGTGAGATGGAAGAAGGCAGTGATGGACGTGTTTATGATGAGGTGGAGGCAAATAGGCAAATCATTCAGCTTGGGATATTAGCAGCGTTCGATTATTGATGTCTATGAACGGCACCGATCATCATGAGCTTTGTCTATATAAGTATGTCCTTGGAACTGAAGAGCAATGATTTAGGATATATCCACAATAAGCGTTTCTTTACAACACTAAAGTAACCCGAAAAGTGACATTGTATTATACCTAACTGAAGACATCTTACACTTTGAGATAGTCAGCTGCATCATGTCTCCCCAGTATGCTTGATCTCGTCACCACTCCCCATCTCTCACCCTCATTGCTGATGGATCCAGCAGCTCCAAGCGGCGATTCTCGCTCAGCGCAATCTCTCCTGCTGCCCGGCGATACAACAAAGTCATGAGCCAGAGAAGCGAACACCGCCACTCCATTGACTCGACAGTCAGTGCCTCTTCGGTCGGCGACATGCCCGTCGTCCAGGTCCAGAGCTTCCTCGTCGACCCAGCTTTCCGCTGGAGCACAGCCAACCGAAGCGGCTAAGCGTGCGTTCTTTCTTCTTGTTGTAAATTACTAGGCAGAGTTGCGGTTTGGTCGGTCACGGGAAATTGTACGATATAGGCGAAGGGGATTAAATATTGGCACTGGGATAAGCACATATGTGCGTTGTGCAAGACTTGGCGGTTGGTGACACGCAACGTGACAGCTAATGCTTCTTCCGATGTCTCTTGTTTCGTCAAACTTGTTTGATTTAAAAGTGATCGACTGGCCTTGCCAACTTGGGCTTCGTCATTCATATAAGTGTCATTGTATATGTGGGAACCTATATCCGCAGCGTCATGTAAACGATGGTATCGCCTTTCTCAAGCCTTTGCCTCCCCATTCGTCTCAGTCTCACCCTTCTTAACCCCATTCTCCTCCGACGGCGCAAGAAGCTGGCGAGCCTGCGCCAGATCCTGCGCCATCATGGCCAAGTGCACGACGTCGGCCGACATGACCATCATCGACATCCTCTCGCCGGCCTTCTTGAGCGACTCCTCGCTGCCAAACGGCGGCGAGGCAAAGGCGAAGCCCGAGTACGGCTTGTCGTGCTTGTCGAGGACCGCAAAGAACTTTTCCCGCGCCGCGAGCCACTCGGGCTCGGTGCCGCCCATGCCTCCGTTGCCGGGGAGGTTCATGCTGATGCGGGCGTCGAGGGAGCCCAGCCAGACGACGTCGATGTCGGGGACCTCGGTCAGGATGGCGTCGAGGTTGTTGATTCCTAAGAGATGGTGAGCAATGATTGGAGAGGATGGTGGATGGAATTCGTGGGTCGCTAACCCTCAAGTGTCTCAATCTGAATCATAATGGCAGCTTGGTCATTGAGACATCTGTGAATGTCCCGGGTCGAGTCATAGGCCATGTCGGTGATTCCAGGCAAGAGTCTGAAAGGCGGAGCAGAGCGTGTTCCCTTCTGGTTTGTCCCGTACTTGGCTGCCGAGACAACATGCTGCGCTTCCGCAACCGTTTCGACCTGTTTCTTGATGTAAGCTAACTGAAGTCACAGGCATAACATTTCCATGATAACATGAGACGGACCTGGGGAATGACGATGCTCGCGCCCGCATCCAACGCATAGCCAATGGCAGCGTGATCATGGCCAGGAACACGCACAAAGGGGATCGTGTGGCCCTCGCTCATAAACATGGTCTCGTGTACCATGGTAGTCATGGTCTCGACATTGCACGAGGTGTGCTCCCAATCGATCCACACCACGTCAAACTTCATCGGGCTGAGCATCCGCGTGACGGGCACCGAGCTGACGGATGCGTAGTAGCCCAGGAGGGGTGGAATCTTCTTCTTGTGGGCGTCCCGGATGGCCTCTCGGGCGCGATGGGGCTGGAAGAGCGACGGGGCGGCGTAGGCCCTCATGCCTTGGTTGCCGGTGAAGACCATTGTGACTGGAGGGATTTGAGGCGAGAATTACCGGATAGTCTAATCGATGAGGTGAGATGGATTTGGAAATGACTGGCAGCGGGCGGGAATGGTCTTATATACACATGGTTTGAGGCTGATGCCAATGCTGACATCAACGGCTCCGGCACCACGTTCTATTTTCGCACCATAAGCCCGGTTACAGCACGGTCAAGGGCCCGATTGACCACCCGAGGAGATCTACCAAAGGGCTAAACGATGCGACTGGAACTAGGCTCCCATGTCCGGTCGGTGTAAGCGGAGTCTCCCACACATGTGAAAGCGAGCACGGCCGCTCGGTTGGTTCGTCATGATCAAACGGGGCCCGTGTTAAGAGGGTTGATACCCCGGAAGGGAGGAGACTGGGACATGTATCAGAAGGTGGAGAAGCTTCTCAAAAGGTACTGTTGCGGGGATGGGAGGAATGCTGTGTGTCTCTGGCGACCATGACTGAGCATTGGCTTTCTACCTGGAGCCAGCCATGATCTATCATGGATCATCAATGACTGCAACGTTGGGACGCCAGTCGGCATCAGTGCCAAGGGCAACAATGCCACCTAGAACCTGTCTACTCCCCACGTCACTTCCCCACTAGAATGCATTCTCTGGCCGGTGTTGATGGCAAAAGATCCCGTTCTATCCCTCGAAAACACCCCGGCTTTCGGAGCTCTCCCGCAGCATGTAACCCCGTGCGTTGGGGATAAGAGGCGGATACACGGAATCCTACCCTTGCCGATCCGCAAACTCCGAGCGGGCATCCGGGTCCGCTGGTGGTTAGTGGGCTAATTGTATCCGACACGATGCGACTGTGACGCTTTGCCAATGCCACTGTAAGCGCTATCCGGCGACAGCTGTACGTGAGCTTGATAGGCTGATGGGCTCCGAGAAACCAGCCACCATGGCTACTGCTTATGAGAGCTTCACGGGCCATAAGCGCTAAGGCGTGAGCATTGAGTTGTCGCTGAGCTGACAGTCTACAACATATCAATGACGAGCCACGCAGGCTTGTTGTTTTGAAGATGGGATGACTGCCGTCGAAACGAATAGGCAGATGCAGACACAGAGAGAGTGCAATTGATCTCTGACCAGGGCATGGACTCATGGACTCATGGTTGTAGTCAAGGGTTAGAGGTATTCTCATTGCAATGCTCCGTAGAGGTGGAAACACCCAGACCTGCCACGAATAGTGACGCTCGCCACCCAAGACGAGCGCTGAGCTGAGCTTCACCCGTATGTTAAGGCTGTCTCGTGCCGACTCGTAGTCCGAGCCATGTGTTGGTAAACAAGATGAGGACGAAACAGTCTATTTGCTTTCTTATATAGAATAGAGGAATGCTAGGTCATGGCTCGGCCAACAGGACGAGGTGCCAACAAGTAATATGGACAGGGAGCACGGCATCATTACGACTCGCAGTGCCACATGCTCAGCATCACCTCTCGCTCATGGATATCATATCTTTTTCCTTTTTCCTTCTTGGTCCATTCCTTCTAGTCCATTGCAACAACTGTGAAAATCCCCGAAAATACAAGAAAGAAAGAAAAAGTCCAACACCAGTTTTGCTTTTCAAGTCATCAAATCTCATCAGGCCGCGCGCGCGACAACACGCAGCTCACACGCTGATGGTGCGGAAGACGCTAAACTCCTCGCCCGTGGCAACCAGGCTGCCGGTGATGTGCGGGTGCCAGTGGACCTCCTTGACGTCCTTGAGGTAGTGCACAAAGAGCAGCTGCGGGGGCACGTCCTTGACGCCGGCCGTGTCCTTGCTCTCCTCGTCGTCGAGCTCGACGGCCAGATCCCAGAGGGTGACGGTGTTGTCACCGGCGGCGACGGCGACGATGGAGTCGTCGGTGGGGTGCCACTCGACGCTGGTAATCTGCTCCTTGTGGAAGCCGAAGCTGGCAATGGGCTGGGGCTTGGAATCACTCGTCTTCCACTGGCGCAGGTCCCAGACGCCCCAGGTGCCGTCGTCGGCGCCCGTGGCCAACAGGTGCGACGTCTGGCGGGACCACGACATGACGTTGACGTCGTAGTCGGAGACCTGGACGGTGATGGCCGGGTTGCGCGACTTGGAGCGGACGTCCCAGACGCGGACGGTGCCGTCGCTCGAGGCGGAGGCGAAGACAGACTGCTCCGAGGGGGACCACTGCAGCTCCTCGACGCTGCTCTTGTGGCCCTGGAAGGGGCGGTTGTCGGTGACCCAGCCGCCGCCGTCGGTGCGCGAGGTGAGGTAGATGAGGCCGTCGTTGTCGCCGGTGAGCAAGCGCGGGTTGGCCGAGGCGGCGGGGGACCAGTCGACGGCGTAGCCCTCGTTCTTGTGGACGCGGATGGTGGAGATGGCCTTGTTCTGCTGGGTGGAGATGGTGGTGCCCGGGTTGTCAAAGGCGGCGAGGTGGGGGGAGATGTCGTGGATGAAGACGTTGGACGACTCCGTCATGGTGGCCGTGAGCGTCGTGTTGGTGGCGGGGATGTGGTGCGCGCGGATGCGGTTCGTCGTGGAGCTGAGGGGGATCGACTTGCTCTCGAGGATGGGGTCGGCGTCCTCGTCGTCGTCGGACTCGTCGTCGGACTCTTCGCCCTCGGGGCGGTTCATGCGGCTGAGGCCGCTGAGCTTCATGACCATGATCTGGTTCTCGCCCGCGCGCGCCGTCTCGGCCTGGGTGCCGGCGACGGTGTACATGGTGGCCGGGTACGCCTTGCGGTTGTCGCCCAGGTTGTCGCGCAAAATGTCAAACGACAGGCAGGGCCACGGCGTGCTGAGGTTGTGCAGCATCTCGTACGTCGTCACATCGGGGGCGAGTGTCTGGCCAGGCTCGAGCTTGCTGCGGCCGACAATAAAGGTGCCTTGGTCGACTTCCATGGCGTCTGTCCCGATGTTAGAATCAGGTTCCAAACAGTTGAATACTTTGGCTCTCGAGCTGCTCACCAGCCTTCTCCTCGGCCTCGCGCTCGGCATCGGGTCGTCCATCTACGCCAGCCTCGAGAATCTCGTCCTCGCTCTCAAACTCGTCCTCGAACTCGTCCTCAAACTCGCCCATCTCGCGGTCCTTTTCGTTGGTGTCAATGTCCATGGCCTCGGGCCTCTGGCCGCTCTTGGCAGGAGCATCGCCGTGGTCGGCGTCGGCGGTGCGCTTGGCCATCTCGAAGGGTGGTGATGTTAATGTGAATTGTCGAGGTGTTGAAGCCTTTTTTTCTCTGCCCCTCCGAAGGAACTGTACTCTTGTCATAAAAATTTCAAGCAGCCATGGCCATGAAGAAAGAACCCCGCCATGAGGGCGATGGTGCCGGGGATTAGCCGGTATATCTCGAACATGATGGTTTACTGTGGCTGGTGACTGTGGCTAGACGCGGGCCATTTTAGAGCTCATTCTCGCTTCGTGTATCCCATCCTCATCAACAATGCCTCGTAATAATATCCTCATAAAGCCTTTAGTAACTTCGATGGGCAGGCTATATACTAGAGAAAAGTAACCTAGCTATATTAGGTCTTCATTTCCCTTCTTCCTCCTCCTTATCCCTTTCCCACCATTTTACTTCTATTCTTTCTCTACTTCCGAAATTCGTAAAGTAATACGAACTTTTACCTCATCATCCTCATAACTAGAACGGAAACCCATGCATGGATAGAGTTTCCCAGTCCTGAAATCGTGGCCCTCCAATGCGTTCCCTATCGCATGTTAGTTATCCATACGGTATGGAATGATACAACAACTCACTAGAATCAAGTATTTTTCCGTTTCTCACCCGGTAGCCTTCTCCTGTTTTCAAGTTTAGGCTACAACCCATCACATCTCCCTCTTCACAAATCTCCTTATCGTTGCTCGGCTTGGGGTACCAATTCTCTATAAACAAGCCCCCATCGTCGGTGTGATACGCCCAGGATCCTCGGTCCCACCCGGGTACCCGGTCCTTTCGAACAGCAGACCGACAACATCCCAGTACAAATATCCTAATAAGCTTTTTATCAGTAGGGATGCTAGCATTGTGAAGAGGATCATGAAGGATAGAAGTTGGGACATTTGAATAAGATTGAGCAAGTGGATTGACTCCTAGAACTTACTTGCTGCGTGGAAGACGAACAATTTCTGCTTCAACGTAGAATGATACTGCATTTGGAGGGATTGCTTCTTGAGTGCGATACCAGCACGATTCGATGTTCAAGTCAAGGTTTGAGATTGCTGCGTCTGGATTACTATATTAGAAAAGGTGATGTCTCGGTTGGAAATAACTGACCCATAGTGATAGCCGGGGGCGGGTGGAATGTCGGCAATGGTGACCATGACAACCTGAAGCCTTCGCAATCATTGGAGAATGTCGATGGCTGACGATACGACGGGACGTATGAGCTCTCTTCAGACTTTTCAAGTTGGAGTCTATCGAGTAGTTCACGATGGCCGTACCTCTTAGCAATGTCAGTGAATCTCCAGTTGTCCTCGTCATAGAAGTCTGCTCTCGTCGCCAATGCATCTAATGCTATGCGCAAAAATCCAGATGTCGGGTATTTGACCATTAATTCTATGAGATTCGGAGTGGTAAAGACATTTGGTCCTGCGTTAGGATGCGAAAGCAATTCTTGGAGACATTCTTCATCAGACTTCTTTATTGCGAATGAGGCAGCTGCATGACCATCTTTATCGGGCTTCTGCAAGTCGACACGCTTTCTCTTGTCGTCGAGCAATAGTTTAACAACCTCCACGTTGCTATGGCATAGGGCAAAGTGTAGAGGGGTATAGTTGTAACACTTCGATGCCTGTCGATTGACGTCGACCGCCTCTGCTTCTAGGAATATCTCGACGGTTTTGACATGCCCCTGTTCGCAAGCTCAGGCTAGGAGGGACTGATCGTATCCAGAATCTCCCTTGTTGATGTCGAATCCCTTGAACTGCTCGCTGAGATCATCCTTATGAATCTGGTTGATAACGTTTCTAATGAAACCATGGCAATTGTTGAGCTTGCAGGCTTCCATCAATGGTGTCCTCCCATACCTGTTTGTGATGTTGAGATCAGCTTCCATCGAAAGTAGAAAGGAGGCCATTTCGTCATCGCCTGTTATTACAGCCAAACGCAATGGTGTGTCTCCGTCATCGCATTTCAGATTGACGCGCTCTGGTTTTCCAACCAGATGAGATCTCAAGAAATCAGTTGGGTCTGCCTTGCCACCTTTCTGTTTCCAAAGGACTGCATAATGGAGCGGCGTCTGCCCCTCCTTGTCCTTTGAGTCAACGCTGGCGCCCTTTTCTACAAGGATGCGACATACTAACATCTCTTGACTAACAACAGCAAGATGCAACGGTGTTTGGCCCTTGTAATCGCGCACGTCCATATCCCTCATAGATTCGGCAAGCCATCTAACGACGTAGGCGCAGTAGCCATTGGACCACTTTTGGGACAAGACGGCATGATGAAGAGCTGATCTTCCATCTTTGTCCTTTTCAAACTCCCTATACTCCCAAAAGCGGAGTAGCAAACAAGTCATATCCAGATGACCAGAATTGCAAGCGAGCATCATGGGAGACTTGGAATTCTTGTCCAGGACCCAAGGGGAAGCACCCAAGTTTAGAAAGCATCCGGCCACGTTGCAGTTGTCGGCAAGAACTGCCAGGTGCAGAGGGGTTTGTCCGGTGTCGTTCTTGATGTCGACATTAAGTGAAGATGACTTGATCTTCTCTTTCAGCCATTCCATGTCTTCATCTTCGGTTAAGAATCGGCTTGCATAGTGTAGAAAGGTATGTTTCGTGCCCTCCTTAGCCTTGAACTTGTCGGAATGTCGTTTGAGAATCAGTTTCCCAATCTCCTTTTCTCTGGATTTGTTCTCGTTGAGGTATGAGAACAGTGATTTGTTGAAAATATCGAGCGCCTCAGGGTCAAAGGCCAAGTCTTTGCTTTCCAGAAGTTTCAACGCACAGTTATAGCGCCGCTTGGATACTGCCGTGTGAACAGGGCTTTGCTTCCAAATATCTTCGCTTATTCTAGTGTTGCTTGATTTATTCCACATATCTTCGCTTCTTCCACTGTCTAGTTCCTTGAACTTTCTCTCGTCTGAGAGAATCTCGACACATTTTATGTGTCCTCCTGCGGCGGTAAGATGCAGGGGTTTTCTTTCGTCTAATCCTCCCTTTGAGAGGATCGACATTATTGCTGGTAAATACTCCAGAAGAACATCAAGCAGAACAGAATTCCCATGTAAGGCTGCTATATGAACGGGGCTTCGTTCGAATTTATCAAGCCATGATCGCATCGGAGGGATTTCCTTGAAAATATCTCTGATCGCTGACCCTTCGCTGTCACTATCAAATTTGAGGCTTGGTCGAGCAGCAGCATAGTGAAGTGCTGTCCAACCGAAAATGTCTTGTTTCAAGATATTGTTCTCTAAGATCATGTTAGAACAGCGCAACACAATCTGGAGGCATGGCATTCCCCTACCAGATAGACTTGAAACAAATTCTTGCGCTGTTGCCGCATTTGCAGCCATATCATGAAAGTCTGAGAATTCAATTGGGGCCACTAATTCCTTGTTTTTCTGTGTGTCCGAGCTGAATGACTGAGACCAGATTTCAAAACTTTGGTCATTCTCGCAACACATGAAAATGTTCCTGAATATCTCCTGTCGTCCTTGTAGCTCGTAGAATGGTGAGAGCTTTCGGAGAATCGTTGAGAATGATTTGGAAAGTTTATCGAGTAGCTTCTGCAGTTCTCTCGGAACGCTATCGCTCGTGATCTGGGATGGGTTATCTTCAGCCCTTTTCCCATGCTCAGCTTCATTATTCCTTCCTGAAGAATCAGCATCGCTCGCTCTTGAACTACATCCGGTATCGGCTGACAAACTGTCATTTTTCGTCGATCTGGCTCGTGCATAAGATGAAGGGCTATGAGATAGATGAACTCCATCGTGTTCACTACTGCGGCTAATGACATGTACTCGTCAAGCCTTGCGCCCCCTTTCTCGGTTATCCAGTTCAGATAGTCGGTGTACCCCTGCCATTGAATAGCTCGCAGACTTCGGCCGAAGTAGAGGACATGTATTCAATCTCTGCAGCAGCGATATTTTCACGAGCACGCCCGATGAATGCCTTGAGGAAATAGGGCCCTTTGACCCGAATAGCACCTGAGATTGCGGCCACGATGCCTAATGGGACACAAGCAAAAATGATGTGATCGTGCCAAGTAAAACTTTCACTGAGAAATTGCCGGGCAAATTGCTCCCCGAAAAGTGACAGAATCCTGGTATTCCAATATTAACTTCACAGTAAGGGACTTGAGCCGGGTCGCTGAACTTACGGTGCAACGTCAGAGAAGACATTGAGAAGAAATTCGGTGTCGTCGTCGTCGTCTGCTGCTACGCCACTCGCTGACAGCAGCAGCACGGCAGCTAGGATGTGGGGAGACCTCCTAGTGAACATGATTTGCAGTGCCGTGGAATGGAAATTTGCATTGTCTGGCTTGGGAGCGGATGCGCAGGACAAAGTTGAGCAACATCATTTAAGTAGACAACAATGTAGACTGTCTGAGGAAACATGGACAAGCAGCGAGGCAGCGAGGCTGGCAGCAACAAGCCTCACCTGGAATAGGGACCTGCACTGCAGAGACAGGCTGCAGCCATATGCAGTTGGGCGCTCAACATTGCCATTCCCATGGAGAGCTGAAAAGCAGCCAAACACAGCTCCGCACCGATGAACAATAAGACATAAGACAGCGAGACTACTTGCGTCCGCAGCCAGCCTGCCAGCCTCCTCACTGAGTTGTCGCCTATCACATTCAAGGCAGGTTCTGCCGCCAGGCTGAATACCGCTATGGATTATGATATGTCACCATGCAAGACCAAGACACAGCAATGCGCGGGCTCGAGACTCAGCCGCAGTGATTGACATTTAGTAAAGGTAGGTAGGTCTACCCGGCCGCCAGGACCGGGTTCAATGCATCTTCTGTTCTTAGCTTTGAAGAATGTAGCGACGTTCTTTCGAGGCCTGGTTTCTCTTTGAACAGCCCAGTGTGCCTGACTTCGCTTCTCGACGAACAAGAGCACAGAAAACCTATGTCTTTGGGCCTTGGGGTGGGATGACTGATTTGGCAAGGCTTTGAAGGTCCAAGACAGATTCAGATCTAGAGTCAGGAAGGCAACTCCCTCTATCACGCCAACCGCTGCCAAACCTGGCTAGTATCTGACATACATCCGATAGACAGATGTATGTGTATGCATATGGTGTATGGATACGGCAGCCACAGCGGCAATTCTGCCTCACACTCTTGCTAGTTAGACAATGGACGTTAAACAATAACTGCGCAAGAGACCGAACAGAACGAGACTGGTAATTACAGTTTGGTCTTTTCATTACTTACTATTTTATGCTGCGTGCATCCAGCTTTCCACTCCTTGTCTGACTTGTTAAATCAATCTCGCAGACTGCCGAGTAGTCGAGATGCCTCGTGTGGTGGGTATTCGCGCGCTTGTACTAGTGCTATGCAACTTTGGGCCATCATGTCGGCATTGCAACCACAACCACAGAAGCCATGAGAGACATGTGTGGTATTTGTGACACTTGTGACACTTGTGACGTTTGTGTAACCCTACTATTGCCACGGAAAGCCATGCAATCCCACGCCCATGCAAGTTGGGCCATCTTCCCAAAATTGCATGCATGTACTGTACTGTACGACACCAAGCACGTCATTGAAGCCCGCTCCATCTCCCCCCAAAGCATCTGGCATGTGGCTGGCATTTTCCACGAGGGCTGGTTTGTCATCAATCTCTCTGAGTAATCTGCAACCCCGCCACCTCATTGCATTTCAAACTCCCCCCCCCCCCCCCCACTTGCCCCCTCCCCCTCGTCAGCCTGGCACTGCAGCGCCACAGTACCTCGCCTCGCACGCATCTTCACAGCGTAGGCCAAGTACACTTGGCTGCCCATTACCAATCCACGCCGCTTGCTCACTCCTCCCGAGGAGCTCCATATATGAGCAAATCTACACCACCGCGTCCCCCGGCTTTCTTTTTCTTCCCAGACCTTATTACCGCAACTCCAGCTTCCCACTTCTATTCCACTACTGCCATCGACCTCCCATCTTTCGACTTCCAATACATTCATCCTCTTTTCACACCAACAAATCCCACACCCCGACTCAACACGCCACCATGTCCGTCATCGACATCACCTCCAAGGCGCAGTTCGACCAGCTCGCCAAGGACAACAAGTTTGTCGCCCTCCAGGCGCACGCCTCGTGGTGCGGCCCCTGCAAGGCCATCTCGCCCTTCTTCGTCAAGCACGCCGACCTGCACACCAAGCCCGACACCTTTGTCTTTGCCCGCTTCGACACCGACGAGGTCCCCGACCTCGCCTTTGAGCTCGGCATCCGCAGCATCCCCGCCTTCTTCTTCTTCCAGGACGGCGACAAGGACAGCGACCTCGCCGGCGCCAACCCGCCCGCCCTCCAGAAGAAGATTACCGAGATCGCCGAGAAGGCCCAGGGCCTCTCCACCGACGAGAACTTTTAAGTTTTGCTATCAACCCGCCCGGCATGGGGAGTCAAACTCGTCCCTTGTTCCGGCTGGGGAAAAGAACACACACTCGCTCGTCCGCTTCATCTAGAGCTCGCGCGGCCATCCGCGCCATGATTTTTGCAACATAGGAGAGACGTACGTCAAAGCTACGGCGTAGAGGCGTGTCAAAGGGGTCGTCTCGACAAGCTGGCCACCACCATTACATTACCCCTCCTCCTCAACCAACCAACCCCCCCACCAAAAAGCACGGAAGCTGTCGTCACAATGCGCCAGCGCCCATCATAGATAGGCCTGCTTGGGCATGTAGCTTCTGATCAAGACAAGTACAATACCATTTCACAAGACGTTGTGTCGACTTTTTTGTAGTCGCCAGCTTTTAAATTGAATTGTGCTTGATTCTGTTCGAATTGAAACTCTCCCCCATAGTCGCTCCCCCTCTTGTCGGTTGAGAGCCGACATCTAGCGGCTTACAATGACCCAAACGTAAACAGTACAAAGCAAAATTCGCTCCGGGGTATCCCTTGCCCCGTGTATGTTGCCAGAATCGGGTCCTGTGATAGAATAGCCCCTCTCTACCCAATTGGTCCCCCTCCCCACTCCTACTTTTTCTGTCCTGAATCAAAAGGGTTTCCAAGACTCCTGGCGTTTCAGCACCTAAATCACTTTGGCTAGTCGCTACATACTGATACACGTGTAATAATCTTTTGACCGTGCAATATCCAAAACGCCGTACAATAATAAGGGAATGAAAAGAGAGAGAGAGAGTGTGTGTGTGAATCTGTGGTATGTCCGGGAAATCAAATGGTAAAAGAAATAGAGGCGCTAAGGTTGTTCGTTGAATGTCTTGGTGTCGTGGTGCTGCTTCGCGAGCAGCACTCTTCTCGTCGCTCTGTGAAATGTCACATGCCTTCGTGAGGCATGCATGGTATTGGCAAAGTGGTTGGTTACTGGGCGGTCTCGGCAAGGCCTCGCTCAGCCATGTTCCTGATTTTGGGGTTGGGCAAGTCTCCCGACTCGGAGCTCATCCGGCCGACGCCTGAATCGACCCTCTTCTTACTCGGCGTCGTTTCTTCGTCAACCTCGCGCACCGCATCCGTCTCCACCATGGACATGGCCAGCGGGGACCTCACCATCAACGCCGGCCCCGCGGACCGTCGCCGGGAAGTCTTGTCCTCGCCGGCGCTCAGGTGGCCGTTGACTGTACCGTGGGTAGGCGACCGTATCGGTTCCTCCCCAATCAGGGAAGGGGTGCTGAGGACAGACGAGTACCTTCGGTTGCTCCTCCACCGCCAGAAACTCTCGGTCCTGTCCTCTTTGAGGTCGGTGTCGGACGCGCTGATGAGGCTGAAGCTGGGAATGGGAGGGCTGGCCAGCCCGCCAGTCTTGGGCCTGTCGCCCACGCTGTTGGTCGTTGTTCCGTTGGATCGGACGCTTCTCGGCGGACTCGTAGGGCTCGTGGGTACCACAAGAGGTTTCCTCGACCCCTCTGGCCGGATGACGGGCGATACCACCCGCTTAGCCGGGGATGCCGAGCGGTCACCCCTCGTGTGGATGCCCAGCCCGGTCGTGTCCCTCTCGCGGCTACCGTCCACGTCGTGCCGCCACCTGTTGATCCGATCCGATGCATGCTGGAGCTGGACCGGGTTGGCCCCGAGGTTGAGGGATCCCCGCCTCGACTGGACACGGCTGCTGGCGCTCGTCTTGGTCATGACGCTGCCGCTCCGGCCGACGCCCGACTTCCTACCCGAGAACTTGGACGACGTCTCCCAGATGCCCTGCTGCCGCTTGACGCAGGCGCAATCCTGTCGAAACACCTTGATCGTCCCCGTTCTATCGGTGGTGATGACAATGTTGCCGTCGTAGTGCTTGGAGCGCTCCAGGTACGCGGGCGTCTCCTCGGGCCGCCTCAAGCTGGGCGACGTGTCGCCTGTGCCCTCCTCGGACTGGGCCGACTGGCTCGCCGTGCTCTCTTCCAGACTGCGCAGCATAATGGGAGGCGGGTTGCACAGGTCAAAGATGGGGTCTCCCGACGCACTCAGCAGCTGCCGGCTCTTTGTCGGCGCAATCAAGGCCGTGGTGACGACCTCGGGGTGCGCGTCGAAGCACTCGTACGGCTGCTTGTCGCGGATCTCCCCGTCCTGGCCGAGCTGCCAGATGTAGGCCATGCGGTCCTCGCTGCCGGAGATGATGTAGTTGGAGTCGTCGCTGAAGCGCGCGTGGATCTGGCTCGACTGGTTCTCGAGACCCTTGTACTTGACCTGGACCACCTTGTCGTTGAGGTTGTAGATGCGCACGCGGGAGTCGTTGGAGCTGATGAGGACCTTTGTGATGCCGGCCTCTGGGCCCGAGGGGACAGTCATGGTCCGGATGCCTGTAATCTTGCTACCCTTGGCATTCTTGCCTCGGGATGATCGAACGTGGAGGTGGTACTTGAGCTTGAGGCCCTCGGTGGCGTAAAAGGTGCACATGCCGCTCAAGACGCCGCAGATGGCGATTTTCCCGTCTGGCGTAAAGGCGACGGCCGTGATGAACTCTGTCGTCGGCGCCTGGTAAGCGACCGTCTTGTCGGGGATGCTCCACAGCCTCAGCTGCGCATCCAAGGATCCGGATAGGAAGAAGCGGTCGTCGGTGGGGTGGAAGGCGATGGAGGTGACGAGGTCCTTGTGCTTGAAGGTGGCAAGGCAGTCGCGCCGGCTTATGTGCCAGAGGCAGACGGTCTTGTCCATGGAAGACGAGAGCAGGAAGTTGTTCTTGCTCCAGCTGAGGGCCAGGACCTCGCCGGTGTGGCCCTTGTACTCGCGGATCGGCTTGGTTTGGAAGACGGGGGCGCTGAGGCGCTCGACGTTGGCTTCGTTCTGGGCCTCCTCCTCCTCGTGGGCCCTCCGCTCCTCGGGGGTCGAGATGACGGCGAAGACGCGGACGATCTGGTCCTTGCCGGCGACAGCGAGATACTTGCCGTCGAGACTGAACTCGGCGGCCCAGATGGCATCGCCGGCCTTTAGGATCTTGCTGCCGACGGCGGTGGCGGGGGCTCGTCGGGAGGGTTCGTGGTCGGCGGGTCGCGAGTGGCCCATGAGCTCCTGGGCGAGGAAGAGGTGGTTGAACTCCTTGGTCTTCTTGTTGTGGGCCTTGACGCGGATGTAGCGCGGGGGTTCCTTGTGGAAGGGGATGAAGCCGCCGCCGGCACCGACCACGGTGGTGAGGACCTGCGCATTGGTGCCATCGGTGCGCAAGTCGCCCAGTTCCGAGTCGGAGTCGTGCGCGTCGTCGTCCCTCCTGCGGCTTGCACGCATACCAAAGCGGCTGAAGAAGGAGGGTGCTTTTCTGCGAGGCGGGTGAGGGTGAGCGTGAGCCAGGGGCACATGGGTTGCGGGCGTATATCCAGACGACGTGATGCTGGCTATGGCGGCGGCGTACCTCTTGTCTTTGCCAGCACTGGCATCCGGCGCAAGTTGGACGCTCGGCGCTCTGCTGTGGTCGGAGCTGGCGCGGGCCAAGTCCTGGACGGGGGTTTCGGGGCGGGCGGTTGGGTTGCGGAGGCGCTGTCCCAGGGTTGGCGGCTCGACGACGTTGCTATTCTTTCGGAGGAAGATTTGCTGTGGTTGCGACGGCCATGTTAGCTTCGTGGATGGGTAGATGGGCAGATGGGCAGACGGGCAGACGGATAATTGGAGGTATTGGGATCAGCAGGGACGGGCCTGGCCTGGTCTGGTCCGATCTGGTCAGGTCTGAGGGCTGGACTGACCTTGCTCAAGGGATCGAGGCCGGCGTTGGTATGAGGAGTTGCGGGAGGTGATTTCGGTTGAAGCTTGCTATCCTGGCCGTCCTTGGCATGCTGGATGGTGGTTTGGGCTGTGGACTGCCTGCTGAGAGGGACGTCGGTGGGCGTCGTGGGAGTGTTGTCGCCTGCTGTGAAGCCCGACAGGACGGGATTGCGTCAGCTTACATGTGACGCCCAGTCGAAGGTGACGATGGGGGGACAATGGTGGAGAGATGGATAGGTAGGTAGGTACCTAGGTAGGTAGGTGAGAAGAAGAACGTACCTTGACTAGGTCCTCGGCGTTTTGACTGCGACTGCGACTGCGATTGCGCCTGCAATTGCGCCTGTGACAGCGACTGGATCTGGGAGGCGGCGTCGAGGCTTCTCCGGGAAGCCAAGTCGGCATCGCCAAGGGATGCTGGCGTGGATATGTACGAGGGCATCTTCCATGCTGCGGCTTGTCGCCAGCTGCCGAGTCGGGATCTATTCTAGGCAGGTCTTGGCAAGCAACATTGACTTTTTCCCCCCTCTTCCCTTTTTTTTTCCCTCTTGTCGTTGTTCAGCTTAGTCGGAGTCGGGTTTTGCAGTCGGACTGCGCGGGAGATGTTGCGGGCCCGAACAGGGTGACCTGGAGCGGAGTTTGGCGGGTGGAGGGGCCTGGTCCGAGGACTCCGAGCGTGCTCGCGCGATAATCTGGAGAGACGACGAGGAGACGGGAGGAGAGGAGATGAGATGAGACACGAGACCCTGGGTACCGACCGACCGGCTGACTGGTAAAGGCGGTGGGCGGCTGGCGGCTGGTTCGAAAGCAGTACGTGGATGGCACGGCGAGAGCAGGAGTCGGAGAGAGAGGCAAGGCAAGGCAAGGCAAGGCTGGCTGGTTGGTTGATTGATTGCTTGATTGCTTGATTGCCCGGGACGCCCGGATTTGTGATTTTAGGGGGGCGTCAGGTCAGATGAGAAGGGGTGGCTAGTAAGAGTACGGATACAGTTGGCGCAACAGACAGCACTCACTCACTGCTGACTACAGCGCAGTGGAGGAGAGGAGGGGGAGGAGGAGGAGGAGGAGGAGGAGGAGGAGCAAATTGGAGGTGTAGGCTGTCTGTCTGTCCTGTCCTGTCAGGGTTGAAGAGGGCTGGGAGAGGTTCTGCCTTGGGTTGCCCCGGTGGTTGTGGTTGTAGCTGTGGTTATGGCAGGGGTTTGACTTTCCAGCCACCTGAAGATGAAGAAGAGGTTGGTCCTGGGCCAATCCAGAGGAAACGCAGAGTGAACGGGAATGGATAAAAGACAAAAGAAGCCACCCAGCAGCAAAGGGCAGCATTCAGAGGCAACCAATCTTGAATCTGGCCGTGGCCACTCTGCCTACAGTACGTCTGACAGAGTTGTGACGCCCTCGACGGCCAAACTGTATCCGTCCCAGAATGGACTCCTGCCAACTTGTACACAATACCCTTGCAGCCATCCCTTTTGTTCTCGCCTCCCCGCTAGTCCGCTGGGAGATGGAACTCTGCCCCGCCTGCTCCAAGGTGGCGACGCAAGTACCAGGTACATGCGTGCATGCGCATACCATGGAAGCTTGCTGACCACACAGAGGCATGCGCTTCCAATCAGCAGCGATCGCGATGAGAGAGAGAGGAGAGACGAGAACTCCAGGATGCAGCAGGCAGAGATACGCGGTACTGTACAGTACATTGACTGCACCTACTGCTAAGCTACTACGCCATGTACAGCTACGGTACCACTGTGCTATATATGTACTATATATATGTATCTACATACATATATCCTAGCGTGTCGTATGCAGGTGCCTGTCTGCATGTGCATCAGATCCAGGACGGGCAAAGGATCACTGCTGGATGAAGATGGTCCGTGGCTTAGCGGCCCATCAGCCCTCAGCGCACTGCTAGTTCCAGGCACTCGCCCCCCATCGAGGGTTCCATCCCATGGATTGGACCCCAGCCGGCCAAGGGAGCCCAGCCCTACCTACAGTGCATTCATTCATCCATCCATTCATTCACTCGCTCACTTGTTGCGTTGCCTGGTTCGGACTGCTGGTGCTGGTGCTGGTGCTGGTGCTGGTGCTGGTACTGGTACTGTTGCTACTGGCTGGCGGGTTGGCTGGGATGACGAGGTGGTGATGCAACCTCGCCAGAGCTGGAAAGACGGGGTCGAATTGGCCAAGTTGATAAAAGGCAGACTGGAATGCCAGACGTCACATGCGCCGCTCTCATTGGTCGCCTTGGTCGCCTTGGTCGCTAGTTGGGAGTACAATGAACCCTTTGATGGCGATGGGCAGACGTGCCTCGTTTGGAGCCACGGCAGAGGTGAATTGACTCGCCGGGCCGAGTCTACTGTGGGGGAATCCCTACATACCATCAATTAGTATCACCGCACGTACAGTACCTACCTGCCTACCTACTTGCGTGCACCTATCCCCTCCTCGCAATGTCCACGGACGGCCGAGCATGGCTTGATCCTCTGGTCCTGTGCCTCGGAACGGCGGTGTCCCAAGTCCAAAAAGTCGCACTGGCCAGCGAACCGAACCGAGCTGAAGCAAGTCGCTGCATTGGTCGTGGTTCAAACCCTCGTCGTGGACGGAAATGTGCTAGCATAACAAACTGCCCGTTCAGTCCAGTTTGCCCACTCCACGTCGCCGGAGCGCGATACCAATCCCGTCGTCGACTGCTATCGTTGATGATTGGCTCCAATCCTCGACTCGGGCAGACAACCACCCAGCTTTCCCAGCTTTCCC
>QUZD01000116.1:61216-176994 GCA_003693505.1 Pseudonectria foliicola
CTTTCCCAGTTCCGTGTGCCCTGCTGCCCCGTGCTTCGCTTCCCTGGTGGCGGCTTGGCCAAGAGTCCGTCGGGCTTGTCGGACTCGTCGGGCTTCGTCGGCCGCTTGGCGGCTGCTTGCTGCAAGGATCAGAGGCCTTGCCAATAGTCGGCACACATACTGTACATAGTCTGTACATGGTACGCGGCCGCTGACGGCCCAGGTCTGCCTAGGTAGAGTTACGTACGCCTTGTGCGTGGTTTACCCCACGGCGGCCCGGCGTTGACCTTGTGTCCGATGTCCGTCTTCGGTGCTTGGCTCTGGCTCTTAGGGCAAGCCTCCTTTCCTTTGCCTTTTGCCAGCCAGTGTGTCAATGCCAGTGCCAGTGTCAGTGTTAATGCCGACGCCGATGCCGATGCCGATGCCGATTCAGGTGAATGGCGGTCCGTTCATCGTCTGACATCGACAGTGACAGTCGACAGTTGGCAGTTGATGGGCTACAGTGACAGCTTGGCAGCCAGCCACGAGGCCACTGGCGCTCAAGATGGGCTACACACCTGCTCACTGCCCTACGCCACATTCAATGAAACCACTGCCACTACCAGCCACAGATGAGTGCCAGGGCACTTCTCATCACTCGTCTCTTCTGTTGAACCTTGGCTTTGCAAGCTTCTCACAAAAGGCTTCTCCAATCTCTAGATCGCTCCAGTTGATCCATGTAATCGTACCAATTCGTCTGTACAGGCAGCGCACATTGAATGCGCCGTCCATCACCAACACTGACTGGACCCCGACATCATCGGACAACTGACGACTGCAGCGAATCAGACGCCGCCTTTTCATCAGCCATCCCCCGCTGTTCCACTGAAATTTCCCTACTGTAATCTGTAGTACCCCGCCAACTCACTCACATCGTCATCAATCAACACCACCACCACCCAGTAAATTGCTGTAGATACCGGTATATCGTAATCTTCAACCACGCCCCTCCCAAGCGCTGGTCTCACTTGATTAGCCGTCCAAGCCCAACAAGGACACCAGAGGTTTCCTCCCTCCCCAATATTCTGTGGCGCTTCCCGCGCCTCTGCCTCCACCTGCCGACGCCTGGCCACTTCCACTTCCGCTGAGACGCGGACCCCGTCCCCCCAAACACCATATTCACCTCTCACGCCAACAGTCAGCGTCGCCAAAGCCCGCCATGAAGCTCGTCACGCGCAAGGTGCCCAAGACGCTCGAGGAAGAGACGGTCTCTCTGCTCCCTGAAGACCCCGAAGACATGGTACGTCTCAAGGACCCTAGTCGACTCCAGACCGTGACATGCCTGTCCTATCCTCCGTTCCACATCATCTTGAGTGTCCGCCGCGCGGAGCTCCGTGTCCCGCTCTCCGTCTTCCGGTGCCGGCTCCGCTCACCTGCCTTCCGGGCTCCGGGGCTCCGGACTCCGGGCGGTCAACCTCTCCTTCTCCTCCCATCTTACCCTCCGTCTCACTCACCTCTTGCCTCAACCCAACCCTGCCGCGTCTTACCTTTGCCTCCTCCTCCTCCTCCTCCTCCTCCCATTCTTCCGCTGTCTTGCCCCCGTCTCGGCCCTCCCCCGCCTCCACTAACACCATCATCACCAACAGTGGCACGCCTACAACCTCATCCTCGCCGGCGACATCATCCACGCCCACGCCATCCGCAAGGTCGTCAGCACCTCGTCCACCGGCAGCACCGCCTCGGAGCGCGTCCACACCGACCTCGCCATCAAGGTCAAGTCAACGTTTTTCGACCCCGTCATCTCCTCACTCCGCGTCTCCGGCACCGTCTCCGCCGAGAACCCGCACGTCACCCTCGGCTCCCACCACACCCTCGACCTCGAGGTCGGCCGCCCCTTCACCATCATCAAGCCCGCCGGCTGGGACTCGGTCGCAAAGGCCACCCTCCAGGAGTCCCTCGCCGACGACAAGGATGGCGCCGTTGCCGCCGTCGTCATGCAGGAGGGGCTCGCCAACATCTGCCTCATCACCCAGTTCCGCACCGTCCTCAAGGTCCGCGTCGAGAGCGTCATCCCCAAGAAGCGCGATGCCGCCTCCGACCAGGACGCCGGCGTCCGCCGCTTCTTTGAAAAGACGCTCAGCACCCTCCTCCGCACCGTCGACTTCACCCTGCCCCGGCCCCTCCTGCTCGCCAGCCCGGGCTTCGTCGCCACCGACTTCAAGCAGTACATTGCTACCCAGGGTCGCGACAAGGGCGACAAGGTCCTCAACGCCGTTGCCAGGCAGGCCACCGTCGTCCATGCCAACTCGGGCCACGTCCATAGCCTCAACGAGGTACTCAAGAGTCCCGAGGTCCTCGCCAAGATGAAGGACATGAAGTTTGCTCGCGAGACGCAGTACGTCGACCAGTTCTTTGACAAGCTCAAGCTCGACGACGGCCGCGCCTGGTACGGTGCCTCGGCCGTCGAAAAGGCCGTCCGCGACGGCGCCGTCGGCCCTGGCGGCGGCGTCCTGCTCATCAACAACTCCCTCTTCCGCAGTGAAGATCTGGCCACGCGCAAACGATATGTCGGCTTGGTGGAAAAGGTCCGCAGCGACGGTGGCGAGGCTAGGATCCTGAGTAGTGATCATGAGAGCGGGCAGCGCCTCACCATGCTGGGTGACATTGCTGCCGTCCTCAACTACCCGATGCCAGACCTCGATGATTCAGACGGCGAAGACGAAGCCAACGATGTCAATGGTACTAATGAACAAAAAAGTAATGAGCATCAAACGGAGAGTGTCATCTAGACAGATTTTGATATCCCATAGAAATTCAAACATTCAAAGCGAGCTACCCGGTACTGAGTGTGTGTTTTGCAAAGAAACAGTGGCTGGTTTGCCGCTTTGGCAGCCGCCAGTTGCAGAAAAACGATTACTATCAAATTATGAACTCAACCTCAGTGGCCTCTATACTTCTGCTTGTAGTTGCGGTTTTACTAACACGATACATGTCTGTGTTGACGGGAATAACGGCGTCATGCGGCTTGCTTACTCCAAAGTGGCACAACCCCGCGCCAGACCAAAATTCTTAATACGTCGTCGACTTGTAATCTACACACCATTGCTTCGCCAAGAGAACAACACCCAGAAGTGACATTCTTTCAAGAATCATATTCTCTTGCCACTTTCTTGAGACTGACTAAATATCAGTGACCTCCCGTCCATCCAAAGATGCCTCCCCGCTTTACGCTCAGCTCCACTATGAAGCTAAACTCGGGATACAACATCCCACTGCTGGGCTTCGGTGTATGTATTCGTTTGGGATATTTTTCAGATGGCCACTTGCTGACTCGCACCACCCAGGTCTATCAAACGTAGGGACCTCAATTCCGGTGCACGCCCAAGCATAAGCTCACTAGCACTGCAGCCCAAAAGAAGAATGTACGGATCTGTGTAAGGAGGCGCTCCGAGTTGGCTATCGACATGTATGACCCCGAGCCAGAACCGATATTTGTTCCTACACTGACCCAGTTCCTAGATCGACTCCGCTGCTTCATACCGGAATCAGGGACCAAGTGCAGCGGCCATTTCCGCCTCGGGGATTCCGAGGTCGGAAGTCTTCTTTACGACAAAAGTCCTACTCAAGGGGTATCCGCTGAGCTACGACAACGCACATAAACTTGTCACCATGGCCCTCGAGGAGACGCAGCTTGAGTACCTGGACCTGGTGCTCATCCACGCGCCCTACGGCGGCAGCGAGAACCGCAAGGGCGCATGGAAGGCACTGGTCGAGTACGTCGAGGCCGGCAAGATCCGGTCCATTGGCGTGTCCAACTACGGCTTGCACCACCTCGACGAGCTAGAGCAGCACATCCGCGAGCTCGAGGAGGAGCGCGGCGGGCCGGGCAAGGGCGGCGTCATCTCCGTCGGGCAGTGGGAGCTGCACCCGTGGATGGGCCGCAGCGACATTGTGAGCTGGTGCCAGAAGCGCAACGTCACCATCGAGGCCTACTGTCCGATTGTGCGCGGTCAGCGGTTCGAGGAGCCCAAGGTCAAGGCTCTCGCCGACAAGTACGGCAAGACGCCCGCGCAGGTGCTGCTGCGGTGGAGTCTTCAGCGCGGGTTCGTGCCGCTGGTCAAGAGTGCCAACCCAGGTCGTATCGCGGAGAATGCTGGCATCTTTGACTTTGAGATGACGGATGAGGATGTGGAGGATCTTGCGACGGATGAGTATAGCCCTTGCGCATGGGATCCGACCGTTGAGCCTCTGGACAAGTGAGGGGGTTGGAAATGGTGTGATTCATTTGAGCAAATGTTCAATCAAGACAACAATGTATCGCGTCATGTATTAATTGTATTTTCCATGATGGACATAATGGAGGAGGATGTTGAAACAAGACATGTACTGTAAAGTGAGTCGATGTCTGTAATGGGTGTCATGTGACTTCGTACCCTCTTCGCGTCGTCAACAATCCCCCCACCATTCGCGTCCCGCCATCAACATCACTCGTACCGTATCAACACACCCCAACTCCACCTAAGCCGCAAATCCACGACGACTTATCATTCTCCAATGTCGTCTCCACGATGCCGCCCATCCAAAGGACGTTTACGCTCATCCCGCAAGCCCCGGGCGCCCTTGCCCGCGACTCGCCAGAGCGCCAGCAGCAGCAGCAGCAGCCCATCCGCCCCATGACGTCCAAGCAGGTCCAGAAGGCCTACAAGGCGGCCAACCGGGGCCCCCGCCTGTCGCGCGCCGAGCAGATGCGCCAGGAGAGGGCCGAGCAGGAGCGTATCCGCAAGGAGTTTGAAAGGGAAAAGGCGGCGGCCAAGGCGCGCGCCGCCCGGGAGAAGAAGCGTGACAAGGAACTGGCCGAGCGCGAGCAGAAGAAGCGTCGCGGGTTGCCGCTTGTCCAGGTACGGCCGAGCCAGGATACGATTGCGAGATTTGTACGGGGCAACGGATCCAGCAAGAAGAGGGACTCTCTGGGGCGCAGTGTTGATGGGTCACGGGTGCTCGAGGATGTAGTGGAACAGGCTGAGTCGCCGGCAGAGGAACAGATCTCGGCGGAGGGAGACGAGACGGTCGAGTTACGGAACGAGGACAACTCGGCTGAGAAGAACGAGCAAGAGAAGCCGATGGAGCCACCCATGAAAGAGCAAAGCTTGAAGGTGCTTCACGACGATGAGCTATTCGAGTCCTTTGAAGAAGACCTGGCCTTGGAAATGCTGCAGGACCTTGAGGAAACCATCATCAAGAAACCACGGCTGAGTCCGAGGCAACCTACGGGAACCATCCGGCGTCCATCACAGAAACACACAAGCGCCCCTCAAGACGATGCAAAGGCCACAGCATCCCGCTACGAACAAGATCTTGGTCTCCAGAGACCAGTCGTGCGCAGAGCGGGAGTCTCTAGTGGCAAAAGCAACGCTATGAACCCCCCTGTAAAAGAGACGCCGCTCAACCAACCACCAGTCAAGGCGAATCCAAAAGCATCGTCACCCTCACCTCTGCCTTCACCAGCGCGCCAGCCCCCCCCGATGAGCACTCAGGCCATCCTCACCAACCTGGACGACTTCTTCCCATCGCCTTCCCAGCAGGCGCGTGAGCTCGAGGAAGAAATAGCGCCGTCCGAGTTTTCTCCACAAGCAGGTCATCTTCCACAACAATCGCCATCACCACCGCCCTCACCACAACCACAGCCGCCTCCGGCAATGGCAGCACCACCACCAACACCTTCGCCACCACCCCCGTCTAGCTCCCCTACCTCGCCAAAGCGCCGCTTCTTCACCCCTTCGGGCTCCCACGAGATGATGTGCCTAGCCCTGCACCGCAGCCGCCGCACCGCCGCCCTCGAGGAGCTACAACAGCGGCAACGCCAACCGGTCCATGTCGCTCGTCCAGAACCCAGTCCTCAGCTGCGAAAGCCTCAGCCTGCTCCGGCACCACTTGCAGCCACGAGGAACACGAAATCGACGCCGGCAAAGGCCAAAAAGCCACCTCCCATCCCGGAAGCGAAGCCGTCGCCTTCAAAATCTACACGAGACAAGCGCGCTGCGTCGATAGGCAAGGAAAATATTCCACCGGACACGGCAGATTTGCAGAGCGCATCGCAGGAGACGGAATATGGCGGAGAGTGGATGGACGAGGTGGCGCTCGAGCTAATGATATGACATAACGCTGGTTTTTTTGTATTACCGGAAGGGGCCTTTGGTTTTGCCTCTTCTCTTCCTCTTTTGTCTTGGGCATAGTGCCCATTTGCATAGAATGACAAACGTATGAGAGACGGTACGGGTACTGGGGAGTTATCGGATTGTTATAAAGACGGGGTGTTTTTGAGGGTTTGGGGCGGTGATTTGCAGGATGAGCACCCTGATCAACGCAGCACGCGTCACGTTTATTTACGCATCATGTTTTATGTTTAGCAAATGTCATATGTCTTGGGACTTTCCCTTGTCGGTGCTGCCTTATGTACAATTGCGGTGCCCATCGTGAGGTCCCGTTGCGACTCTCACTCGTCTATCAACATGTCCAGCCTACCGACATATATACAAGTGTGTCCACAAGCATCGCGTCCCCACAACTCCCAGGTCGAGCATTTAGCTCTACCGAGTCCGGGTCTAATCAAGAAGAAGCCACCCAACGCCGATTCCATGCTCCCCTGTTTCCGTGGTCGTGCAGTCGTTAAAAATGTGTCGTGATCCGGTCATTGCTGGTTTCGCCCCTACCGGCTAGAGGAAGATGCCCACCCATTCTGATTTGGCCGACACCTTTGTCTCGCAGGCGTCGACGGCGCACCTTAGCTCACTGGCGGGCACTGCGTTGGGGGCCTTGCCGTCGGGGACGCGGAAGCCCACGCCGTCGGGGTTTGCCTTTGTTGGCCGGCGGTTCTCGAAGCAGTCGGCGCAGTAGACCTGGAGAGTGGTTCGTTAGCACATGGGGCCGGGATGTATACATGATCAGATTCAAAACGTACGTGTCCGCACTTTTTGAGAGCCCAGAAGTGATGCTCTCCCGGTGCCCTCTTGCGTTTCCGCCCGCCTATAGAGCTCTGCGTCACGGTGCCGGTAGGGTCGTAGGCTAGCTCCTCACTGCAAGCCGGGCAGATGACGATGGAATCGGACTCGTTGTCGGGCTCGATGCAGGTATCGCGGGTGAAGCCCGGCCGGGTCGGCGGGACGGGTTCCATGGGTGGTTTAGGGCTCTCGCGGGGTGCGAACGCGTTGCTGGAGATGTCGAGCTGGGGAGGGGTGAAGCCGAGGATATCGCCGCCGCCCCAAAGGCCAGCCCACCTGCGGCTAAAGGTGCCGAAGCCGATGGCGATGTTGGGGAGGCCGCCGCGGCGGGGGACGGAGCTGATGAGCTCGAGCTCGATGAGTTCGTCGGGGCGAGGGCGGGGGAAGCCGGGCTGGGCGTTGCGGGCGGGTCGCTCGTCGTCGGGAGACTCGACGGTGAGGTCGATGAAGCTGGAGGGACGGCCTATAAAGGTGCCGTCGCTGCGGGCGAGCCGGGGAGGGGAGATGCGCTGCGAGTTTGTCCTCCGGGGGTTGCGAGGAGGAGGAGCGCCAGGAGCACCGGGACCACCTGGCGGCAACGCGCTGCGCTCCAACACGGGAGAGTCGGGCTCCTCGGTGAGGTCGATGACGGGGGCAGGGGCCGGGACTCGTTCTGTCTGGCGGCCGCTGCGAGTCTGGCGAGTCGAGGGGGCGCCTGCGGGACGGGGCAGGACGAGCGTGGCGGCCGAGTTGGGGTTGCGTTGCGTGGGCTGGATCTCAATCTCGATGATGTCGTCTTCGCTGCCGAGCTCGACGGGTTGGTGGCGGTTGAAAGCCATGCTGGGCTTGGGGGCGGGCGGGCGACGGCTTGATAAAGAGGACGGGTTTGCGGGGGGAGGCGGGTGAAGAAGCTGGTGGGATGGCGTGAATGTAGAGTGGTTTCGTGAATGTGGCTGGATAGAGTCGAAGAAGAAGGATATGGCGTGGCGAGGCGAGGAAGAGAGCGGCTTCTCAGGCGGAAGATGCTTGCTCGAGGGTGAAGTCGAGGTCGAGGTGGCGACGATGTTGGTTGGATCAATCAGCAAGCCAGTGAAGTGCAGTGCAATGCAGTGCAGTGCGGTGCAGTCCAGGCTGCGGTTGGGCTTCAACTAGCCACAGGTCACTAGCGAGGTGACAAGGAGAGGAAGCATCGGAGAAGCTGCCGAGTGTCGAGTCCAGATGGCGAGGAGGAAGAGCAGAGCAGAGCAGAGCAAAGCAGAGAAGAGCGAGGATGGTGGGGTGTAGGTTGTGGGCTCGCTTGGTGCGAGAGAAAGTCACATGTGAGGTCTCACAGATTCACGGATGAAGGAGGCAAAAAAGGGCGGCGGCGGAGGAGTTGGTTTAGAGGCTCCGAACCAACTGACGCAAGAATGGAAGGCGGCTGCCGCCCGCCGAGGTCCCCACTCCAGGGCTGGCCTGGAGTTTGCTTGGGCGCTGAACCCTGCTGGGACCACGCTGGAGCCCTGCTGGAGCCCTGCTGGGACCACGCTGGAGCCCTGCTGGAGCCCTGCTGGAGCCCTGCTGGAACCCTGCTGGCGGCGGCCGCTAATGCCGCTGTAATTGCCCGCTGACGGGGTGCTGGGGGCCCACGCCAGCTTCCAATCCAATGGTAAACACCATGGGTTGTTTCTCTCGGGTTGCACAAGGAACACGTCCTGCGGCAGACTGGTTCAACGTCATCGGGGATACTGGAGCTCACATTGTATCTCTTCTAAAAGGCTGCCCCCATGATGGCCAAATTCCAAAACAATCCCGTCCGTTTCCAGTCACCGACCCGTTGCACGCATCTCGCGGGTCTTATAGTACATAAAAAGCAACTGACACACCCTTCCCCCACCCTCTCGCTCTCGTTGTGACTCTCGTTCTCGTTCTCGCTCTCGCTCTCCTCTCCTCTCGCTCTCGCTTTCGCTCTCGTCTATTGCTGCGCCGCCGCAAGTATGCTCATCACACCCTCGCCGTTGACCGTCACCAGCTTCTTGCCCGCCTCGCCCCAGCGCACCGCCACCGCCGGCGTCGCGCTCTTGAGAGGCTCGCTCCACTTCTTGCTCGACTTGGTGTACTGGTGCACCGTGAGGCCCGACGGGCCGCCCGTCGCCAGGAACTGGCCCGTGTAGTCCCACGCCAGCGCCTGTACCGGTCCACCGTTCTCCAGCACCTTGGCGATGGCTGCGTCGCCCTCCTTGCGCAGGTCGAAGACGGTCACCAGCGTCTGGCCCTTGGCCGTCGCCGCCAGCCAGAAGCCGTTCTCGGAAAAGGCCAGCGCCTGGACGGGCGCGCCCAGCTGGAACACGGCCGCCTGCTCGAGCGTCTTGGTCATGAACAGCTTGATGTCGCCAGAGCTCGTGCCGGCCGCGAAGAGGTGTCCGTCGGGGTGGAACGTGCACGACGTCAGAGCTATTCCCGCTGGTTAGCATGCCGCCATCTTGTGTGGGTGGGTTAGGAGTATTAGGGGTAGCAGCAAGTACGTACCGGAATCAGTGTAGGCGCGGCTGACGCGCTTCAGCGTAGGCAGCTCGTAGAAGATGATGGCCTTGTCGACACCGACAGACGCCAGCAGCTCGCCGTTGGGGTGCAGGCTCAGGGCCGTCGCGGCACCAGAGTGCTCCGTCACAGCAGCCGCAGCCTCGCCGTCCTTGAAGGCCTTGATCGTTCCCTGGGCGGTCGAGACGAGCACGCTGCCCTCGGCCCAGACCGTATCCGTCACGGGCTCCTCCACGGCAACCTGTCTCTGCACCTTGTCCTCCTCGAGCGAGTAGACGGCCGCGTCTCCCTTGAGACCGCCGACGACAACCGAATCGCCCTCGATGCCGAGAGACGAGGCTTGTGGCACGGGCAGGGCGTTGGATACTGCCGTCTCAAACGTCGAGATCTCGTCGCCGGTGGCCCATCCCTTGGGGACGGCGCGCTTCTTGCGTCCCTTGGACAATCTATGGCCGCGTTAGTCACATGTGCCCAATTGGTCAACCTTGCCGGCGGGGACACGTACTTTTGGTGAACCTCGTCGACACGCTCCGCCAGCTCCTCGGGCAGCTTCTCGACGCTGTCGACAACCATCTCCTCCCCATCAGCCGCAGCACCTCCCGAGACCGTCACCTTGCTCAGCGCATCCCGAGCGTCGTCGCGCTCCTTGCTGAGCCGCGCAATCACGCGCACGGCGGCGTCGTGCTGGTACAGGGCGGTTGCGAGCTCCTCGCGCGTGCGCGCCAGCTGCTCCTTGAGGTTGTACGTCTCCAGCGCCAGCGCGTCCCACTCGTTCTGAAAGGTCGCTAGCAGAGCGGGGATCGAGGTGAGCGTCGGGGGTCGCGGACGGACGATGCGGGACGAGTGGATGGGGAGGAGGTCTTCGGAAGTGAGCGCGTCGCCCGAGTCGGGTTCCGTGCCGTGCTCGGTAATGTACTGCTCGATGAGTCGCTTCTCGTAGACGATGCCTGCGGAGAGTCAGCAGGCGTTCAAAATGCACCAGATCCTCCACAAAAGTCTACTCACCCGTCTTCTTGGAAACGACGGGCTCCTGGGGAGCCTCCCCGGAAACTATTTCTCCAGTCAGCGCGCGTGTCCACCACGGCAACGTAGCAGGCCCGCGGGAGGTCGCAACGTACTTCCACAAAGCATGACGACTGCGTCTCGGAGCTTGACTAGTAATCAATGGCTTTCTCTCGGGGTTCAAGGCCAAGGTGGATGCGGGCGAGAGTACAGGCGTAAGGTGAAGCTCCTGCAGTAGTAGCTCTGGTCGTCGCGAAAGTGCAGCCTTGGCCAAGTCGAGATTTTGTCGATGCACTGTTGACCCAATCCGAGTGCAGCACCAGCCTCGCGGCTGGGTCACGGGGTGATAAGATACGGCCAGTTGAGCCACACGCCACACTCCACATGCTCGACGTTGCACCAGGTCCCACACCCACCAAGCCACAACTCGTTATCGTGCTCCAGGGCATCCATCTTATCGCAGCTCGCGGGGATCACCGCGACTTTGACATCGCACATCTCCGCCGGCCGGTGGATTGCGATGGCACTTGAGACTTTGCAATACAGCGTTTCAAATGACTGATGTTGAATCTTTTTTCGTCTACTCACAAGCGGTCTGAGCCCTGCAAATATCCATTTCTCGATTCTTCTCCGTAACATACCATCCGGTATGCCTTCTCTCCCCTCCATTGGCGAGCTTTGCCATCTCAACAACAGCCAGCAAGCTGCTGCCCTTGATCTCCTCTTTGAGCCCAGTCCGGCGATTCATACGACGCTGATCCCTATTGTAAATACCGCCGAGTACTCATCCTACCCTCAGCTCATCGACGCATGCCACACCCGCCTAGTCTCCCTCGCCGCCTCATCCTCCACCACCCACCCGGACGCGACCCTGCTCTCCATTCTGGGTTCTCACCCTCGCCTGGGCGCGAAAAAGGTCGAGTCTGCCCAGTCCGCTGCTGAGCAGGCCAATCTGCAGGGGGAGGGCGAGGAGCTTGCCCGGCTCAATGCAGAGTACGAGGAGGCGTTTCCGGGGCTGCGGTACGTCGTCTTTGTCAATGGACGGGGCCGGTCTGAGATTATGGACAATATGAAGGAAAGGATTGCCCGTGGCGATTACAGGAAAGAGATTGATGCCGCTTTACAGGTACGATTGATTACATGATTCTCAAGGCTGGAAACATGGGCTAACCTGCAGTAGGCCATGTGCGATATCGCAAAGGACCGGGCATCCAAGCTTACCCAGGGAGGTTCCGTGAGGTTGTGAGCATGGCTAACGTTGACGGACTGAGAAGATCCTCGGTGCCCTTTCCCACTCGTCCCTTTTTTTTCTTTTTTTTTCTTGGTGAATCAATTCATTCTTTCTCGACTATCTGGAGACCCAGCATATACCGTCTAGTTCGTCCAAGTACTCTTCGTACGACCGCTCCTCGTCCGTGTCTGTCCCTGAAGGCCCATCTCCAAATACGATGCCGAAATCACAGTAAATGTTGGCCGGATCATCGGTTTGATCATCCCAATCGTCTTCTGCGGGGTGCAGAAACGCAAAGCTGTCCTCTTCTGGCGGGTCGTCCAAGATGCCTGGCAGAGGCTGCAGCTCGGGCGATCGGACGGCATGGATCCGCGGCGAGGTGCGTTCCTTGGTGGCCGCAACGTCTCCCGGCGGAAGAGGAAGTGCAGCCGGCTTGGAGAGACGACAGGCGGGTGGCTTGGGGTGAACGGGGTGAGTGACGGACTGGAAGGCTTGTAAGCGTGACGGCGTAGTAACCGCTGGCATGAGGGTATGCGGAATAGGAGCCGGGCTGGGCTGCAAGGATTTGCCCGCGGAAGAGTCCTGGAGACTTTGAGGCTTCCATATGGGCTTGGTGCTGGATCTCTGGGCTACTGCGGTGGTTTCCACATCTTCCCCCCGCATGGCATGAGTTGCCGGCTGGTTGTGGCCCTGACCTGGCGGCCCGAGACCGAGTCTCTTGCGTAGACGATTGATGGTTGAGAAGCGCAGAAAGGAAGTCGAGTGGAAGTGGGCGCTGCGCTTGGTCGCATCAATGGACGTTGCCATCTTGAGGAAACGTTTGTCCCCCGCCTCGTGACCCTCACGGTTGAGAATGTGGGTGGCCGGCTGCGAGTACGGCTGGGAGAGGCGGCTGGTGATGAGCTGGCCGCGGAGACGCCGCTTCTTGCAGCTCAGGCTGGCCGTGTTGAGGCCGTCCACATCGGACGCAGCGCGCCGCCGCTTGGCGCCGCGGAAGGGGGTCGAGGCCGGACCGGAGGGTAGACGGATATTAAGCGGCCGGGGCGGAGAGGGACCGTCCGTGAGTGTAAAGCTGGAGCGGTAGGGAATGGCGTGTGGGCGGCGCGATGGGGTTGCCGTCTGCCAGCCCGAAGTGGATGCCCCGGCACCCGAGTTGGCAGCTTGGATCTCGTGATAAAGCGGGCTTGCCTTGTATTTGTGATGATGGTGGTGGTGGTGGTGGTGGTGGTGATGCGGTAGACCCAGGTCTTTGGCGGCCGGATCTGGCTTGTCGTGATGCTGCCAGGGCACGAGCAGGCCAACGGCGCTCAGCTCTGGGAGCATGGCTGGGGCCGGGGGTCAGAGGACGGTCTGGGGATCCATTTGCTTGTCACGGGCGGACATTGGTGAGCTGGCGAGCTGGGGAGGCGGAGTGATGCTGCTGGTGGGTTGGTGGGTATGACGGGGTTCAACTGGCGGCGGGCTGGCTTGTAGATGGGATATTCCAGTCAGATCATGCTCCTCCGGCGGCGCTACACGATGGCGATGGCTTCACTGCGCGCGGCGAGTGTTTGACGACAGGTGGTCGGATGTGCTGGAGTCGTGTTCAATATTCAAGGACAGCTGGCTGGCATAGATGATCCGTCCCAGTGAGCAACCCCGGAACTCTAGTGCAAGGATGGGGATTGGGATGGGGATGGGGAGTCGGGTCTTGATGACGAGAAGGCTCGCCTGATTCCGGCCGGAGGAGTGGGGGCAGTCCAGCCGAGGGCTGGGGTTGGGGTTGCAGTTGACGAGAGAAATGCGCCGTGTGGATGGATGGAGATGCCGATGGCTGTACGATCATGTACGTGTGTGTGAGTGGGTATGCGTGTTTCTGTGTGTATGTGAGTGTGGGTGTGAGTGTAAGTGTGAGTGTATGTATGAGTGTATGTATGTGATGTGTATGTGTTTCGACTCGAGCAGCCAGGGAATCGACGGGCTGGAGGCGGTTGAAGAGGACAAGAGCCGGCGAGTGGATGGAGAAGTGATTCGTGAATGCCCGAGGACGACACGTACATGGATGGAGTTGCAGAGAGTGCAGAGAGTGCAGAGAGTGCAGAGAGTGCAGAGCAGCATGACGGGCGATTCCAGTCTCGTGGGAAATCCGGGGCGCGGGCGGGTGAGTGGACGGGAGATGGCTCGGCATCAAGGATGGGACAGCAATGGGATCGAGCTGCATGGTGGCGTACAGAATAGTCGTATGTGCCCATGCACTACACCACTGTATGTATACATACACACATGTACACACGTAGTAATATGGTAGGCATGTAAGGCGTACCGGAGAGATGCCTGCTGAGCATGTCAAGACACACCCACGCAGGGCAGGGGTTCGGTGGTGATGCTTGTGCTTGACAGGGAGCATTCAGCCTGCCATGACGATGGTTTCCAAACCCTTCCTCTACAGGCAGACACTGAGTTACAGTGCCATGCAAGTTGATCTGTACTCGTCCCTTTCATCCCTCATCCCCGTATACTCGCGACTATGCAGACAACGGACTGACGCCCCCGTCGAGTCGCAAACTTGCAGGGTCCCAGCTGGCAATCCGTTTCGACAGCGCGCCGCTCGCTGCGCTGCTGCGGGTGGTCAGGCGGCGCTGTCTTGGAGAGATGCTGTAGATCCCTGCCGCTGCGCCTACATATGTACTGTACATAATGTACTGTACATGTCAGAACTAGCGGGCAGCACTAGCGATTCGACCCTGTCACGCCTGTCCTGTGCTTGTGTGCTTGTGTGCTTGTGTGCTTGTGTGCTTGTGTGCTTGTGTGCCTGTAGACACGCATGTGTGATATCCATGAGAGAGGTGCAGACAGCTGGGAGTCTGGTGGAGTCTGGCAGCGAGATGGTATGTATGTGGATGGATGTGTCGATCCAGGCGATGGATGCCTGGCTGCCCTGTGGCTTTCTGTGGCCATGGAGATGGAGACTTCCGAGACAACGACGCCAGCTGGGATGGGACGTGCCGGAAGAGGAGAGGAGACACACTCAAGACAGTGCCGTGATGATACATTCAGACACCGACCGTCCGATTCCGTGACCGAGCTGCTGGATCGAGGCCTGTTCCAACAATCATTCGCAGGCGTCTCATCTCATCTCGTCTCATCTCGTCTCATCTCGTCTCATCCCAACTCATCCCATCGCCCCCTAAGATCACCGTGATGATCCTCTCGTGACCTCGCCTCCATGCCCGACGGCAACCTGGATCTGCCTCTCCCGAGGCGTCCACAATCCGTAGGGACCATGGAAGCAAAAACAAGAACTCAAAAAAGGAAAAGAGAAACAAAACAAAAAACACCCGATGGCACAACACCTTCATTGCTTTTCCCACCAAACTAAACCTCCTGCGTTCCCTCCCGAGGCAGCCTATTGGTAGGCATTCTAGCCCTGGGCCCGAAGCGGATGCAGTAAACCCCGGCTCAGCGCCGGTCGTCTGGTCACGCAGCAGTCTTCCCCGCAATATCCTTGGCGGTCGCTGAGACAAGGGGAGGCAGAGAGAGACATGATTCCGACTGGTTCGGTACTTTTTCAGGCCCCGGACCGGTGGGCATCTGACGTGAGAGCGAGAGCAAAGAGCGAGAACGAGAACGAGAACGAGGACGAGGACGAGGATGAGCAGCGAGCAGCGAGGGGAGACATGCAACATGACACAACAGCAGAAAAGGCCAAGAGTAGTAGGCAAGCGGGACAAGAGGAGCAAACAAAGCAGGACAATATCGTGTTGGTGAGACTCTGGGTCTGATTCCCTATTTCGTGTGGTTTTGTGCCCAACGCCCAAGAAACCTTTCCCAGTCGAAATCCTCATAACCGTAACCCTACCCGTAACGCCCGTACAAGCAAAAAACAAGCAAACCATCCATCCATCCATCCATCCACCCGATCCGATATATGTATACAAGTACACAAGTACAGGCTCTCACGCCGCAGTCGTCTTGAGGTCAAAGATGCCATTCTTCCACCCGCTCCGCTCATACTCAAACACCCGCTGCTCCGCATCCTGCGCCTCGTTCTCCCACATGCGCACCAGGCTGCCCGGAGCATACCGTCCGCGGAACACGCCGCCGCCCGGCTTGACGCCGATTCGCGCGTCCGTCTCCCAGTCGGGGGCAGGCTGCAGCCGCGCCGCGACGGCCCGGATAAAGGACCACAGGTCGGCCGGGTGGGCGATGCGGGCCGCCCTGAAGCGCTCCCGCGCAAACACGAGCTCGCGGTTGAGCGTGTGCAGGCCCTCCTTGATGGCCGCCGCCATCTTGTACTCGAGCGCTTTCCGTACAATGGGCCGGATGAGTGGCTTGAGGAGCCAGGCCAGGCACGCAAATCGCGACTTGGAGAGTGTGTAGTTGAGGTGGTGAATGTTGACCCGGACGTTGCGGAGCGTAACAAGCTCCTCGAGGCGTTCTCGCCCAATCTCCACGTCGAGCATAATGTCAATGCCCCGCTGGTCGAGATGGAAGCCCGCAAGACCTTCACTGACCAGGCGGAGCAGGCCAGAGTGTAATCGCAGCCAGTAGCCCACCTCGTCAGCCGCAATCGAGAGCCCCGAGACCCGAATCTGCATAAACGACTTCATCGAGGCCGTGGTCCCGTTTCGCGCCTTGTACACCTCGACATTGTTCTGCGTCGACACGTTGAGCTTGTAGGGCAGGAATGAGCTGTGGTGAACTGTCTTGCCGGGCTCAATGATGAGGTTCTCGAGCAAGAGGTCGGCGGCAGGTGTCGATATCTCGACGCGGGGGATGGGTAGGTACTGGATGCCCTGGATAACCATGGGCACAAAGACGTGGATCGAGTCGGAGACCAAGTCGCTGTTGGTGTAGTGGCCACCGGGCGAGAGGATGCTGGCGACGCGGTTGGTCGTGTGGAGAAGCTTCTTGATGTCCTGATCGTTGATGACCGAGTTGTACGCATCATACAGCGCCGTGAAGAGGGCTTCGACGTCGTCTCGCACAGACGACTTGGCAGTGAGCTCGTTGGATTTCTTGCGCAGGGCCTGGAATCTCTCCTCGGCATTGTCGAAAAAGTCGGGGTCCATGAGCATGTCCTGGACCAGGTTGCCAATCTGCTTGACCAGCTCATCAAAGTTGGGGTCGGTTTTGCCATCCTCCAGCAAGCTGTTGAACGTCTTCTCCACCTTGGTCCATTTCTCCCGGTTGCCGAGCGAGGTGACAAAGAGCCAGAAGTTGTGCAGTGCCCGATCGGCCTCGGGGTTGGTGTGTGAGTCGTCTTCGATGGCCTGCATGGTGTCTGAAGCCGCGTGGGAGTAGATGAGGAGATAGCGCCGGATGAGGTGCGAGAGCGTGGAGACGGACTCCGAGTAGTCTGTTCGCTTTCGGAGACCCGAGACGGTTTGCTTTAGGCGGTGGATGAGCGTCTCCTGCTCGGCGCCTTGCATGTGCTCGCCAATGCTCGTTGCGGCTCCATCCACCACCTCGGAAGCACCCTCGACCAAGGCCTCACCAACGGTTCCGAGCTCTTCCTGGAGCTCCTTGCTCGAGGTGGCGGGCGTCTCGGTGGCATCCCCGTTGGCAGGCTTCTGCTTCAGGGCATCTTGCTTCTCCTCGGTCGGCCCAATCTTCTGGGCGGTATGCTTGGAGGCGTCTGACAGGGCAAATGCAGTATCCTGCAGCACCTCCCTGCCAACGGTTCCCAGGTCTGCAAGAAACAGGCGGAAGTCGGAGTTTGTGAGCAGCAGAGAGCCGACAGTCTGCAGGCTCTGGTAGGCGGCGCTGGCGTGTGCCTTGGAGGTGGCCCGCGAAGCTCTGCCCGTGATATCGGCCACGTCCACCTCGAGCCTGGATTTGGCCAGGTACCAGATAAAGTCCTGTATTTGGTCGTCTGCATTCTTGTGCTGGAGAAACTCAATGAGCTGCTTGATCCACAGCCTGGAGCTCTGGACCAGCATGCGGCCAGACTGGCTCAGGTTGGACGTGTTGGGATTGAGAATGTCGGCGGAGAGGAGAGAGCGCAGATGGACAATGGCCTGGGCATTGGTCGGCATGTATCCCTTGGTAAAGGCACGCAGCATCTGGTAGCTGTGAAGCTTCTCATGGAGGCGCGTCTGCAGAGAGGTATCGTCATTGTAGCGCGGCAGCAGGGGCTGGCGCTCGCGCTCCTCCTCGTCGGTCCCGAAGCCCAAACACGACATCATCGTGGGCGAGGGTGAGGACGAGAGCCAGAGCTGGAAGTGAGAGCTGGGAGTGAGAGCTAGAAGTGAGAGCTAGAAGCGAGAGATGTGCGGCAGGGATGCCGGAGAGAGAGAGGGTGAAACGGAGACTGGAAAAAGTGGACTCTTGTTTCGTTTCGGTGCGAATGAGGATGGATGATGGGCAGCCAAGCTGGTGGAAGACGGAGCAGAGATGCGGATGCTGATGGGCAGCTTTGGTTGATATGGTCCAGGTTGGCGACGGGTGACGACGTCATGACTCCACCGGAGCTTCTGTTCCAGGGAGCTCACTACCTCTCACCAGGAGCTTACCCAGGCTTGCCTGTAAGTTACAGATTAGTACCTACAGTACCCCTTACCTACCATAGGTACCTAGCTGAGTACTTGGGTAGGCCGGCAGGTGAGCTGTAGAGGCAGACACCAGCTGGAAACAAAAAAAAAAACAGGGGCAAAGGTTATTTGACGGGCTGATGAAGTGTGTATGACGAGGAAACGGGTGGTCCATTACATTACGTACGGCGCTGGAATTGCACTACAGTACAATACAGTACAGTACAGTCAGTATTGGAGCATTCACCTGCGTAGGGGGGGGGATGGGATGGCGAATCAGTGAATCCATCCACTGCAAATGCAAATGGTGGGGTTACAGCGAGTGATGGATGTTCATGTTCCCTGCAGCCGGCTTCGTTGTTGATCAGGAGCATTTCCAACTGGTCGGGTCGGGTCTTGTCTTTGGCAGTTTCCAAGACGGATCAATTGGCCTCCAAATACCAGCCCCATCTCTAGGTACTGTAGATCTCCATGTCCAGTGCCGTCTATCTAGACTTATCCACGCCCCAGGATTTTTTGTAATCTACAGTATGTATCTGCATCTGCCTCTTCTCGGCACATCTACCCACCTTTTTAGCTTATCGCATTCCCCTGCTGTATTTTGTAAGTTGGTGATTTCCTAAAGTAGAAAGTACCTCGGCAATGGCTCGTCAGCACATAGATCGCATCCCCGGCTGAGCGCCTCTTGAGCCGTTACAACAACTCTTCAACGTCTGAAACAATGTCCAGCAATCGGCCAACATCGACGCAATAAACGAAGCCATCGCCACGCCAGCCGCGTCAGGAACTCTCCCAGCTGCCAGCCCAGCCCAGCCCAGCCCAGCCCAGTCCGTCGGACCGCTCCGCTTCAACTCCATCCTACAAACTTTCTCATCTCCTCCTCAGCTCCTCACTCTAGAGTACAGTACAGTACCTGTACTGCAGCCCGGACCCAGCCATGGCGTCCGCCAAAGCTTGGAAGCAGCCCTCCTTTGAGGAAACTATGCAACTCAAAAGCCTCCCCCACACGCTGCCAGACTCACACTCGCAGAAGCCGGTCCGCAGGTTCATGAGCTGCCGTCCGGCTTGGATCCCCGGTATCGATCTGCCGTGGGAGGCTGTCGGCATCGATGCTCCAAAGTTGTCTAGAGGAGCCTATGGAGGCGTAGTCTTTGCCCAGGCTCCCCTCGCCGCTGCTCGCCTTGTTGAGCAAGAGGATGAGGAGAGTGGTAACGCTGATCCGAGTAGTAGACGAGGGATCCATGTGCGTGTCTCCTAAACTCCCACCTGCCATCCGATACAGCCTGCCCTGCTCATGTCGTCCGGATACTTACAACATCTACCGTATATAGTCAATCCAAGCCGTGTTTTCCCACCCTGCCATGACCGATCGCCCTTTCATCTTTGAGGTTTCCGATATTCATACTGCCCGTTCATTCTCAACTCATCTTGTCTATGCGCGGCAAGCTACGCAACCTTCAAGCAATCCGAGGGGGCCATTTCCCCTCTCCGACGCCGATGCACCCATGGGCAACGTCTGCTTCTCCTGTCTTGTCGCCTTCAAGCGCCCTATCCCGAGCCCTGCGGACGTGCAAGACACGACATCACCCCAGGAGCGATATCGCCATATACTCGACTCGCGACCGGCAAAGGACTGGCCGCAGTGTCCTCAGGTCGACATTGACGTCGTCAAAGATATGTTCCCCGACGTTGGCCCTGGAAGATTCCCGATTCTCGACATGCGCAAGGTGGACATGGCTGATTTCAATGCCGATAAGCCTATTTCCGACCGGAGAGAACTCCTCTTGTATCGTTTGTTGCAGCCCATTCCATCGCGTGATAGCAATGCTCACATCCTGTGTCACGCATTCGAGGCCGATAGGAATGGCCTCATCATGCTCGCCAACCATTTGGGCTATGGCTACAGCCTTGGCGCCGCGGCCACTCTTGCCTACTCCTTCTACGTTCATGTCAACGCGGACGAAGCCATCATGCAAGGGCAAGGGTGGTGGATACACGAGGTCAACTGGCCCCGCGTTACCGCTGGCCGGGCACTTATGGAGAGTCGCATATGGAGTCCCGAGGGGAAGCATGTGGCTAGTGGTTACCAAGATGGCATCGTGCTGCCACAAGGTGGAAAGCCCTTACGATCAGAGAGGCTATGACCGCACTCGTATGGGGGTAGATTTGAGGCTAGACGTGTTCTAACTAGATGATGAAATGTACGGTAGACGTGGGAGTCACAAGTCTCTCTAATGAGCGTTAGCGCCTCAATTCGCTGCTCAGCTCTGCGAGATCAGGCCATTTGCTATACACGTTGCTTACTTGTCGTAAACAAGCAGATTCTATTCACGCATTGACTCATTGGAAGTTGTTTCATTAGTAGCGTGGAATGAGAAAGTGGGAACTCGCTCTTCGCCTTTCAGCCCCATTCTGGGACGGCGACATGAATCTGTCCGAGCGTTGGATCAAGCCACTCTATATTATTCGCACTCTTCAACGATGCAGCATTTTTGATTGTTACTCGATACTTCTCCATCAACTTGCTATGATGGCCCAAAAGACCATGTTCGGAAAGTTGCTACCGGCGTCCCTCTTCCTCACGGCAGCTGCAGTTGGCGGTTGTGGCTTCAGTATATACCGACGGGTGTCTTTAATTGAGCCAAAACGAATCACGACTTCGGAAGATGCGTCCAAGCATTTCCAACATTCAAGATCTGTCCAGGTGGTCAACCCTAGAAGTCACCAGACTCTACTCGATTCTCGGTTCATGACATTCAACCTGCCTCCGCAGTACAGCGGTGTTTCCGACGAGGTCCTGCTCTCTCAGTTCATCAGAGGGTTTTTTGGCGGTCGGGTCATCGCTCCAGAGCGAATCGCACTTCAGACGCTGCGCTTTCAGTTCGCGCGGTTTACTGGTGAGATTCATACGCAGAGTTACCTGTTGCCGTCTTAACATTTGAAAGAAATCGAAAAGGAAAACGCCCCGCGAGTGTGGTCCACATCGGAGTTGTCACCAACCACTCTATCACCACTTTTCTCCATTCTTTTCGGCACGTTCCAGGTCCTGGACAAGAGAATCGGAACGGATAAAGGAAGCTCGAGCCAGGGTGGAGTCACGGAGAGCTACATTGATTTTGGATTCGGCAGCGACAGATGGCACTTTGACGGCGTCCATCGCTTCAGCATCGTGAGGGAACAAGACGCGCCAAATACGTTCCATCTTCACAGCCAAACTCTCGTCTGTAACCCGATCGTTGACCGGCCTCTTCGGCCGCGGCTCATGTTCGACCTCCATCTGGAGTACGCCATGCTATTGTTTCGAGATGGAGCTTCCGAGGTACAGCGCTGGCTACAGGGGTCAAGCTGGAGTTGATGTACATGGATATGCAATCGGAACTTTGGCGTTGGCAAGAATGGGAATCGCAACTCATATTTCATATCTCGGCGTGTCGCCAGTGGCCCAGTCTAGTCTATACCTAATTCTAACAAACACATGTAATTGTTTCAACAATTGAAGCTTAGGCGCTGACTTCCAAAGGTCCTCGAGGAAGCGAGCTGCCAGCAATGTTGCACTGGCGGAACAGGCGCACCTCGTTCTCCGCAAAGGCACCCACGACGGAATGGATGACGCCCCGGTTGTGGAACAGGACAAGATCTCCGCTCTGCCAGTCGTGCGCGTAGACCATGCTGGGCGCGATTCCCGGACGCTGCAGATCGTGCACAATCTCTCGCACCTTGGCCAGGTCGTCGATGACGGTGCCGTCGGCGAGGTGAAGCTTGCGGACGGCCGAGGGATGGACCTGGAGCGCGAGACGGCCGTTGACGGGGTTGCGCCAGCACATGGGCAGGATCTGGATCTTGTCCTCCTCAATGGGCGGGAGATCGTCGAGCGGAACCTCCTTGCCCTCGGAAACCATGCCCAGGCCGTCGGAGCGAGCCTTGGCGCTGCTCATCCACACGTAGGGGTGAGGAGCGTACTCGACCTTGGTGGTGCGCACAAACTGCTGGTCCTCGGGCGACAGACGGTCGTACATGGCATAGCCGGACGCGAACGCCGTCGTGCCCAGCGGAACCGTCATCTCATCCCCCGAGCCGTCGTCGTACCGCAGCGTCTGGGTACGACCACCGGGCACGCGGACCGCGAGCAGCGAGGTGGCGACGGGGGGCGCGAGGCCGTACAGGGCGGCGTCAATGTGCCAGCGGTAGAAGCGCGTAAAGTCGAGGTCGTCCTCGGCGGGGATGGTGGTGGCGTGGAACGTGCGGTGGTGAGGGTGGCGGAGCTGGATCTTCTCCAGGCCCTCGTACTCGTCGACGAAGCTGTTGCCAATGACCTGGACCTGGGGCTGGTGCGGGATCGTCTTGAGGTCCGGGTGGAGGATGGAGCGCTTCGAGTCGACCGTCTTGCCGTGGCCGTACGACGCAGTCGCCTCCGGGTCGAAGCGCTGGGTAATCTCATACTGGGCCTTGGGCGTCACATGGCTTTGGTCCTTGATGACTACTACTTGGTGGTTGAAGAGCGCCTCACGAATGATGTCAAAGTCGGCATCTGCTGCCCTGTTAGCCTGCGCTCCACTGCTGTTGGACGGAGCGAGAGCCTTACCAGAGGAGGTTACCGATTTCACGGGTATTCTCCCAAAATTTATGTAGTACACAACAACATCACTGACTTCAAGGACGTCACGAGTGCAAAGAATTCTTACCAGTGAGGTTCTCGATGTCGACGTTTGACACGATGGCTCCAAAGTCGATGCTTGATCCCTCGGGACGAGCAATCCGCTCGACGGTAGCTGAAGAAGCCATCTTGTGATTCATGTGAAGACTTGAGTCAAGCTCGAGGGAGACCAAGATGATTGAGATGGGATGAGTGAAGGCGATTGAATCTTGAAAGTAGCGCAGTTGACCAAGAATAAATTTAGGGTCTTGACCATTTATATCATGGCTGCGGGATGGAGCCAAGATAAGATACGGATGAGACTGGATAGGAGAGTCTCGGGGCGCGCCGATAGCCGTTATCTCGCCATTCCCAGTTAGCACGCTGACCAATTGATTTACATGAGGAAAGCAATCGCTGATGAGATGGCAATCTTTGCGTCCCACAGCATTCTCTTGAGCGCCCGCTGACGAGTGGTTGTAGTTCGTCATCATCGGTCGAGAGATGGGAGGAAGTGGCCGATATACTCGGCCGAGACGGAAACGATGTCCGAGACAGGCATATTCACAAATCATTCCCACGGGAGAGATTGATGCATGCAACAACAGCCACACACAGTGCCGGTTAACGTGCAGCCCTCTACTTGGAGACAAGGGCGCTTCGCTTACTAGCGCAACACTTTAGCAATAGTTTATGTGGTTTCGCGCCACACTCTAGTTGTTGGCTTGCAATTGACATGCTCGGGGTAAAGATTAAACGGTCGTGCAGTGCAATAGTCTGACTTATTCAATTCAATGCCGAGTTCAATGGTATCCGCGGCCTAATCAAGATATTCCTCATGAGGAAATGGGCGGGCTACCTCAATTGAATGCAGATCATCGTCGTAAAGGCCGAGGGAAACCATGGGACGTGAGGTCTCGCTTTACTTCATGTACCCTAGGTCTAGACGACGCCCTGTATTGATGAGTCTGGCACACGAGACTTCAGGATCCTGAGTGGATTGATGGCCAAACCGAAACAGGGTGAAATGAGGTTGCATTCCTCATCCTTGTACGAATACCACTCGATTATTCTCCGCTGAGATCGTTTGGTGTCAAGTAAGTGTTGGGCACAAGGCACAGATCCAACATGGCCGTTCAATCACTTGACTATCAACTATGACCATGGATATCAACGGCTCAGATTACATTTCCCATCATCTCTTGAAGTCGGATTACCACAGCTCGCAATTGGTCTTCATGATCGATTTTCTGCAATAGGAACATGTGCCCAGTATATTGGGCTTCAAAGAGATCCAACCATCAAGAGCTTACTCTCTTGACAACACTCGACTGAGTATGCCCAAATGAATGTCCACGTCCCCTATCCAGACCCGTAACCATCCCGGTTAGCTGATGAGTTATTATACACGCAAGCCATTGTGGCCACTTCTCCAGGTTTCGGCAGATGGCTGCCCCTCAGAGTTAGCCGACACCGCAATATCCAACTTGGACCAAGCTCGGCTGCCAATCCGCGACATGGCTCACATGGCTACAGTCCAATCAATACCGATCCGCGATACCCCTGCATTGGTCAGTAGAAAGCACAATTACGATTTGCAGCGTCGTGACTTTGTCAGAAATGTCGTCATGAGCGATCAGCGAACCTTTATTGGCGTATGGCGTGCGACCTAGCTCGATCCTACTTGGTGGTGCGCCACTCCGTGATACTCACGGCTGAGCACGCAATTTCGCTCTCCAACAACGCAAAGCGCCATGGATATTGGTGGAGGTCCGACACACGCGACGATGCCAAAGTATATAATAGCTGGCCTCGGCTGGATGCCAATTGAGCTTCAGACTATTTTTTGATAAGCTTGCTTGTGGTCTCGTAGGATTCGATTCACGCTTCCGCTTCTGATCCACCCGCGTCTACTATCATATCGACAATCCAACATGGCTCCCGGAGCATTGATCGAGGATCACTCGCAGGCGACTCTCCCCCGAGTCAAGAATGCCGATGCCCCGCGTTCCATCTTTCCCGACGGTATCCGGACCTCGGGCCAGCACCCCCCTCTTTACCACCTTCTCAAGCCATACTCAGAGTTCCCCAAGGAGATCACAGGGCCGACTCTCTGGAGGCGCGAGGACTATGTCGACCACCCGGAGCGATGGACTCACCCCTTCACCGATGAGGAGATTCGGGAATTGAGTGATGCTGCGGACCAGTTCATTGCCAGCGGCACGCCATTGACTGGCATCTCAAAGGTACAAGATACTGGCCCATCCGTGGTAATTCAATCAACAGTCACTAACACAAGATTGTAGAGCAACTTCCCCCTGCCCAAGCTCAGCAAGGCTCTTGGCGAGCTGCGCGAAGACCTCATTGACGGCAAGGGCTTCATCCTGTTCAAGAGGTTCCCCGCTCAGTCATGGGGTGCCCAGAAGAATGCCGTGGCTTACATGGGGCTGGGCACATATCTCGGATACTTTGTCTCCCAGAACGGCCTCGGCCACGTCCTCGGCCACGTCAAGGATGTAGGTGACGATGCCACCCAGATTGACCGAGTCCGCATCTACCGCACGACTGCCCGTCAATTCTTCCACGCCGACGACTCGGACATTGTCGGCCTCCTGTGCGTCCACCGCGCCGCCGAGGGAGGAGAGAGCGACATCGTGAGCATCCACAACGTGTGGAACTCATTGCAGCGCGAGCACCCCGACGTCGCAGAGCTTCTTACCCAGCCCGTGTGGTACTTTGATCGCAAGGGCGAGACGTCCGACGGTGAAGAGGAATGGATCCGCCAGCCCATCTTCTACCTCGAGAACGGCGGCAAGGGTCGTGTCTACTGCAAATGGGACCCCTACTTTGTTCGCTCACTGTCACGATTCTCCGACAAGGGCCTGATTCCTCCGCTGAGTGAGGCTCAGGTGCACGCCCTGACGGTGCTGGAGGAGACGTGCCAGAAGCTGGCCCTGCACATGGTTCTCGAGGTTGGAGACATTCAGTTCGTCAGCAACAACCACCTCCTGCACGCCAGAACGGCATACAAGGGTAAGCCACTCGCCGCGACAACTCCAAAAAGTTCAGCAGCTGACATCTAATTCCAGACTTTGGTCCTCCGGCACCTCGCCGACACCTGCTTCGGCTGTGGCTGTCCACTCCCGAGTCCGAGGGAGGCTGGGCGCTGCCAATGCCCGACAGCAACGAGAAGAAGCGTGGTGGTATCCAAGTGAACAACAGGGCACCGAGGGCGCCGCTGGATGCGGAGTGATGTCTTTTGAAAAAGCGATCGCAATTTGGTTCTGGTTTTGATGGTCCTGTGCCCGTATCGAGCGAGGGTTGCAGAAGGTTTCATAGCTACTCGCCTTGCGAGTATAAAATGTTACAAATAACAAATAACGATGTATGACATTACCATTGATCACTCTCTGTCTTTATCCACCAAAATGTCTAAGGCTGACACCCTGTCAACATGCGGAGTGGCAAGATAGCTACTTTACGAGCATGCGTAGTTGCAATACAAAGAACTGAGTAATGTTCCTTTCTCATTTCTCCTAGACATTGTTTCGGTCTGTATTCTTCTGATGCGATAACTTGCTAGCAATTCCTAAAGTACTCATAGTCCAGCTACAATGTCCTCTTAAGCAAAGCAAGTAAAGCAAGTAAAGCAAGGAGATTTCCATATAGTGAACGCAAAAAAGGACTAGACGTATCGGTCGCAAGGACTTAGTCGATTCGCAGCGCCAGCGTCCTTGGGAATCACACCAGCTTTGACGGCAGACTTATAACACCAGCGCCACTCGTCATACCCGTAGATCCAGTTACACTTCCAGGACCAAAAGATCCAACCACTCGACTTCTCGAAAGACTGAGCCTGCGCAGCCCAGTACCGCTGATACCATTCCTTTTGATCGGGACGGTTGTGGATGGCAAACTCCTTACTACCTCGTACTTTGCTATTGACTGAGAGTGACCACTCGCCCACAATCAGATTATTGCCGGCGCCAAAGTTATCCTTGCAAGCAGCTTGGATATAACCCTTCTTGGTCATTGGGATCCGCTTGTCGAAGCTATAATATCTATGCGAGTCGTATGCCGTGAAATCGGTGCTTGGGAGGTAGGCTTTGGGATCTCCTGAACCCCAATTCTTGCTCTGCAGTACTCACAGTTAGCTGTTGGACTCAAGCTCTGGAAGGACCAAGTGTCACTAACCATGAATTGGATGTGGACTCGGTCTTTGCTGGGCACATTGAGCGATTTCTCGACCGCCCGAATTCGTTTGTATGCAGTAGGATAAAAGTTCTTGATCATATCGGCAGCCATGTCGAGGAAGGGCTTGACATGAACAGGTTCATTGAGGACTTGCAGCATCCCGACTGTGGCGTAGTTCTCATGCGTGTGAATACGCTTGGTCATCCATTCCAGGAAATTGTATGCTCGCTCATAGTTCTCGGCTGTATAAAACCCCGGTTTCGGTACGCTCTGATCGTCATGTTAGCTCTAGTTCATGTTGTTCAAACTGTATGGCTTCCTCACATGTCCAGTATACTGCTCGTTATGAGTCTGAGCTCCAGGGGCGCCGTGAAGGTCAATGATGACATAGATGCCAACGTCTTTGCACCAACCAACGATACGGTCGAGATACTTGAGGCCTCCACGAGGGAAGAACTCATCCTTTTTGACGAGATCCTCCTTTATCCAGTAGCCAACCGGGATTCGCAGGGTATTGAGTCCAACGCTCTTCATCAGCTCGATGTCGCTTTTGCTCGTCCAGGTATCCCAGTGCTTCTGGAAAGCCGCGTTTGCTTTCTCCTGGCCAATGCCCTGGACACAACGCCATTCATCGTTGTAGCTACTACATCCCATACTCTTCCATTCGTCTTCGACCATCCAGCGCTCCACGATGAACTGGCAGCCGAGGTTTACACCCCGAATCTTGGGAGCGTCTGGCAGCCATCGCGAGACGAGTTCAGTCTTGTTTTCCTGAGCTAAGATGGTTTAGCAAACATCAACGGCCCATGGGAGATATGGAGTATTGGTACCTCGGGATTGCGGAGTCCAAGCCTCGGCGGCAGCCAAAAAGAGGGTGAAGCTTAATGCAGCAAGCATTGTGAGGAGTGGTCAGGAAGTGAAATAGGCGGCAGCTGCTCAAGAGATCACATTGAGGGATTGCCGCTTCCTTTAATGCGTTGTTAAAAGCTCCAATATGCGGCCTACAGCAACTCAAATCCTTGCCGCAAGCAAGTTCGGATGCCCTGCTTCATGAGCTGCTGGTTTGGGGTAGGTCAACCCAGGATCTCTCTGCACCTATATGGGGCGGCCGTTCGACCACGGACTCTCTTTCTTATGGGTCGAGGATCGCTGATCTCGTCACCATACTTGCCCATCAAATCATGGCAAGGCAGACTCGGGTCTTGAATCATGCCATCTGCAAGAAACCCCGAACAATCCTGTCAAGGGCGGAATTGATCCGCAGGGATGACGTGAATCGACAACTGGAATCCTTGCGAGCTGAAATGGATGAAACATGGAGACCTGTGCTATGGGGCTTACTCATGCCACACGGGCCATCAGCTAGATTCAGCTGAGGCAGCGCAATAGCGTTACAGCATTCCTCTCTCTTCGATGAGAAACCCGGTAAATACCCTATTGTAGGTATCGTCTGATTCTTGATACTGACACTCCCATGTCTGTCTTTTGCAACCGCAGATCAAATATTTGCTAGCTTTTATGTCTGAATGTCTGGATAACCGCGAAAGATGACCTCTTAATCCTCAAAATGCGGCGCATCATCTTCGCGTTTAAGACTTATGGTGCCTGAAATGCTTGATTGGTCACGTCATAATTTGATTCAGCACAATGGTAGCATTATCAAGCAATGATGGTATCAACAAGTTATTTCGAGATTGTGAATATTATGCTGACAAGTCTTGCTTAGTGCCCATTGTCAAACGTGTATTATCTTGTCCTATGATTCATTCCCAATAACTTTGGATTGGAGCGCCCATCAGGAGAATCAATTTGCAATATATTTAAGGTCAAACAGCGAATATGAACAGACGTATATATGGCCCCTCCTTCCCGACGTCTTTCTTATCTTCAATCCAGAAATGTACTTCTAGGTGTACACTAGCGAGCTTGACAACAGACAATGGGTGTTAGCAAAGACAACGCCATTCTCTAGTGATATGTTTCAATACCTTTATCCTAGTTGCTCTGTAGAGCTCATCTTCACAACGTGCGGTTGCGTATGTCAAATATTGTTCAAATGAAGCCGAGGACGGCTTCCGACTTCGCCAATAAAACTCGAACTAACTAGCTATTTTCTAACACTTGGTATTCAATTTCCAGCCCGTCTTGAGCACCCTGGCCGTGATGAGAAGAACGCCGCATAGCAAACTCGATACGGCAGCCCATATTGACGCTCCTGTAAAGGCACCTCGGTTGGCCGACTGTATGAGCCCTCCCAAAGGCGGCCCCGTCAAACCTGCAGCTGAAACGATGGTAAAGCACATGCCAAGCCTTGTACCGACCATATCGAGCCGCTTGGTGATGCTAGCCACTCCAGTAGGCATGAGGCACTGGAAAGAACCCGACGCTATTCCGTAAAACACGGTAAATACATATATGCCGGCCACATTCTTGACTGCTAGCCAACAAAAAGCAACAAGGGCGACGAAAAGACCCATCATAGATATGACGTTCAAGGGCCCAACACGATCAGCCACTATCGGGACTAGGATACGGGCTGGCAAGCCGGCCCCGTTCACAAGGGTGATCAGAATAGCTGCATCAGCATACGAGAGTCCCAGGACTTCTCTTCCAAAGGATCCAAGCTGTAGCAAAGTGTGAGCAGCCAGGTCTTACCGATAACTGGAGGAATGGGATTTGATTGCTTACATAGTAGAATGTATAGTACACTGGCCACACAAAGAAGAACAGGCCGGCCACATACGCCACATACACTGGCTCTCTGAACGCAGACCAGTCAATTACTGGCCCAGACTTCCTCGGCGGTAATCTCGGTCGCATGAGCGCCAGAACCAGAGCCAGGAAGCCCAGGTTGATGAAGCCAAGCGTCCTTGCTGTCCATGCGAAGCCCAACTTTGGTAGCAGCTGGCGGACTACAATGGGATAAACCATGCCACCTGCAGAATTACCCGTCGTAGCCAGTCCGACTGCAAGTCCTCGTCGTTTATCAAAGTACGTCGCCACCAATGCAAGGGATGGAGTAAAGAATATGCCGCCACCGATGCCTGTCAGAACGCCTTGGGTCAGCATCAAGTGCCAGTAGCTCGTTGAAATGCTCATAAGAAAGATGCCGAGCAGCTGTAGAACGGCACCGATCAGTAGAGTGTGGACGAAGAACCCTGCATCTAGCAGTCGACCCGAAAAGGCACTGATGAAAAATGTCAACCAAGTCTGTACAGATCCAATCCAAGAGATTGTAGACGGCGATTGAGGTAGATTTTGCGTGTAGTATGTCTGGAAGCTACCAAACGAATTGATATAACCCCAAGTGGTAAAAATCACTATCCAACCCATGGCAACCTGCGTCCAGGCTCTGATGCCTCCATCTGGCGGGGGAGGCAGTCTTGTCTCTGTCGCTATTGAGGGACTTGGCCGACTGATGATGTTCTCGTTGGCTTGTATTTTCCCGGAGTTGCGGGGGTTGGATTCCATCGAGCTCTCTGCTTTCGCTTGAGATGCAGGAATGAAGTTGGTTTCGGCATGTCCAGATGAGCTCTTGTCGTTGCCAGGAGACCCCATCTCGTCTACCTGTGAATTTGAGCTCAATTATAAGGACTATGTGTGCTGTGCTTGGACACCGCCATCATCGCATGAGATGGAAGGGAGAAAATAACCCCAGTCTATTGTCGGCATAATGATAAGAGCTTTTCCACTTGTGGAGCAAATCAACACATTATACCCAGTAAGCTTCTTTTCCGACCGGTTTAGCGCTCCGAATGTGCGCGTTTCCCCATAATCCCAAAGCTTGACCCATTGTTTCTGGTCGTTAAATCCTTCCCTTGTATAATGTATATCCCTATCCATTGATCACGTATCTCATACTTCTCAGTGCTTGATCGCATCTATGGCGCTCAAATGTCACAGATAGTTGGTGGAACCCAGCCATTGTCTTCTCGGTCTTCTTCTTCTCGCTTTGTGAACAGTAGTGAGATAGATATATAGATAATTACTTCGAAACGCTCATTCAACTTCATTGAAGTTGATTGTTTATATACCGTATACTTACAACCTCTTCGTATCACCTTGTGATCGAGATACCTTGACTACGCTGAAAATTCTAGGGACATTTATGGCTATAGACGTTCCTACCTGGGAATGCAACGGGCCTCTTGTGTAGCTGGGATCGCTTTCGGGTAAAATGTAAAGTATTGCTTCTCTAGGTACTCATGGGTACTTTTCGACTTATAATGATATCCGATGGACATCCGTGGACAATCTCTTTCGGGTATTTAGTAAGAGAAACGATTACCCATCGTTACCCATTTGCTATTTTACTTTTGAGCTTCCATGTCCCTCCCAATCCGCCTTCTCGATAGGCTGCTGACGTATCTAGCACAGCTAATGACCGAGACGGGCCGGTATGATGCTGCAAGTCTCTAGTTGTACTTAGAAATCCTCATTTGCACTCAAAAAGCAGTCGCGGGACTAAGGGAGCGGAGCGATGAAACAGCTTATCATAACCGTATTTAAGTTGATTCGGGTTCGCTACATCTAACCCCGAGCTTAATAACAGGACACCAGTATTCCAGTCACATTCCCAAATGATTCCCCTCTTCCGGTGAATCTTGCCTCGAATTGAATACTAGCACACACTATCAAGATCCAGTCGCCATCATGCGTTGTATTCGTTTCATCGTCCAGTTGATATTGTTCTGTGCCCTTGTCGGGGGTTCGGTAGGACAGAAGTGCCATACTTCTGAAGACTGTAGCTTAAACGGAGCTTGTTCTCAGAAAGGCGTGTGTAATTGCGATTCTGGATGGCGAGGCTTTGATTGCAGCGAACTCGATCTCCAACCGGTTGAACGATGGACCGGTTACAACCATACGAACATTACGATGCCTGGTTTCTACAAAGATGGCGCAGGAAACTCTTCGTGGGGCGGCCACATCATTCGGGATCAACAGGATCCAGGGCTTTTCCATCTGATCGTTTCTCAGATGAGTCACGGCTGTGGTCTGGGAGGCTGGAGGCCATTTAGTACCGTCATCAGGGCTGAGTCTAGGACAGGACCTAGAGGGCCTTATACGTGGGCACAAGAGCTTTTCGGGACCTTTCACCACAATCCAACGACCATCTGGAGCCCAGCAGACAACGAGTACCTCATGTACTTTATTGGCATGGAGTGGGAAACTCCCAAGACTTGCAGATCCACCAAGAGAAACAACACCATATCCGTCTCCTCATCCCCCGACCTGCGAAGTTGGGGGCCTGTGACTAGCCTAATCATCAACGTCACAAATCCGGCACCTTGGCCCCTTTGGACTCCCCATAACCGCACAGCCGAGATCCTGCTAGCGACGGAGAAGAATAACATCTACCATGCCAAATCGTCCAAAGGGCCTTACAGCCTGGAGGTTGAGCCTGGTTTTTTGAACATCGACTCGTCCCTACGCAGCGAGGATCCCTTCCTCTGGCGCGACAAGCGGGGCCATTGGCATTTCCTTGTTCATCATATGATTGATATTGCTGAAGGGAAAAAAGGTCCCCGAGTTGGTGCACATGTTTATGCCAGACATTGGAGAGGGCCGTGGCATTACAACAACATAACACTGGCATTTAACACGACTGTCGAGTTTACCGACGGGGGCGTGACGGAGTACTATCGCAGGGAAAGACCAAAGCTTTTCTTTAGCGACGATGGACAGATGACACCGTTGTACTTGATCAACGGTGTTCAGGAGTTCAATAGCTCCGCCAGCTACACGCTCATTCAGCCTATTGGTAAGGCGTACAAAAGATACGAGAAGGACCTTGGATTTTAGCCATAATTATTGGCGTATATCTAGAGGGGTGGGAGATATATTCGGTGACAGCACGATATATAGCTAGCTGAACGCAAGTCAGAGTCCATACACCTCGATCCCGGCTTCAACAAGAAACCGCCAGACTTTAGCCTCCAAGCCCCAAGAAAAGCAAACGCTTATTTTCCACCTAGCGACTCGTTCTTCAGTTCGCCGAGAAGATCGTTGAGTGATTTCATGGCATCCGTGGTAAATCCGACCATGTCGCCGCTGCCTTTCTTCTCCTTCCAATCGAACACTTCCATGGAGAGATACCCTCGAAATCCCGTCGCAAGCACGGCCTTCAGAAAGTCTACCACAGGTAGATAGCCACCGTGACCAGGGATCGGCCTATAATCGTGACTCCATTGCGACTTGGGCGGCTGGCCGTCTGAATTGCCACTGATCGGAGGGTCCATCTTGTAGCCGTCGGATATTTGGAGTAAGAATATCTTGCTTGCCGGTATCGTCCTTGCCAGCTCTTCGAGGCTGTGTTTCCAGGCCGACTCCAATTCGGCCTTGCTCACATCCTCCCTGAGTCCCGATGCCGTGGTCGGCTCAGCATATTCGGAGCCGGCAGATTGAAACGTATCCAAGCACAGACCCAAGTTTGGACGATTCGCGAGCTTGACAATCTCCCATACGTCCTTCCAGGTGGGCGCTCGAGTTGCCCAGCACCAGTTCTCATAAGCAATCCGTAGTCCTTTTTCCGCAAATATATCTGCCAGCTCCGCGAGGTCCGCTGCCATGTCTTCAAAGGAAGTCGTGATGGCGTTTGAATCAGAAGACCCAATCTGGCTAAATATCAGCCCTGTTACTCAAAATGTGGCATCATTTCATGACGTACTTGTAGTATGCCGATATCAGCTGCTTCCATTACTCTCATCCAGCCTCGAGCTCTTTTGAAAGCATCTTCTCGTTCTCTTTCAGATTCACCCCGCTTCCACCCCTCGAAGCGAGAGAATGGCTGGAGCATCATGAGGCCGACACCAATCTTCTTCGACAGAGCTTTGACCTCTTTTGCAACGGTGACAATTGTGTCGAAATCATATGGATCAATACCTTGACCGGTAATCTTCTCGCCGTATTCCAGTACATCGGGCATGGCGAGCTCCATCTCATCAAAACCAGCTTTATGGATGGCCTCCATCTTTGCCGGCAGGTCGGCACCCGACTTAGACCCTAGACTAGGGCTAGCAAACGAAGTTGGTATCGACGCATTTTGAAACGAGATAGGCATCTTGGCTTGTTAGTATCGCAAAATGTTCTTTGTTGAGAGTTTCTTATCCTCCATCGTGTTGGTTGTACGACAGGATCTATATATTAGTTTACATGCTCCACACGTCGAAAATGCGTCATCGATGTGATCACTATTGGGGTAATGTGTTGAATGGCCTTTGCTCCGCGACCTGACCGCGCCGAACAAAGTATTGATGCAAGGTTTTGCAAGTACGAGTAAATGCTTTAGAATTATTCAGCCCACAATGGCTTTCTTCACATCTTATTCGTCTGGAGTGGTGCAGTAGGTGCAGTGTGCTCAATCACTGCAGACGCACAACGTTCTTCAAAGGCCGCTCTCCATTCAGACTCTCCCACTTTAGAGCCAGCTATTGGTCTGATTTTTTACTATGAGCACATTCTTTCCTCAATCAGCTGCGTGAACTTGACCATGTCCTTGGAGCATGGCTCCAACACCTCTTTCAATACTGGGATCCACCACTTCTCGATACCAGGGCTGAGGCCTATGGCAACTGCATACTCGACATACTCGGGGAAGAAGCCGCTCAGCTCCCAGTCAATTATGCCTGTGATGGTGTTTCCTTGTACAATAATATTGCGTGGCGAAAGGTCGCCGTGTGTAAGAACGAATCTGGCTGGCGACTCGCGTCGCTGCCGTTCAAGCACCCGCTGCCATCCCCAATGTTTGAAACTCCCTCCGCTGAGTCTTGTCAAACACCATCGTTCAAAAGATTCCTGGTCCTCAAACGGACCGCAATGCGTGTCAAAAGTGGTGTCGTATACGTTTCGTGTAGGCTCTCGGTCTACGCGACCGATGAATGGCTGAGTAAGAGTGCGCATGTGTTGGAGCTGGGCACGGAGCTGCTGTTTGATGGATGTCTGGTCATCTTTAGACATATCGCACCAGACGTCGACGAGAGGCACACCAGGAACTCGCTCGCTAACCATGACGCGTGCGATAGGACGCCGAGTAATAACATCGTATACCCTACGCACTTTGGGAGCCAGTACACCATGGGTTGCAGCGTAGTGCATCATGTCGGCCTGGGAGCGGTCGAGACCCTCTGGAGAGCTGACTTTGAGGGCCAATACCTCTCCTTTGGAGGTGGTATGCTCGAGGACACGATGGCCCCAGTAGTGGTGAATCTCGTTGCCGACGACAGCATCAAGGTATTTAAATTTCAAGTATCTGGGGACAGGCTCCTCCTCTTCCCGCACCTCGCCTGATTTTGTCTCTGCGGGGGTCGACATGGTGACTGATTATTTCAATCTTCAAGGCTCACCAGTTGCGATACAACCCGGGCGAGCGCATAACGTTGCTCACGCTGAGACAGCTTAAGCCAGCAATTGGTTCTCGGAACGTGGCACGAAAAGGAACAGTGCCCTCCAAGTTGCAGCCATGTGGGGGTGTTTGACAGTTGGTACTGATTACTCAAGGGCCAGGGGCTGGGATCAAGACCTGTTGGTTCAAGTGACAAGCCGCCTATTGGAAACACCAATCCAGGCCAAGGCCCTTGCCGCCCGTATATGTGGGTTGTTTCCAGGGCGCAGAAACTCTGGCCGGCCTAGAACTCGCCGCGCCGGAGGTCGAGCATCCTCTACTACCAGTGTTTATAGTCATTGTTTATAGTCATGTTATGATTGGTATAGGGTCTCCAAGCCCCCAGCCCCAGGGATCGGAAAATAAACGGACCGGAGCACAGCGGAGGGAGGGGACGTACCGGACGGGAGCAGGCAGCGGAGGGGAGGGTCGTAACAGTGCATGGGCCGGCGGCCAATGGCTGGGCGGGAAGTTAAAGGGCCCCGCTACTGGTCGTTACACGTCCAGAGACTATAAGAAGCTGGCCTTCGCCCACCTTTCAAGGAACGGGAGGAACTTGCCTCCTTCAGACCTGTGTCCGTTGCCAGCGAAGATGGATGAACTCGATAATTTGACTTGCACAGCCAGCGACAGCGGTCATGAGACTTCGGGACAGGACCAGGAGGTCCCGGGTGAGCTGCGCGACCAGGGTGAGTTTGTCTTTCAGGCCCAGCTGGCCTTTGTGACGTACAGTCGCAGCCGTGTCGACGACAAGGAGGAGTTTGAGAGGATGTTTAGGGAGTCGCTGGAGCGGCACCTGCCGTATGTGAGCGCGGGAGAGAAGGCGACGATGGATGTTTTCGGCAGCAAGGAGCTGCACGAGGATGGCGCGCCGCATTACCATGTGGTGGTCAAGTTCTCCAAGAAGGTACACTGGAGGAAGGCTCGGCGTAACTTCTCGATCTGGGTCGAGGTGGATGGAACCCGGGTTGTGGACACGCACTCTGTTTCTATCCGAACGAAGAATAGGCGTGAGGCGGAGGCGAAGTGGCTCCAGGACACACAGTCGTATGTCGCTAAAGGCGGGGACGTCTTTGGGCGGTGGATTGGTCCGACAGTGACGCCCAAGGCGGAAAAGGGTGAGCACCTTAGGAGGATCAATGAAACGGCGAGCCGCGAAGAGGCGGCAGAGTTAATTCGACAGCATTTCCCGGAGAGATGGGCGTGGTCCCAGGTGAATGTGCAGGCCTTACTGAGGACGAAGAAGAATTCCAGCCCCACCTCTTACGTACCGGACTTTGAGGTCCTGCCCTGGCATATCCCCGCGAGGTTGAAAAAATGGAGGAACGATAACTTCCCAGTTCGTGGTGGTGGTCGGCCTGTTTCGCTGGTGATCATCGGACCGCAAAGGTGCGGGAAGAGTTGCTGGGCCCGGTCTTTTGGTCGGCCGGCTGTGATGGATGGACAGTGGGATGTAGACCAGCTGCTGCAGAGTGATGTCACGCACGTAGTGCTCAACGATATCAAGTTGTCGGACTTCCCAAACAAGCGGGAGCTGGCTGGCTGTCAAACATCTATTACAGTCACGGGAAAGTACCGACCGCAGATGACAATTCCGTGGGGAAAGCCGGCTATCTGGACGTGCAATGAGGATAATAGTGTGATGAAGGATAAGGTGCTGGGTCGGTATTTGCGAGACACGGGAGCAGTAATAGTGAAAGTGCGCGATAGTATGTTTAAGGCAGCTTTGTAATAAACTCAAGTATTGGCAATGGAGATGCACCCCCGGAGGGATGGTCATGGTTGTGGAATTCCCCACCTGGAGGTTCCGGAACGGAGTGGAGGGCCATGCGGACGGGAGGGAGCAAGCAATCAGACATGAATGCGCAAAGGACAGGAGCGAGCGGGGCGAGCGGACACTGGGATCCTATACCCATCCGGAGCGGCAGCGTAGGTTGGGGAGGACGAAGTCCTATATGTTTGGCGCTGAGTGATTTGGGGCAATCTGGTTTCCCTTTGGTGTTGCATCCTCCATCAGATCAGGGCGTGGAGGCGAAGTCGCAATAGTTAGATAATTAATGCTGTCTGCTTCCCTAAGCCTTTGTATCCTTCTTTTCCATCAAACCGCCATCCCTATCTAATTTTCTAAACTTACTACCTTTTAATTTTTTTTTAACATTACAATAGCTAATCCCTCAGCTACATTCTCCAGGAGCTTACGCCGGCCGCAATATCCTCAGTATAACATGGTCACTAACAATGGTCAGCATTTTTGTTACCTGGCTCTGAGAAACATGAATTGGAATGTTCCATCCCAGGCTCCCGCAGCAGCCATCGACTACCCTGAGTCCAGGTCGACACCATTGCTTGCTACTCACCAATTCGCTCAGGCTCTACAGAGGCAGCAATTCCCTTACCCAAAGCCCACTATCGGAGCAGACGGCAGATGGTGGCGGTCCAACCTAAATAGACAAGTAATGGAGTATATGTTGCAGGCAGTCGGTTCCTACTAGCGGTACACAAGAGGGTGCGAGCAGCGCGGGGTGACACAGGGGACTTTTCGCAAGTAAGGTGAGTCGAAAACCACAAGGGATGAGTGTTTGCCCATTCTTGTTAGCTAGTCAGATGTAACTCTATGCACTGGAACCAGATGATTCGGACGACTCCAATGCTTGCTCTAATCTCGGTTGAGTGACTTTTGCTTTAATATTGAGTCGCCGTCCTGCCGAAAACCGCAGGAACTTCGTTCTGATTGCCCAGAGCTGTTTGCTTTGCTCCTCATACCGCCCAGCCGCAAGCCATGCAACAATCCACCAACGTAGCCGCGCGAAATAGTTCCAGCTCTCTGGCATCTTGAAACTCGACATAGATGCGTATTCGAAATAGATTGGGTAGTACCCAGCGAGATCCCAATCAAGCAGCCATGCATCCCCTGACGCGTCAACCATAATATTGCGAGGGGCAAGATCATGGTGTGTGAGCACAAACGTTTCCACTCGTAGATCTGAGGATCCTTTCAAAGTTGCATGATCGCGATTGCTTTTTTTGTACTCATGCTTAATAGATCTAAAATCTGCCCAGAAGGCTAAGAAATTCACGACCGATCTAACGGTCGCCCTGGCAGGTAGCCCAAACCGGTCATCTAACCAGAACGAGCTGCAACTGCCTGTGACAATGGATCCAGCAGTGTCCGAGGTAATCGATCGCATCAACGATACAAAGCGGTGAAGCTGGAAGGCCAGACGAACAGACGCATACCAGCCTAGCCCAGGCCAGGCACCTTCTACTGTCCGCCCCTCAATTCGTTCCATGACGAGAAACTCCACGTCTGGATGCTGAACCGGCCGTATCAGCTTCGGTGTTCGTATGCTGAGAGCTTGCGCAATTTCGATCGTTTTCATCGTATCGGCGAGGCAGTCCGGCCTATATGCCTTGGCGAGGAATCGGTCTGATAATAGCACAATTCCATCATGGGCTTCTAGCCGCGGGCTCTGCGTGATCAGTGTTTTGATTTCGGCATCCGAGCCATATTGGACTATATCGTCCGGCCATTCTCTTGGCATGGTGGTTACGTTCGATGATATGACTTCGGATGGCTGCCCCTGACGTTCGAGGACTGTCGTATGGCCGCCTTTATCTACGGGTATTGTAGTAATGAGATAAAAGCTAACTTAAGCTCTAGGTGGTGCTCATCCAAGCTGCTTATATCATAGTTATTCAGTATACCACTACAGTTGAGCTACGGTCACCTTCCGCATGGCGATGTAGACCTCTGCAAAGGTAATAGGTCCAGATCGGCAGGAGCGTTCAACTTGACCATTTACGCTAGAGAATACATTCGTAGCGTGGGCCTGGCAATCCATCGTCGGCCTCAGCCGAGCTTATACCGCCTGCCTCTTAGATAGACTTTCTTCCCAGGAACACCTAGAATATGACTTATCGAATTCAACAACAAGCGAAGCATTCAGACTCTTTTCTGATATTGTCACACGCAGACATCCCAAAGCAGCCGTAGCTTAACCCCAACCTTTTAGTCACACCGAACGATCCCTTTGAACGGTATGTCAGCGACTAACACATGTCTACACACGACGTGCAGTATCCTATTGTGAAGGAATGCATGTGCTGCTTGAGGGAACAAGCATTTACACCCCGGAGGCATTCACACAAGATCTCATTAGCCTGCATGGCCGGTAAAAATCGTTACAATATATTCAAAATTTCTCAAAGCATTGTAGGCAATAAATGCGTACGACTCGAACAGGTTCCCCTAGCTAGACGTTGCCGGCCAAGCGACCCGGTTCAGCAACCCGATTTAGCGACTCGGCAGGTCTCACTAAATCCTCGCTGGGAATTAGCTTAGAGTTTCCCTCCGATAGAGGATCAATTCAGTACTGATACTATCAAGATCCCTCATTAAATACTCGTATGCAGCAGACTATCGTAGCTCTGTAGTCAGCCTTGTGACATATTTAGAGGATATCACTATCCTTGAAGGATCCAAGACGCACTGCTTAAACCAGAGAGGGCAATTTTCTGGGTGGCTTAGACCAGCGGCAGTCTTGATTGGGCTTAGCTGGCGATAACCGCGCTGTGGGAAAATAACTTACCTTGTTGGGCTAGTGCCTGGTGATCAAATCCCCCACTTGACTCTATCAACGACGCAAGAGAAGCAGTCTAGATATGGAGGAATTGGCTATCTGGATAACATCTACCCGCGGCTATTCAGACGTTCATGGCTTATATAGATCTATAAGTAGAATCCTGGGCTGCGATGTTGGAATTTGAGGTCGCTTAAGAACACTTGACCCAACTCCCATTTGGTGCTCTTGTTTCTGTATCTTGCAGCAATGGCCATCTCTCTCATCAAAACCTCTCGTCTATTAGTGGCAGCCTTGTGCCTATGGCAAGCTAACACCGCTGCCGCCCATCCAACGGACCAGCCTCTTAAAGTCAAGACTCCCGCCGGCACACTTCAAGGCATCATCAACTCAACCTTTCCCCATGTAAGGCAGTTCCTGGGAGTTCCTTACGCCGAGCCACCTATTGGCGATCTGCGATGGGAACCACCTCAGCGCAAAGGAAAGCTGCGTGGAGTTTTCAACGCAACATCTCTCGGCAACAACTGTTATCAGGGCACATCTCCCGAGTACACCATTTACCACGATGCCTACCAGTACTTCCAGGTCCGAAACGCACCTCAGAGCGAGGACTGTCTCCATCTGCATATTTATGCACCACTCCGCATCCCTCGCCACAAGAAGCTCCCCGTATTGATCTTTTTCCCCGGTGGCGGCTTCACTACCGACGGAGCCAACGTCCCTCTTGAGGAGCCTGGTCCATGGGTTCAGGATCACCCAGAGCTGATTGTCGTGACCATCAAGTGCGTTGCGAACCACATTTTCAAGCTTGTTTTGGCACTAACGATAACAGCTACCGATTGAACATCTTCGGGTTTCCCAATTCCGCCGCTGGAACTGAAAACTATGGATTGCTAGACCAAAGAACTGCGTAGGAGATCCCCTAGCAAGCTTGACGATCAAGGACAGCTGTTGACGGAGATATAGTGTTGAATGGGTTCGCGATAACATCGGACCAATCGGGTACGTCTGCATCGACTCTTCCACCATGTCTTATCCCCTTTCTCAATCAATGGGCATTTTGCTTCTGCTTCTATAGCCCAGTTGGCTGCCAAATCTTTTGCATAATAATACTAATTATTATTTGTCAACACAGAGGTGACCCTAAGCGCATGATGGTTTGGGGCCAGTCTGCTGGAGGCGCTTCCGTCGCCTACTGGCCGTACACTCATTACAAAGACCCTATCGTCACCGGACTCATTGCGCACTCTGGTTGTGGACACTCGGTCACCAGCCAGGATTATTCGCACAGCAACTTTACCCACCTGGCGCAGTATGTTGGCTGTGCTCACCTTGATGCCAAGGCAGAGTTCGAGTGCATGAGGAAAATCAACCCTGGCGCACTCAGCCAGCACATGGCCGCCTTCCAGTTGAGCTTCTACGCCATCGACGACAACAGGACCATCTATTCCAACATGCGGGATCGACTCAAGAACAAGAAGGTGGCAAACATTGTGAGTTCTCCAAGGTAGAATCACGGTGGTGTCGCTCTGATGTTAATACCCATCTTTATAGCCCTTGCTCTGTGGTGCCAACAGCGAAGAAGCAGCAGCATACCCCCTGAATTTCAACTACTCGGTGCCCAGTATGACTCCGGAGCAGTACCAGGTTGGATACGATCAGATCAACTGTCCCGATATGGTTGAGATTAAGTACTGCTCCTTTTCCAATCATAGTCTCTGTTCATGAAATAGTACCGGGTGGCTGACAGTTTCTGTTACAGCAATCGCATTGATCATGATTATGTCACGTATAGGTACCACTACGAGGGGAACTTCACCAACATCTCGCCTTACCCTTTTATCGGAGCTGCTCATAGTGGTATGTCTCAGCAAAACGAGACCCAAAGCTCCTTGAGACAGATCATTGACTGTTGCCGTGTGTAGCCGAGATGCCGCTGGTGTTTGGAACGCACCCCTTTTGGAGAGGAAACTCAACTGAATTTGAGTGGAAGGTTTCACGAGACATGCAGGGTAAGTCCTTCGGGAAAATTCAGTTTAATCCACTCAGCAACACATGAAACCCTTTTCGCTCGCTACGCACTTATTTTCTTAACTAATACCATAAATCAGATCTTTGGTTCGATTTCCTTAGCAACCCTTCTACCGATCCCAAGAATGGAAGGGGATTCACGTGGCCCAAGTACAGCCGAAAGACTAAGTCTATGGTTGTCATCGCCAAGGATGACGTATCACTGCAGCTCGACTACGGTGAATACATCGACAAGTACTGCAAGGCGTTCCAAAAATAGGATTGAATTTCTTCGGATTGAGAGTCGGTCTTGGCGGGGAAGTCGTTTACTCAAGCCACAGTTATTAGTCAAATAGTTCCAACCCTGCCACAAGCAGTTGAGCAAGTGTACAAGTCCAAACTTAAATAATGATGAACCGGACCTGTACCGAGGCAGCTGCCAGACTCAAAGTGGTATATCTTTCCAAGAGAACTGGCTTTATTTTCACCATGAAATTCGTTCGACTTTGGTTAAAGATTGTCACGTCAACTGGGGATTTCTTGTATCCTGTCAGTTCTGGTCCAATTGTGCCAAGCCGTGGATGCAGCTCGACGCCGAGGATGGTTGATTGGCTAATTCTGGATGACCGCGTTATGTCCGTACGGGAGCAACGCTCGAACAGCAGATGGCGTTGCCAAGATGCCTATTCCAACGACTCAGCTGAGTTCTGTTCTCAACCCTAGTCAGCTGAAAAAGTCCCCCACCTAACGTTCCACCCCCAACAATTTGGCTTGGACGCCTTCTCTTCTCGCGAATTCCCAAATGAGAACTGTGCAGAAGCCTCGTATAGGACGGCAATTTTGCGCGGAGTGATTCATGCATTCCAGCTTTGGCTTGTTGATTTCTGAATTCAGTAAATAACTCGTGAGCGACCGAGCTCAGTGTTTCTCTTTAAGTCTCATGCTATCTATGTAGTTAAAAATAATCGAGTCGTGATGCTAGTCTCAGTTGAACAATTCTTTACCATGGCTCAGCGAACAACTCAGTCGATGAATGATCTTGACAGGCGGCTGAACACATGGTTCAAAACGCCAAACCTAAGCGAGCTATGCGGGCGGGAGGGTATTTTAAGACACACGGGCCCTCCCCGATGCAAACCTTGCCGGGCAACCTGTAAGCACTGTACAGTGTACACGCTTAAGCTTTCAAACCGCGGGGATTAAACTAGTTAAAGTTTAGTTTATTGCTTTCGCTAGCTCTTCCGGTATCTAGGCTGAAAATTCCCAGCCCTGCATCTGCAAGCTAGATCACTGTGATATCAGTTTTGTTGTCTCATGTTTGTTTCCCCGCCCCTGCCGAGTGGGCACTTTTGCTATTCCTACGTTCTAGGCACTCGTATTGCTGGAATGAACTGTCTTACTTGATCGAAAAGCTGAGACTGGTCTGGACAATCTACGAATGCTGACATCATTCGAAACCCCAGGGATCATTCCTGAACGCCGCTACAGTGCTAAGCTCATCACAATTTCCAATAACTTAAATAGCTGCAATCTCCCTGCTTGTTCCAACTCCATCCCTATCCACAAGCTCCTCTGGCCATTACACACGCTTCTTTTGCAATTTGTTCAAGACATCTTCACCAGGCTCCAAACAATCTTGACAATGAAGTTCTCAGTTTCCCTCGCGCTCATCTTTGCCACCGGGATCCTTGCTAGTCCCCTCCAGGCGGAGCAGGCGAAGAAGGCTCCTCGCTGTCCCGTTAGTCGTCACCGCTGTCTAGGATTGTCTAGAACCATCGAACACTGATAACACTTTGCACTGCTACAGGCCAACCAGGTGTTCAACTCCTGTGGAAGCGCATGCCCCATCACCTGTGCGAACAGGTTTGATCCCCCTGTCGCATGCATTCTCGTCTGCAAACCAGGCTGTTATTGCAGCAAGGGTCTTCTCCTGAACGACGTGAGTTGACATGAGCCCTGCTGAAGACTTTGACATGCGGCTTCTAACTATTAGCAGAAAGGAAAATGTGTCAAGGCATCGCAATGCCAAAAGATCAAGCCCAAGCCTAAGCCTCAGGCCGAGGCCCTGGAGCCTACTGTTTAGTAGGACAATGCTTACACTGGCAAGTCGAGCTAGCTAGAGATAATATAGTTGGAATCAGAGAAAACTTCGTTTCGAAGATCAAATCGAGTTCCCAAAATAAAGTGTTTGTGCCGGCCTTGTACAGTAATCCACAAAGCGATGTTTCACCCAATCGGTTTGGATACTCCCCGTTGGCTCTTTGCCAATTGTAACTTCCAGATTTTCGGTCGTGTGACAGAGCCTGTTAAGGTCCTTATGTTGTGTTGGTCACGCGATTGCCATACTAAAACTGGGAGTCATTTGGTAACAAAAGAGGTAGCGTGAGAGTTGAAGTTGAATTGCGACTCAGTTCTAGTTACCCCTGGGTTCCGTGGCAGATGATTAGACACCTAGCCAATTAAGATCCTGGAACCTCAAGCACGAGTTGTACCAGCGAGAGATACATTCCTCGACAATTCTCGGGCCGACCAATAGCAATAGCAGCCGTCACGGGGTTTTTCGTTCTAGGAGCCATTTCATTAGTCACAACCGCTCACCAGCTCTTGATGCCTTTATTTGACAACCCGCCAACTTGTTTTCGTGCCTAGATCCGGTCCTTGGGAGTCAGCCTTGTACGCCTTACCGTAGCTATTACGGGTTGATCAAGGAAGATATTTTCAATCCAGACGGCGGAAGTCCTCTTTCCTACGGAGAGGAGGATAGAAGCCCTGAAGGTCAGATATCCAGATATACTGTATTTTGCGCGTCATTCTCAAAAGACATACAGAAGATACAAGCATCAATACAAATACCAAGGCTATTTCTTGTAAGTGCCTTTGGTGTGGCACTATGGCTACTGATAATTGATTACTTAATACTGTTTCTAATCTTATCATATCTTCAATAATGAGCCCAAAGTTCATGTATATCAATGCATAGCTACTCTATTTTCTCTACGTGGTCGCTCCCACGCTCGAATAACTTACGACTCTACCAGAAGCAAGCGACGCCCATATCTATTGGGTCCGTTGAAGCGCTCTACTAGATACGGAGCGTGCATAGAAGCGGGTGAGGAATCGAAAACAGACTAGATATGGACACGAAAATACGGGAGTAGTACTGAGACTACATCAATAATCCCCACAGATAGCTATCGAAACTAAAGAGAGAGAGTGTGCATGAAAGTTCTCGATCTCGTCGTAATTCCTAATATCATGGAATCTAGTAGTAGGTTAGCCCTCCCTGTGAGACATAGGTTCTGCCGGGCTTGTAGCCTGGATCTTCAGAGGAGACATATCAAAGGCTCTTTCAGCTACCGATGGACTTCATAAAGAACGAAATGCCTTCGTGGTGAAGCCCTTCCGTCGGGGCATAAGTACTCTTTATTGCATGTCAACCTGAGATAGCGGTTATGCATAACATCTTAATATTGTATTAGCGGTTCGTCCAGATGTTTCATAGGCTCAAATTGGAACTCTGTAGGTTACTAATGATGATCTTGAGTATCAGTAGGTACCTATAGTCTGGGTGTTTCATAGCCAGTATAATAAAACGTTCTCATTTCTCTTTTTCTCTCTCATCTGACGCTGTTAGTTGATTACGCCCTTCGACGAATGGCAACTATTTCAACGTCACTGCAGCTGTATTAGACCATTCTTGGTTACTTCAGCCCTATCAACACAGCTGATCAGGCTCAATGTCAGTGGTATTGCCGAAAAGGACGCCGTCACGCAGTCATTCTTCATTTGCCATGTCCTCTTGTTGGGGGCTACTCACTCTTAGAACCAGAAAAAACCCTTCAACAATATTACGAAGACCAAATCTAGCTTGACAAAGTAAAGTCATAGGTTGATTCGGAATGAGGCAGTGGTGGTGTTGAAGGTATCACGCCCAATAGCACTTTGTTCTTTGTTTCTCTATCCATACGAGTCAGGGTGCTGGATGACAACCCGGCCTTCATTGAATAGCACATTCCTTTTTCTACTGATGAAATTGCTAGGAATGCCTACTTGATACGGCAACAGCTTCCTCCGTGGGCGGCTTGGCTAAGATACTAATAGTCTAAGCCTGGCTTAGGGAGAAAGTGATACATGGGACATCCTTTCTTTTACTCGGTGCTTACCCTAGCTGCAAAGCAAAGCAGACCCGTACCCTGGTCGGAGTAACGTGAGGCTTTGTGAGACAATCGAATGCCAGATATGTATTCTACAGGATCACCCAACATTATAGCCGACGTTTGCCGACCAAGTACCCGAGGGGTTTGTCAAATGCTTTCCTGGATCTTCACCACTATGTCTAGCTGCTATTCACAGTTCCATACTTTGCATGGCCGGCCGCCTTGCGTCCTTTGGCGACTAAGGCAACCGAGGAGCGCCCTTCCGATTTGTCTTCGTATACAACTAACAAGTCACCGCCTCACGACTGAAGGTAGTCATCCCTTCAGCATACATGATGGGTGAATAACTCATTCCTGCTTGGCACGGTCGCCGTTGATGGGTCTGCGATCCAACCAAGCCCTTCACCGCAAGTCTACGACTACTGACGTGGTTCAGCAAGTTGGCAGTACAGTGTTCCACCGGCCTCTGACGATGCAGTCATTTATTTGTCCATGCCAAATAGCCTTTCGTCGAGGTGCTCTCTCGATAGCCTGTCGGAAATCATACCTTATCGGGCCTGGGATTGCAACCTTGATAAGTACAGATAGTAAAGATAAAGTTCCAGGTGGAGCATTGCAGTGGAGTCTCTATCGCGGAAACTCGTCTCGGGTTCCGTAAGTCCCGATAGCTGGGGCGATCTACTTCCAACTCCGCACGCTTAATCATCGAACGATAACCAAGTCCGCAGTGCAATGCCCCTTCGCGGTTGTTTCGTACTGGCCTAGGGCCCTACAACTCCGCATCATTAATCATCTCCTGAAGCGGGGTACGAGGGGAAGAAGCGGCGAGGGAGCCAATCGTTCGCGGCACGTAGCCATGTGTCTAGTGGTTCTAAGCGATGCTGGTCCACGAAGCTACAGTAGTGAGTAGTCATGCCGCCATGAAGTTTGGTACGTTGAAGGTCGCTGGCGCAGCAGCTCCACCTTGGGAGACCGTGCTGTCCTGATACAGAAACCCATAGCGACTATGTTCTTCATTCCCCATCTGCGGGCACCAGTGTCATCTTGATAGAAATATTTAAGTGATGGAGGTTTCCTCATAAACAAGTCTCTTAATCCCTAAGCACCTTCATCCTCTCATCTAAGCATACTGCCGAGTACCTCCAATCCTCACTTTCACCCTTTTCACCAAGACTTTCGCCTACACCCAACCGACAACATGTCTATCGAGTACAAGAACCAGGGAGATACCCTTCTCAAGGCGGGAGTGCAATACTTCAACGCTCCCGGACTTCACCAGGCCTTTTCGGAAATGGGCAACCTCTCCAACGGCGCCACTGTGCCTGCCAACGCCAAGATTGTGCACATCGCTGGCCAGCTTGGCCGCACTGAGGAGGACACCATCCCTGACGATATCCTTGAGGAGTACCGTCTCGCTTTCGCCAACACCGAGAAGGCCCTCAAGGCTGCTGGAGTTAAGCAGGGCTTTGCTGCGGTTTACAAGCTTCACAGCTTCCACGGCGGCGACATCAGCGAGGCCCAAATGAATGCCTACGGCACTTGTGTCAAGGAGTTCTGCGGTAACAACAGGCCTACCGCCGTTGCGGTTTCGGTGCCCAAGATTCTGTGGCCCGGAGCCCACATTGAGATGTTTGTTGAGGCGGTCCTTACGGAATAAGATATTGTTCTTTTAGCGCACGGCATAGACAGTTTACCATTACAATATAACAAGTTTCTTTCCACAAGTTTGATCCTCAGGTGAATGAAGTCCAAACTCAAAAGCACTCGGTGCCATGTTATGAGATGCCAGGATGATTCAAGTTGAATCAATGAAAACTAGCTAAATCGGATTTGCGGATATCCGTTCGCCTTCTCATGTGTTGAGTAATTAGGACAACTAGCATAATGGGTTTACAACGATGAATGCACTGCGCTCAACTATAGATCTGCTCAGGTATAACTCTCTAGCTTTGCGAAACATGAGACGAAGATTAATTTAGGGTAACAATCAAGAAATATATCATTCATAGCTTGAAAAAGGCAGAAAATCTGTCAGTAATCAGTAATGTAAAGAATTAGGATCGACTGGCATCAATATTAACTTTGCCAACATACTCTTTATTTTTACTATGTGGACTAAGATCAACGTTTTGTTTATTCAAACTTGGGATCAAGCCGGCGTTAATTGAAGTGCTTTATGACAAAGTCCTCAATGCTAGTGAACTTGTGGTTTGGAAGAAGGAGATTCCACTCATTTGTAACACTCCAAGCACCGCTGGCCACAGACTTTAAGACCCCAGTCCAGAAAGACTTCTTTTTAGCCTCCCTTTGGCTAGGTGGAACAGAGGGATGATGAAGGTCAGGCATTTCAACGCCAAGAACTCCTGCGTCTAGATCCGATTGTTCGACAAGATCAAGCTGTACTCGTTTGCCTATACGGAGCAGATATTAGTGGATCTATTGGGGCATAGGAAAATCGGGGCTCAGTGTCAGTCTTCTCACCTAGAACCTTCTCGGCAATTTGCTGAAGCCCCCGGGGACTAATTTGTTGCCCGCTGATGCCACCGACTTCTGGCCATTCACCCTCATACTCGATCGCACGCCGGACAACCCTGGCGATGTCTGATATACTCGTCAACGTCAGGGTGTCTTCTTCATGACCCCTCACAGCCACGATGCGTAGATCATCCAATAGCCAAGGTGTCGCCATAGGTGGAACATGGTTGGTTAGCTGATGCGGATAGGCAGTATATTCCATAAACATTCCGGGCTGAAAGAAACAGTATTCGATGACCTGAGTGGATTGAGTTAGACTTTCGTGTCCTCAGGAGGCTGTAGAGATTGTGATAGAGTGATTGGGTAACGTGGCATAGTTTGAAGCCCACCTTTCCAGTCTCGTTGACCTTCTGGAGGTAATTTTGCATGTCCAGCTTTCCCTGATACCAGGGTACTGCCTTAATTATAGAGTGAAGCTTTTGACCCCTTGTAAACGTAACGTTGTCAGCATACATGCAAACGGTTTCCAACCGCGTAAATTTCCGATGAAGTCTGGTCTCTGGAGGGGAATGCTCACATTGCCCACTCACTGGGTGCAAACCGCTTTACCCCTGCCTCAACGGCGGCATCCACGAGACGTTTTGCAACCTCATTGCCTGGGTCGTTGTGAACGACGATGAAGTTGAGAACCACATCGACATCACCAAACAGCTTCACCAGATGTGACTTGTCCTGGTAGTCTGTTTGAACCCAACTAACCCCGATAAACTGGGGCAAACTGGCAGGATCCTGAAATACACCCAGTCAGCCAGATCTAGCGTCTCAGAAGCTCAAGACCAGGACGACCGCACGCTCTTACCTTTCTGCACAGAGCCAAGACCTGATGCTTTTCGTCTTTGACGAGCTCCTCAATTATCTCAAGAGCCAACCCTAGGCGGGAAATTGGTTAGTCAAGGACAAAGAAAAAACGCAACAGTCGGCTGATATGGGTTCTTTCTTACCCGAGTTGGCACCTGCAATTGCTACCTTGACCATGGTTGTGATACGTGATGTTTGCTGTGACGATACTCTTCAAAGTCAGACTAGGGTATGTGAGACGTACTTGTTAACGCACCTGGCCTGGGAAGATGTTGGATATCTTTATATTCTTCGTGAAACGACGGTTGCGGTTAGTACGCTGAGCATAGGCTAGTAAACACTCCCTTCTATTGATGCCGTCTTCCATTTGTCGGGGGTCTTGGCAGTTGCTGACGCAATATGTTTCAGGGGTTAGACTTCAATGACTAAATGGCTGAATAATGATAAGAATCACTCGTTGGGCAACCCAACCATGCAATGACAGATGGCCCATTCCAGGCACCAAAACCCAGCTAGTGTATACTTTGATAGCCCCTTTAATGAATCACAGCAAAAGCGTTCCTGATTGTCGACTTCTTGTCGTATGTATATCACCCCAATGGCCATTCTTTGGAGGCCCAGCAATCATGTTGGTAAGTCTAATACCTGCTGCCTTTTCCCTTCTAGTAATAGTCCCCAAACATGTGCACTATATACTCTCGCTCGTGATTGGCTTGATTACGGGCAATTCTAGAGCAATCCTGGATTGGCCCTAGCTAGCAGAGAAACGTCTGAAGCGGCGCAGTCTCCCTTTTCCAGCTGACAAATGTTTACCAGTGAGAGCTATGCCGCACATAACGTCACGTAACATCACATACCTTAGCATCAATGTCACCTACAGTACTATCCACAACGACAAGACGCCGAAGTCAGGCAACGCTCAATTTCGATCATGGGATCTTCAGATATGGAACACTAGAAGGTAGAGCTGGATAAAAGTCGTATATAGTAGACCCCGAGCAAAACTCTTATTAATTTTGCTGACCTCTTCCTAGAGACGTCCGAGATGTGGTGGTCTCGCGCAAAGTGCTTTTAGAGAAAGACAGGCGCAAAGATCATTGGAAGCCTAACGGTAGTGCTGATGCCAAAAATAACAAAACTAAGTTGATTGATAGGGTCTCAAAAAATCTCACATTTATATGTTCATATTGAGAGTGGCTCACGGTGAAACGTGGCGACTTTTGATGAGGCACTTGCAGAGTGCTGTCAGTCAATCATCAATAGGCAGTAGTGGACTATAGTGAATCAGATGATACAATCATCATCAATCAGTTTAACTTATCGTTGGTTTTGCACCACCTAATTGTCGAGTAGTCGCCTGCGAGTAGGCCATGCACTTATGGGCTTTACCCTTGGTCTGTTACGTGTAGAGGTTTGCGGCTTTCGTATTACCGTGTCAAAGTCATACTGATCTCGGGAATAGCCTCAATACCTCATTTGGTCTGACTAACTATCCCAGGCCCCGTTGATGTCCATTTATTACCTAGGGTGTGCATCTACCCATGAAACGTGGGTACAAGCAAGCTTCGCGAACAGTCCAGAGTTTTAGAAGCCAGGCCAGGAACCTTCAAGATTTTTAGCTAATTTCGAAGTTGGTCTTTCAGATGAACGTACCTCTGTACCTAGACCGTATCCTCCGTGGGGCGAAGATCCATATTTACGCTGATCTGTATACCAGAAATAGCCGGTCGGATCGATTCCCTCGCGCTTGTATGCAGCCATGAGTTCATCGTAGTCCCATATTCTCATGCTGCCTCCCACAATCTCGCCAACTCCTGGCATCAGAACGTCGACTGACTCGGTGACGCGGGTGTCATTCTTATCCCGCTGCATATAGAAGGACTTGATTTCAGCGGGGAAATGAGTCAGGAAGATTGGTTGATTGATCTCATCCGTCATTTTGCGTTCCGCCGCTTCAGCACTAGGTCAAGTTCAGTAACACTTTGATAAGAGAGATGCCGATGCGATCTGATCTTACATATCGTCGCCAAAGACATGGTCGTTGCCATCTTCATTCTTGATGCCTTTTTCTCGCAGCCAATCGATGGCTTCGGAATATCGCATGCGAAGGAAAGGCTGTGTTGGCTTCGCAAATGTGGGGTTGAACTTCTTGACGGCCTCGGCGGCAATGGGGTCTTCCAGTGTCAAATCGATGACACGGCAAACCATGTGTTCAAGATGGGCAAGAAGATCGTCAAAGGTGATAAAGTCAAGTTCTGCTTCGACATGTGTGTACTCGGAAAGCTTCAGCTTTAAGTTAGCTCGTCGTCATGGCAGCAAATAAAGGCATTGGCAGTCAATGGAGTTCGAATGAAGTACGCAAGAGTCGGTTACTTACGTGACGTCGAGTGAGAGACTTCTCGGCACGGAAAGATTTCTCTATGCAGTAAACATCGCCAAGAACAGGAAGAACAGTCTCTAGGTAAAGCTGACTAGATTGAGTCAAGTATGCCGTTTCGCCATAATAGTTGAATTTGAATAAGGTGGAACCACCTTCTACTTGAGTCTGCACAAGAGCTGGCGGGCTGACTTTTGTGCAGTGCATCTCTTTGTACGCGGTGTGGAAAGCAGATTCGACGACATTGCGGACAAACATGATTGCGCTATGCTTCTCGTGACGTAGAGTCAAGTGACGTAGGTTCAGAAGCGTGTGGACGTCTCCATCAAGTGGTACCTGGTTGGTGAAGGCGTTGTCTCCTCCAGGGGCTCTCGCGATAATGCGGAAGTAATCGGCACGAAGCTCACGGTTGAGTGGCGCGTGTGCACCAGCGGGGACCTCCCACAATTCGCCTGTTATCTCCATGGTCGTCTCTCTCATCAGTGTCAAAGCATCGTACGTCTTGGAGAGCTTTCCAGAGAGTAAGCACTGCATTTGGTTCATTCCTCGACGTAGCGTCACGAAGATGAGGCTGCCTTGCTTAGCTACACGCTGCACACGGCCTTGAACAGAGACTCGCAGGACACCTTCACTCGGCGCATCCTTACTAATGCGAAGCGTACCACAGACGCTGGGGTCAGTCTCGCTGAGGTTGATGGGAATTGCTTAAGGTAGCGAAGGGTCGTCGGTAAGCTTGATGACCTTGGCCTGTTCCAAAGCTGCCTCGCGAATTGCCTCTTCCTGTGCTTCCCTTTCTGCTCGCTGGGCTGCCGCCTCGAGTTTCTTACGTTGCTGAGCAGTGTAGGTTGCCGCTTTCTTCAATGCAGACTTCGCTGCAGGCTTGTACCCTGAGTCATCCTTTTTCTTGACTTGGTATCCAGCTTCGGGTCCATGGTGAAAGAACGCTTCAGAGAGGCTTTGGAAGGGTGCCGCCTCTGAGCCTGAAGTGCCTTGTGCGTCGCTGCCGCAGTTCTCGTCGATGAACACTGTGCCCATTGTGAGTGACTTGAAGATGTAAAATTCCGTGTAAGTGTGAGAAGAGAACGCGAGAAGCTGTCCTGATGTTTGAGTTGCGTCAAGGCGATAAGGCAAGGTGAGTCATCCATGCTCTGACTCACTTCCAATGGTATCGAGATCTCCCCAATATATTCCGGATAGAGACCAAGAGACTGGGCTACCACCATGTACCTTAAGCGATCGAAATTGTTACTTATTCAAAACAAGAAGATGGAAATTCCGTCATTGATAGCTTGGTTTAACCATCAGAATGACAGTTACAACATCTAAAGATTTTGGCCACGCAATACAAGTTCAAGTATATACGGTCAGCTATTTTGTCTCTATATCGCACTCACAAGAACAGCTTCATCTAAGAGGCAAACATACGTTATACTAGAGTATAACTGACTCGATCATGATCGTAACAGGAGTCTGATCAATCAGACTTCGTGAAAATACTGTCATGGCCAGCTAGAACATTGAGTAAGGTCTCACCAACAACAGCCAAGGATTGACTCCTCTGCCGGTATCGTCCTAGAGATTAAAATTAAGATGAACTTGCCGCAAACAGAGCCTCATTCCGACCCAGATGCAAACTCTCCAGACCAGATTTTCTTACTTATCGACTCAAACTTGTGAAAGTCCTTGCTAAAGCTCTCCCTCTGCTTTATCAGCAAGTCAACTACCATTGTCCCAAACACTCTCCCACCGGCTGCCGTCAAATGTGTTGTATCCCCCTGTTTGAGGTTATAAGAATGGGCATTCTTCTCGCCGATAGCTTCGATGCATCGCTCGCTTGCCTGGTTGAGGTCCAGATACTGCACACCCACTGCTTGGGCAGCGGCAATTGTCTCCTTCCGTCGTTGCTTGAGGTTGCGCACAAGCTTGCCATGGGAAAAGTCCCGGCGACTCAGGGAGGTAACAAGTATCTGAAAAGTAAGCAGATGGACGCGTGTTACGAGAGAATCGATTTACCGGGGAACCTCCAGCGACCTTGACATCTCCAACCATTGCCTCTAGAATTTTCTGAAATTCTTCAAGCGTGATGTTCAAATTCGGCTTTTGATCGTTATGACCAAATTGGATCAACACTACTGGCTCGTAGTCTTTGGAGTTGTTCCTGACAGCTTTGAGCACTGTTTCCCATCGTCCATCCTTGCGGTATGAAACTGTTGTTGCTCCAGGGTGGGCATGTGTCTCTCCCTTTGCGGGCTTCGCAATCTGTGATAGAAAGGCAGGACCCCAGCCGCCATCAACTGCAACAGTAGAGTCTCCAGCAAGAATGAAGCATGGAGGTTCACTGGCGAGAGGGTGAACAGGTGCGGCAAGACTGCCAATTGCTCCAGCAAGTAATGCAAGAACCTGAAGTTTCATTGTTGCGAGGAACATGCACCAAGTAGGGAAAATCGTAGGAACAAATGCAGAGACGGGAGCTTCTGGTGAATTGTACTCATCCTCCCTCTGTGACAACAGGAAAGTATATACTCCGAATAACCAGTCAACTAAAATCTGCCAAATTTTCTCAAACAACCAGAGACCGGAACAGCATGAATTATCGCACTCGCTAAACTTGCTGCAGTGCGCACGTACATGATTATGCGCTTATACGACACGATTGTGGACCAACCACGGAGAACTCCCGAAAGCGAGAGAGGTGTGCCGGGCTGAATTCTCTGCGAGGCACAGTATGCTGCAAACATTGGCCTCAAACCAGACTCGGAAGGCCTTGTATTGATATCCACTCCGCAGCCTACTCCATATAACCCATATGGTGAGCTTAAAGTGGGATAATGCAGCAGTTGCAAGGCAACGGGCAAGGGATGCAAAAGCAGAAGCGTCCAGGGCAGCATCCGCCGCCATCACCGCCACGCATCCAAACAGTGTCGGAGTGCGCTCTTTGGGGGTCTGCAAAGGCCACGGTCAGCCCAGAGTCTCACGATGAGACAAGCAACGTACGTACCCATAGCTTGGTTTGGTGGTGGCTGCTTCATCTGAACGGCAGGGGAGGGCTCCTGATTCTTGGCCACCTCGCCACCGGCTAATTCGTGCTGCGAAGTGGACTCGGACATGTTGAAAATAGCTCTTTCTGTATTGATCGGATTCCTCCTGACGCTTATTGTTCTCGACAAGATCAGTCAAAGGTCGGGCAATATGAGTGTGCAATGCTATGTAGCGGTGTATGAGGAAACCTTGGCAACCTGAAAGCCGGTGGCTGGGTTGACTTTGACTGTTGGGGCTCGTGTTTCAACCTCAGCCCAGCAGCTGACGTACACCATGACGTCACCCTCAGCGAACCCTGACGCTTGGACAACTTCAGCGGACCAGCATCACGACTGGCGTTGGGAGAGAAATGCGCTAGGATCTAGCCGCTACTCGATGCCACCCTTGAAACTTGCAAGTGAGATTCGGTTGTTGCTTTGATTGGCTACTGGCGGCAACTCCAGATCAGGGTCCCTTTTCGATTCACCCGTGTGGACCTGTGCCCTGTTTCTTTGGTAACTCATCTTCCGTTGCAGTAAGCTAACTAACCCGCGATGATGAACTCATTCGCAAACCTCGCAAGCCTCGCAAAACTCCCGCTACGGTATCTAGCTCCTGGCAACTGGCTCGGGACTGTACGCAAACCACTCGTGGATTCCCACGGCGCCAAACTGCCTCGGACCCCCCGAAGCCTGGAGTACAATCCTCAATCCGGTAGTGGAGACTGTTCGAAATCGTACTTCGGGGGGATCGAGCCTAGGCTCCGTCGGATACCCACCGGCGCCTGAGAGCTGCACCTTGACCCATGATCCGCTAGGGTTCAAATACTCTGCATGCCAAGACGATGGAGGTGGGACCCCTACGTTGGAACCAGCAGGCTGATCGGTGAAGAAAGCCACTGCAACACCGTTGAGTCTCACCGTCGACTTCCAAGTGTAGGTTAGCACGTTTGTCTGAGGTGACTGCTCGCCTGCCCACGAAGACCAGTAGTCGGGCGGCAGAGGGGTTTCCTTCAACCGCTCATCATTCAGCGCCGCAATCCAGTATTGAATGGGAGTCCGATTCTTCGAGGTTGGCACGGCGAGAGGAGCAATGTTGCGACTGGGGAGCGATGGCTTTGCTGGCCTTTTGGTCTGCTGGACCTTGAGAGGCTTCGGCGGAGACGCTCCATCGTCCCATTTGAGGGCATCAAATGCAACACTTCGCCGGAAGTGACCACCGCCCTTGGCATCCGCAGTATGGTAGACTAGGTAGCTCTTCCCACCTAGCTCGTAGACTCCAGGATGGGAGGTTGTGGAGGAAACAATGTTCAAGACCACGCCTCCAAACGTCCAAGGTCCCAGCGGCCTAGGTGCCGTACCATAGGCGATGCATGCATGGTAACTGGTTGGAGAGCAAGGCGAGTCCGGGCCTGCATTGTTTGCAGCATAGAACATGTAGTATGTGCCCTTGCGATGAAAGAGCCACGGTGCCTCGAAGAAGCCGGTCAGCGAATTGACGGTAACAACATTGCCCACAACGGTGGTCATGTCGGCACCAAGTTCACAGCCGCGAAGCTGATTGAACGAGCCCCAATACAGATAGACCTTCTTGTCTGGAGTAACCAGCACTGTCGGATCGATGTTGTGGATATTGTTGCCTGGCGCTGGAACTCTTTGGGAGATGATGGGTCCGCTGGGATGGGCGTCGACGAATGGCCCAGTTGGGCTGTCCGAAACAGCGACGCCGATGGAGAAGGGATCCGACGCCCCGTTTTGTTCTTGGGCACTAGCATAGAGGTAGAATCGTCCGTCGGTACCTTGAACAATCTGGCTTGCGTATGCGCCGCCGGGGCTCGCCCAGGCAAAAATGTCTTGTGGCTTCGCAACCTCCCGGTGCAATGTCCATTGTCCACCGGATGGACTAGGATTGGTGGCTTCAAAGACTTGCCATTCGTTCATGACAAACGAGTTGGTGTTGGGATCAGCCTCATCGCGCCCGGCGAGTATGTAGACCTTATTGTCGACAACCAAGGGTGCTGGATCAGCAGAGTAGACAGAGCCATCTCCGAGGATGGGGTTGCCGGGCGAATTGAACTTCAACTGCTGACTGGCCGCGAATGGCACCAGAAATGCGGCGGACGCCAGCCAGGAGAATATTGTTTTGGATTTCATAACGTCAGCAATGATGGTCATATCCTTTATACACTGGAGTCGAGACAACGGCTAACCTATCCTTAAGACTGATTGCATGCATTCATCCTCTCCCGCGTTCTGCGTTTCGCTCAGAGTTACCGCGGAGTCAGAGGGAAGTTTTCGGTAGGTGCGTTTTCAGGCACATATTTCCCTCAAATCACATCTGTTAATTACGATCGACATCCTGCTCTGTGGTGTTGTCTGGGAAGGTCAAACGCCTTCCCCGCAGTTACATTTGGCAATACGGGGTAGAATTCCCCGGATGTGTCCCATTCGCTAAACTCATAGTTCCATCACAGCGTGCCCTCTGTCTTTGGACTTCTCGATTTAGTCCATGCGACCCAATTACGTTCAGACGGTCAACGTTACGTCGAGTATCGATTTAACCATGAGCGATCTATGCAGCACAATTTTACGTCATCAAGGCTCTGTTAACCTCAGCTCGTATCGCGATGATGAGCCGATGAGATGCATATAACTAATCAAACCTTGAATGTCTAAGCGAGCTGGCACTTTCGATATAAAATAGTCGTTTGTGACTGTTGAACTTGGTTTAGACCTCATTGACCCAGTCACCCTCAACTCTACTTATGCATTAACAATAAGCACAATGCGGTCTTTGAGTTTCGCTGGGACCCTTGGGGTCCTCGTTCTTAGCTTTGCAAGCTCTTCTCTCTGCCAGGAAGACAAATTGGGCTTGAAGAACGGCCTTATCGACTTGGAAACTTCAAACTTTCGAGCCCGGGTCGTCCGAGACACCCAAGTCCTTGTATCCTTGACTCCCAAAGGCGAAACTTTCGACTTTCTCCCGTATGATCTCATCAAAGAACGTGCCCGTAATGGCCAGTATCATTGGGGGGATGTCACCTATCGCTATCGTGAGGAGGGAGGGGGATCTTGGATTGATGGAGACTCAGCAAAATCTCGTCAACCAGTCAAGGTCCTGAATACCAAAGGCAGTTTAGCATCCTCTGACTTGGCGGCTACGCTGCCCCAAAGCCCTCTAACTGTAACAAGAGAGTGGATTAACGTCTCTGGAGACCTTGCCTTACGATTCACACTGAAGAACACTGGAAAAGCGGCAGTCGAGATTGGAAGTTTGGGTTTTCCAGCAGAGTTCAACAGCATCTTCAGCAGCAGACAGCCGTTGGATATGCAAAGGTTGTGCTCACTGTCCGATCCCTACATTGGTCTCGATGCTGGACATATTCGTGTCACACCAGTAAAGGGCACTGGCAAAGTTCTTGTTGTTACCCCACTCAATGGAACTTCGTCCCCGTTGGAAGCCTACAGGAATCTGGCGGAACCGAATCTTCCCCCTCTCCACTATGGAAGCCAGACATTTGAGGGTTTCTACGAATGGCAGGTTCTCACCAAGGCATGGGCAGACAAGGAATGGGCCAACCAAAAGCCATGGAACACGCCGTCGTCTCGAAACTTAAAGCCTGGGGAGTCTCTTCAAGTCGGTGTCCGCTTCACCCTTGCAGACAGTGTGCGCGAGTTTGACAGGGCGATTGAAGGCACGGGTACCCCTGTCGCAGTCAGCGTTCCAGGTTACATTGTTCCTCGAGACCTTCCCGCTCAGCTATTCCTAAAGAGCGGCTCCAAGGTGGCCTCCATTTCCGTGTCGCCAGAAGGAGCACTAGATGTGAAGGAGGCTGGCAGCGGGAAGTATACCGTGACTCCTTCATCTGGAGCCTGGGGGAGAGTGCGGCTGTCTGTTAAGTTCGAGGATGCCAAAGTGCAGACCATTCATTATTTCATCACCAAGCCAACGACAGACGTTTTGAGCGATCTTGGCAACTTTCTCACGACAAAGGCATGGTACACTGATAAGTCCGACATCTTTCGCCGTGCTCCGTCTGTCATGACCTATGACTATGAGAAGGGCGCCATTGTCGAGCAAAATGCACGAGCCTGGGTGGCTGGGCTCAGTGACGAAGGCGGAACAGGAGCCTACGTTGCTGCACTGGTTAAACAGGCCATTCAGCCTGATGCCGAGGAAGTCAAGAAGCTACAAGACTTTGTTGAGAATGTTGTCTGGGGTCGCATTCAGAGAAGAGAAGACTACGCTGTCCGCAAGTCCCTCTTCTTTTACGAACCTTCGGCAGCTCCTGGCTTCGCCTACGACCAGAGCATCAACTGGGGTAGCTGGACCTCTTGGAACAAGCAGCAAGCCAACTTGATTGATCGCGCCTACAACTATGTGCATGTGGCTGCCGCATATTGGTCCCTTTACCGTGTGGCCAGAGCTTACCCAGACCTTCTCACCCGCAAGTGGGATTGGTATCTTGATCAAGCACAGAAGACTGTGGTTCGTGTGACTAGAGACGACGTTGGGTACAGAGATGTTGGATTGATGGGCGAGACAGTGTTTGGTGAGATCCTCAACGATCTCAAACGTGAGGGTAAGACAGCAGGTGCAAGAGCTGTAGAGTCTGGTATGCGCGCTCGGGCTGAGTTGTGGAACTCACAAGAGATTCCGTACGGAAGTGAGATGGCATGGGACTCAACAGGTCAAGAGGGCGTGTACTACTGGACAAGGTAGGATCAAATGTCCTGGAGAACCTTTGCCGGAGCTAACCAAGGACAGGCACTTTGGCATGTCCGGATCGGCAACGAAGACCGTTAACAGTGTTTTGGGCTTCACCCCCAACGTTCCTCACTGGGGATGGAATGGAAACTCGCGACGATACTGGGACTTCATGTTAGTGGTCGCAAGTCAATGGATTTCGTCAAACGTCAACACTAATCGGGACACAGCTATGGGGGCAAACTCCAGCGAATCGAGCGACAGATTCATCACTACGGATCAGGATTGAACTCTCAGGTCCTGTTGGCTGCTTTCCGAGACCAGCCAAAAGACGCATACCTCCTTCGCGTTGGTTACGCTGGCTCAAGTGGACCACTGTCCAACATCAACCAAGATGGTTTCCCCAGCGCCGCTTTCCATTCTTTCCCCGATACATTGAAGTGGGATGGAATAACAGGCGACTACGGCGGCGGCTTCCTTGGCATGGCACTCAACTCGGGCACCTACGTTGCTGACGACTCAGATCTGGGCCTGGTGGCGTACGGTGGCATTTTGACCAAGAAGCAGGGCACCGTTGAGGTAGAGCCACGAGACCCGATTCGCAGAAGGATCTTCATTGGCCCGCTCAAAGTGACGGTTACGATCGATGCCGGCACCATTGAGCGGTTCAGCTTCGATTCGGGCAAAGGCTCTCTTGAGGTGACAATTGCTCAGCAGAAAGGGTCACCAGTTGCTTCTCGGGCCACACTTTGGGTCGAGTCGACTGCTTCAGAGGGATGGAAGGTGGATGCGAAAGGTGTCACCAAGCATCGTGGAGGCTCTTCCATTCCTCTGAGTACTGGAGGATCTGTGGTCGTCAAGCTAAACCGAGGTTGAGATTGTCAAAGGATTTCGCTAACAGAAGAACCTCATGTCCTGAGTAAGCTGTAGACCTGTGCTTCTATATTCAGCTGAATTCAACAGCTGATATGAGATGATGCTATGAGCTAGCTGAAGTTTAGTTAGAAAGAGTGAATAGAGTCGCACATCATGGAGATTTCTAAACGTTGAAATATTCATTGAGATGATTGCTGCTGTTCAATATCTCATTTGCGCCTATCACTAGTCGGTCTCGTTTATAACTCGCCCGCATGTAACTGTTCCAAATCACTTATAGGACTTGACATCCCGACTTGCTTTCATGAAATCCAAAGGCAATGTTGGGGATTGACGTGTATGTTCATACTACTGAAAAAGCGCTATTGCAATATTTACAGCCCCAAGTGACTTTGTCGTCTGCTTATTGAACCAGCGAGGCAACAAACGCAGCCGCAGCAGGCGCATCCCTCTCATAGTTGCGGTGCTCTCCCGTAATAATAATGCCACCCTCGCAGATGTTATCACCGTCGTGGCAAATGATTCTGACCTTGGACGCGGGGATTCTGCCAACGGGCTGGTTGCGGAATGGATCACCAAAGATAAGAACTATGGCGTGTCAGAATCCCGCAATCGAGGGTCAATTGAAAAGTAGAGACAAAACTTACCGGCAGAGATCTTGTTGGTCAGAGCAGCAGACAGTTTACCAGCAGCGTTGTGAACCAGTTGGCCACCTTGGCTGTAGCCAGAGAGAACAATCTTAGTGTTGGGGCACTTGGTAGCAGCCTAGAGACATCCACGTTAGTTGGGTTTCCAGTAGGCAATTGGCAGAAAACGAACCTGAGAGACCAAGTTGGCCATGGTGGTGCTGCCTGCCGGGTCTCCTCCCTGCAAGAAGCCAATGACGTTGGCAGGGTAGTTGACACCCTGAACGGCCAGGTTGGATGCTCCGATACGGGAAGCAAGGGCGTTGAAGAAAGTAGGTCCCTCTGACCCGGCTTCGCCAACATTGCCGGACTGGGTGGTGCCTCTAGCCCAGATAAGTGTAACAGCACGGCACGGCGTGCCATCAGTGAGCTGGTTGAAGGTGTCGCGCGAGTACTGGCGCTTCGAGATGTCCTCAGCCGCGGCACGCTCGGTGGAGAAGGCCTCGTTGTAGTAGCTCTCCAACTGTTCGATGGGGAAGGAGACCGTCTCGCCCTTCAGAGCAGAGCCTTCAAGAGGAGCAGCAATGGCCGCGGTGGCCGCAAGGAGGAGAAGTCCGGCCTTCATTTTGATGATTGAACAGGGAGGAAGCGTGTCAGGTCAAGGTGGCTCCGCGGCTAAGAGTCTGAGTTACCGTTGACTAGTGCCTGGTACTATTATCTGGGAACACAGATGCTTTATATACTTGGAAGCAATCGGTGGAGGCACCCTTCAACTATAGGAGCTCTCCTAGGTGGGATTTCTTCGAAAAAGGATAGTGCCATCCTATTCCTTGTCATGCGAATTTGCGTCCATCTTGGCAGCTTGCGGATCGTTCCGGAGCTAGCATTCAACAGTGTTCACTGGGCCCGGTCAGCCATGTGGCATGGGAAGGATACATAGCACGGGTAGGTAGCTAGTTGTCGCGGCCGCCAAGACTACCGTTACAATGATTACACATCTGGCCAGCATATGGAAGAGGAAGCTCATTAGTTCTGCAGGCTGTCTAGCTACCTTGAGTACCTCGGCTCGAATGAAACCCTGTCCGAATGGAGCAAGATCCAGTACGTGGATGCGGAAGAGGAAATGATCATCATTAGCTTGAGTCTTCCCCATGGCATCTGGTGTGATTGAGTTACCTGATAGGCTGGGCGCTTCCCAGAAAAAGCACTCAAAGCTAGGCGCTCAATGACCTGTCACGACCTGTCCTTGAGTCCCGTGTTTGACGGCGGGGCTTTGTTTGACAGAATCCCAACATTGAGAGAATGCTACCTCGTCCCGGGGCTGTCGGATACCATCGGCCAGCAAGCTAGCAGCAGGCCAAAAATCGCGACAACATCTGCCGATCGCCGCCAATATGGAAGGTTACGGGCTAGATAAGTCAAGCCAAGACGCGACCTTCCCGTTCGATCCATGGCTCGTTATCCCACCTCGACATAAAACCTGTTAACGTCGTGCCTAAATAGTCTGGCATTAGCTCCGGTGCCATCCACGGACCTATATGACTGCCAAAAAATAGACACTAATACGAACATGTCAGTCCCACGGTTGCAGCCGCGTGGCTTGGGCTGCTCCTTAAAGGGAGCTGCGACTATACCCCGCTTTATGCGTCTCCTGGCCAGCCATCTTGGTGAGACAGGGATTACAGGACTAGGACCTCGAGCCGCCGATCGATGTTATTGGTCTGATTTCTCAGCTCGAATAGGAAATAAGCACACGGAAGACTGTTGTTGCAGTGGGCTAAATACGTCTGAGTGTTTGCGTTGGAAATAGCGAAAGGAGATTGCCTATCAGCACAAGTATCAGCTGTATCGAGACGTGGAATGGAATCAGACTGCCACTTTTCTATGCCTTGAAATCTAAAGGTTTGGCCACAAGTAGGTAACGTTGAGAATTAAGCCTAGGCTTTCACTACACCCCTATGCGTTTCACCATTCACTCATTTATTCTGTTCAAGATTGTCGAGTGGAACTCTGAGTTTTTGTCAGGCCGGCCTGAAACGTGATACTCATCGGATAGATGAGAAACGTATATAGACAGGTAGATCATCCTGATTTTCGACACCACCACTAGTTTGCGCACAACGGTCATAGTAACTGATCGCCAGCATGTCCTATGGGCACCATGACAAAAACCTCCCTGATCGACTTCAAACTGCATCAAAAATCTCCTGGTTCAAGTACTGAGACTGCCATCTCCTTCAAACAAGAATTACGTCACAAGTCTCAGTGTTGGCATCAGATTCTTTCACCTTCTTATGAACGGTATCAACTACATCACCCTAAAAATAGGTCGTTGTGCCATAGACAAACCTAATCTTATCAGTTGGGGAGGGGAATTTTTGTTGGAAATGTCATGGTTGGCATCCAAAGCAACGCGCTCCAACTAAACCTACTGAATCAGCAGTAATCCTTCCTGTACGCCTCGCTTAACTTGAATCAAATACGACGGTACGGTCTCGCCATTCTCTCACGCTCGTGGCTCATGCAGCATTGCACCCCGCTGCCGTCTATGATGGTAATAAACAAGTATCGGCCACCTTGGCTGCATGCTGGGGCCCCGGGTTGAAGGTAATGCTCGTGCTAAAGCCGTACCATTTGCAGTGCCGACAGATCTTAATTGATAGACTTCTCATCTCGCAGCATGTCACCTACGCCCTTGCACCCGTTACATCAGGCCTTGGTTTTGGTTGTGTTGAGCTCATGCTGGACAGCGTATGGGCAGCCTGAAGTCCCAGACTATGTTTCCTGTTGTAGAGAAACAACCATAGCCACTGGGACATAACCAGGCCTATTATAATCGTCAGCGCCAGAGAACGCCTGATATGAGCGGACTATAGGAACGATGCTTTTTGTCGGCCCCCATAACTACCTTGCCAGAGAGCTGTTCATCGTTGAGTGGTATCGTAAAAGACACGAATGTATGTTTTCCTTGGCTCGTTACCTCTGATAACATACCATAGTTTGCTCGAGTAGCAAAATTTATTGGAGGACCCGGGCGGGTAGTTCATCTACACAGCCTCAATATTCACATTGCTGCTACAGTGATCAGTGAACGAGAGATTTGATAACCGTATTGAGTTCGGTATCCGGGTTCCCATGGTAACCTGTTTGTCAAGTTTCCATCTATTGGATTAAAAAGGTTCTTGCTAAGCAACCTTTGTTGGTGCCTTCTACTACCATGTCTAGCCGTTCCTTCCAACAAGCACCACAAGCTGGACCGCTTGGATTAAAGGCGGGCAATACAGTAGTAAGTGTCCAACCAGAGAAACTGGCAATTCGGTCCAACCCCAGAGTTCCAGCTAATGAATGTAGCAACGCTAACACCAGCTCTTTGGGCCATAGTGATACATGTATCTCCTGACTTGACACGGTAGAATGTTTTACAATCATTCACCATGCCGGGCTGAGTAGGGGTAGGTGTGGTGATCCCGTTCTCAGGGTTCTTCGTGGTCTTGGTAGGCTCAATCCCGATAATGCTGACACAGATATAATAATCCAGCCACATCAGACCACAGTTGGACCCGATTTGGGGGTTCCAGGTGGTAAGTTGTGCAACACTGATGCCATAGGTCGAGGCCATCGCGGCACAACTGTCACTAGACTTTACCTTGTGAAAAGCGTCACAGTTGCCAATCATTCCGGGCTGAATGGGGGTGGGAGTGGCGATGCCATTGCCGGGCCTAGTAGTGGTAGTGGCGGCAGGAGGCTGGCTTGGACCGACACCGACGATGCTAACACAAATGTAGTAGTCGAGCCACATGGACTGACAGTTGGATCCGATCTCCGAGTTCCATGAAGCGAGCTGGGGAATGGTGACGCCGTAAGTCGCAGCAAGAGCGGCGCAATTATCGCCGGACTTGACCTTGTGAAAGGCATCACAGTTGCTGGCGATTCCAGGCTGGACAGGTTCTGGAGTGGCGATGCCGTTTCCAGGCCTAGTGGTGGTGGTGGTGGTGACGGGAGGTTGACCCTGGCTCGGACCGACACCGATAATGCTAACGCAGATGTAATAGTCGAGCCACATCAACTGGCAGTTGGATCCAATATCGAGGTTCCATGAAGTCAACTGGGGGACGCTGACTCCGTAGGTGGAAGCAAGTGCGGCACACGTGTCGCCGGACTTGACTTTGTGGAAATCATCGCAGTTCCCAACCATGCCAGGTTGAACAGGGCTTGGAGTTGCGACGCCATTGCCAGTGCCAGTCGTAGTGGGCGACGGCTGGGGCTGAGTCGGCTCGACTCCAACAATACTAACGCAGATGTAGTAGTCCAGCCAAAGGAACTGGCAGTTCGACCCAACTTCGGGATTCCATTGCAGAAGCTGCGCGAGGCTGATGCTGTACTTGGCTGCTATGGACCCGCAGCCATCACCCGACTTGACCTGATGGAAAGCGTCACAGTTGCCTGGTATCCCTGGCTGGATAGGCCCAGGGGTAATAATTCCGTTTCCAGCTGAGCTAGTGGCTGACCCTTGAGATGAGCTAGTAGTAATGGTTGTGGTCGTAACAACGGGGGGCTCGTTGAAAGCCTCAACACAGTATGAGCGGCCAACCAGGAAGTTCCCACAGTCAGGGGTAATGGAAGGGTTCTTCAGAAGTGATTAGCAGAGATCCGTCCGACGTCACAACAGTATAAGGGTTGGACACTACATACCCATCTCACAAAGTCCGCCATGGTGATCCCCCAAAAGGCGGGAATATCCTGGCAGACTTCACTAACAGTGTTGTCGACCCAAAAGGTGCAGTGTGGTGTCGTGTTAGGATCATAAGGCAGACCTGCCTCAGGGCCCTGAAGGCGTCCGACTGAGCCCTGCTTAGCAGCTGGAGTTACTACTGGGCTTGTAGTATTGAAGCGAGCATAGTGTCTGTGCTGGGCAACTGCTGCGAACGCTAGAGGCAGCGATACAATTGCGAGACCAAAAGGTTTGATGAACATTTTGCTGAAGGATCAGTTGTCTCAAACCTAACGAATAAGTACTCCTGCCGGGTCGGTTCCGCTTTAGTGACCTAGAGGATGGTGGCGATCATCACGGCCGAATTCAAATCATAAAGAGAAGAAGGGATTTATACATACTCATACATATCGCCAGCCGAAGTCTGAGAGCTAAATGACTTGTGTATCTTGTCCATAAGAACCTCAAACTTGCCAGATGACCAAGAATTCCCTTTTCCGGTGAGGCGTTCTCGGGTCAATGAGGCCGATAGTCCAGCTGCGGAACCCCTCAATGATCCAGACGAGTACATCCAGGTACATCACACCCGAGAATACGCGTAGGAGGTGGAGGTGGATAATACCAATAAGCTGAATGGTTTCCCCTCACTATGGCCTCATGACATCTCGGATGGCAAATCCTCCCAGCACAACTGACAGCAGAGGTGTATTCGTATATTATCACATAGCTGACGATATATACGGCAGGGGTACTATTGTCTTAGCTGCATGTACACATGAGAAAATAGACACCCCGGTGTGAAAAGACTTGAACCACGCCATCAGCCTCCCCGGGCTCTCGCAATTTGGCAACGAATCTGGAATTTGAATTATCGCGCAAAATACTGGACCCGAACCCCCTGTCTATGTATAAACAGGGGTAATAACGGTACATGATCGATAATTTGCTATTTTGCCTTGTTATTACTTTGACATACCTGTCGGATAGGATCAATACTGGGCTGATCGATTCCCAATGGTACAGGTTTACGGGCTTCCGCTATCCGTCCCACACGTACAGCGAGTATATAGAGATCTCCCACTGGTGATGAAAGTGCCTATTAAGATAAGAGTTCTGATTCAAAGCCGTGTAAGATCCTGAGAAATCACGTTTCTTGTTCGCACTACTGAGAGACAAGTTAACCTTTAATTATGGTATACTCAACAAAGTCTTCAGATCTGTAAGATCTAGGGTATAGAACATATTGAGGTCATTGATCACGGAACTGTAGACATATGTTGTATATCTATGGCACGAAGAATTAGATCTATGTCTTACTTCGCAAGGGGTCGGCGCCCCCTGGCGGGTGAAACTAATGCATGCCTTTTCACCACCACGGTCTCATCATACCATCTATAAGGCGGAACCTCCTACATGGTATTGAAGAGATAATGCCAAATGAGCCGAAAACATAGTAAGGGGCCCTGAGATTAGGTGTCATTCGGCTATACTAGCTCTACCTTAGGTTGGGCGGACTCTGTCACGCCGCGGTTAGTTTAGGATCTCATAAGGACCGATGCTTGGTCCAATGACCGTAGGGCGTCTTCTTTCTCACGTCAGCCACCTCGATGGATAGAGGCCGCGCAGTGTCTCCTGCATGCATAAGCGTGGCGAACATGCCTTGCCGAGAGTCAGGGACAAGGGAGAGATATATCGTTATAGACCCTTGCGTGGTGGGCTGACGGAAAAGATGGAGGGATCCGAGGGGAAGGGGTCCCTATTCACCCACCGGCCGGAGACAACAGGCCGGGGTGTCGGCTCCTATGGCATTCCTGGGCTCTAGTTCAACTTCAAATGGAAGAGGAGAACGTGGATGGGTGAAGGAAAAGAGGCTTGACGAGCCAGCGTGGTAAAGTCTTTAGCCTACACGAGTATCGTGGTGTATCGTTACTTTCTTTTCCAACACTTGACTCGACGCCATCTCAGTCTTTGTCACCGATCATCGCCAGCTTGCCGACTGCAGATTGTATAGCAAATATGGCAATTGTTCAAGCTCTTTTGACAGCTGCGCTGCTAGTGACCAACGCAAGTGCCATTAAGCTCTGGGAGAGGCCCGGCGATTTCCCTGCGAGCGTGCCAGCGCGATGCAAAGTTGCTCTCACCCAGAACATCACCTGCGACACTGACCACCTGGTACAGCCCCAGAAGGCCGCCGCAGGGGAGGCTGTGGTTGGCGAGGCGGCCACCGTATACTGCGGAACGACTTGTTCGGCGTCGTTGCAAAGCTTCAGGACGGCCGTCATCAGCGGCTGCGGCACAACGCCGTACAATTTGTACTTCAATAGCTCTGAGCTGTATACCGGCAAGGCAATCGTGGACGGTCTGGTATGGGCTCACAAGCTCGTGTGTACAAAGGACTCGTAAGTGATATATTGCTGTCCTTTCAACTAGGCCAAAACCTGACTCAATATGAAAGCGGTGGCTACTGTTTGGCAGACATGTACGCGGGCAAGAAGGAGGCATGCTCTGACTGCTACCTCAAGTACGGCGCGACGATGCAAGAAATGGACTACGGGAGCGGCAAGATACCTGAAAAGGACTTCAAGGACTTGATGTCCATGTGCTCAGTAAACCCAACAAAGTATCCCTACACGTACACTTCGACACCTCCAACAACGACTGGCGGCGGCGGCGGCGGCGGACCGAGCACTTCGATATCACCGAGCGTGCCGACGTGCCCGGGTACCAAGTACACGTCCAAGAAGGGCGATACATGCGAGTCCATCTCGCTGGCCGAATCTGTATCTACGGACCGCCTGATCGATGTTAACAACCTCGACTACAAGTGCGATACGCTCGTGGCAGGCATGAGCTTGTGCATTCAGAACAAGTGCAAGCTGGCCACCATCAAGAAGGGTCAGACTTGTGAGGATATTGTGGGCAACACAGGCGCGACCGTCGTTCAGCTGACCTCCTGGAACCCGTGAGTAATCTTCCACTTCCAAGATCTCATTCTATGGATTTCCGCAGCTGACACAATTCGCGACGTTAGGACGCTTCGATCCGCCTGCGAAAGCAGGCTCACACCGAACCTAGACGCTCTCGTCGGGAGACACATCTGCATTGAGTCTGTTTTCCAGAATAAATCTAAACCCTGTGGCATCTGATTCTGACTACCACATAGGGCACCTGGCCAATACGACTTCCCCACGGAATCATCGTCGACAACACACCAGACCTGGACCCTGTACGTATCTTGTTACCTCTAGACTAATGCTCAACCTGCTATGAACATACTCTGACTGAGTTGCGAGGGCAGCACGTCTCGCCTGTTCTCATCCTGGACTACCGGAAAGGTGGTAACGTCGCCAACGGAGGGTATAGTCAACGTGACGAGCAACTTTGATCCGAGCTTTGCGCTTCCATCCGAGACATCCAACTTCGATAAGGGACAGATGGACAAGGAGAGAGAGTGGCTGCGGTACTGCTGGATCACTGACGACGACCACAGCCACGGCTTCGACCCGTACAGCCTGCCGATGGCGTGCCAGAATCTATACCAGAAGCACTGTGTCTACGACCCAGCCGTACCATCGCCAACATCGCTGGCCCGAGCACCGGCCGTCTGCACGCCCGACAGAAGCGGCTACGACGTGGAGCGGGATCCGGACCCGGTGACGACGCCGCAGCCCATCCAGGCGGGCATGACACAAGGGTGCAACAAGTTTTACAGGGCTGTCCGCGGCGACAGCTGCGCCACCGTCATGAGCTCGCAAAACGTCAGCATGGCCGACTTCTACAAGTGGAATCCGGCCGTGGGCAACGAGTGTCGAAACCTGCAGATCAACACATGGGTCTGCGTCGGGTTCGACAAGCGGCTCGTGTTTCCCACGCAGACGGCGACGCCAAAGACCGCGCCAAGGCAGTCCTGAGCCTGAGGTCGAGCCCAGTTTCTGCGAAGTGTAGAGATGTAAACGCCAGAGCTTGGGGTTCATGTTATGACTGGGCTTGCTGGACCCATGCAGTAATACAAGGATTGGCTGTCTTCTTATCTTTACTCCATCACCAGTAGCTATATGTTCAAACGATCAGTTTGATAACATATCTAGTTTTCCTTTTCCTCTGGCTTGATAATGTTTTGATTGCTCATTTACGCCTGGAAACAAAGTCAAACTCTTGGTCAGACTATTTTCAATTGTTCTCTATCGCATTTGTCGAGTTAAGAAACGCAGACACGCCAAATCTTAACTCTATGTGTCCATGACCATCGGCAACGTGGCACGCATTATCTCTCCCCGAGTCTTGTATTTGCTACCCACGGCCGCGTCGACCCAATACTCCGACTCGGCAAGAGCTCCTCTCGTGGCGTACTCGTGGAGCTGATGCACTTGGTCGGGTTTGATGGTTCCCTGCCTGACGATGTTGCCCTTTTTGTCCTGAAAGATGAGAAGAAACTCCTCCTCCTCAAAAGCCTGTCGATCGGCGACTAGTAGGAACCAGCCTGCGGCTGAGACCTGAGCGACAACGTCCTCGTAGTCGTCCTCCTCAGGCTCCCTCCCGTCATCAGGGGCAGAGATAATCTCCTTGACGGCTTGTACCTCCTGATTGCTAAACGCACGCTGGGAATAAGGAGCGGCCAGCTCCGGCAGCACGCCATAGACGGCATGCCACTCATCTGGCCCCATGTCAAACAGGGCCCGGTCGTCGAGCACCCGCCACCAACGATTGTTCGGGCCACCAAGCTGTTCTTCAAAGGGGTCGGCGTCCTCGAGCCACCCACGGAGCTTCTCATCATCGGCTGCGCCACCACCGTAGTAGGTGCGCAGGACGACGAGCTGCTCGGCAATATCGCCACACTGGGCGACGTATCTCTCGGCAATGCAACGCAGCAGCTGTGGGCGCCAGGAGACCAAAGCCGACAGAGCTGATTCCGCCACGTGCTCCCTCAGTGCAGCGATGGAAGGGCCCGATGCGACTGTGACGGCATCCTCCTGGATAAAGGCCTGCACGAGCTGACTGCGCTGCTCGTCCGGCGTGAGGGGTGAGGCGGAGTTCCATTTGTTCTGTCGATTGAGGGTGATGTGAGCAGAGAGAAGTCACCCAATCGATGCACGTGTGACTGGAGGACATGGATAGTGGCCCTAGGGGTGTAGCACGGGGATGGAGGCCGAGGAAGCCATCATGGCTTAATTAAACATACCAGTAAATACTGCTCCACAGGTAGCGTACCCCAGGGAGGGGAGACGTCCTCATCGTATTGGCTCATAATTCTAGGCAGCTGAAGCTCAGTCCTGTCCGCTCCAAGCTGAGGTCGGCAATGGGCGAAGATGTTTGGAGGAGAAAAGTTGGACGGTGAAGGGAAGAGACACGATGGAGCCGCAGCAGCAGCATTCAGATGGACGCCCAGTACTTTAGGTGAATCCTCTGATCCGGTTAATTGCATACGGTAGTACAGAGTAGGTAGGTCCCCTTGCTTGGTCTAGGACAAGGATGGGGAATGTTGTAAGACGGGTGTCAGACTCGGTTCCTGCACAAGTGTGTGGGGTAGGGGTCTCTATAAGCTTATTTACCTTCCGCAAGGCTTATCTGGGGGTGGAGCTATGGAGCGGTTAAGCTGCCAAGCACGGGCGTAACAGATACGCTATGGTAGACCTCCCGCCTCTCGATCACCTCCTTGTCAGCATCCACCTCCACTTCCATCTCTTTGTTCCCCCCTCGTCCAGTCCCGTCACAAGTACTTCCACTCGGTCCGATTTTTCACCCTTGCTTTAACCGGGGCAGGATGTCGATGTGGCGGCTCGCAATGGCATGGCACTCTGACCATGAGGCAGATACCCAGAGGGCCTGCCTGAAGCGGCAAGCTGAGCGTGGTAGACCTAGAAAGGCCTCTTCTGTCTTCAGGCCCAAATTTTTCCTTTGGGATCATTACCCGTGAGATAGAGGCTCCGACTTTCATCCACACCCCAGTGGCGTAAGTGCGAGAGAACTGTCCGGTTGACTTAGACCCTGGGCGGACAAATGGGATTCGAATGCCAGCAGCTCCCGCAGAGAAAACTCCATTACGGTCACTCGGTATTGTACCGGCCGCCATTGTGTCTTTCACATTGTGAAGTCTGTTTAAAGGTGTAAGTAATAATGGCTTCCTGCTGCTCTTCTCTTCCGACCGCCTTCAGCAGCAGTCTATGCGCAACTCATCCCCAGCACACCCGAGTCTCTCACTCCTTTGGGCTCGGCTGTGTCATTTGCTTATTTGCATCTTTGGTCCTGTCTTCTTAGTTTCGAATAAACCTGGTTTTAGGGTGCCTATATGACCATACAGAGGGACTTGGCTGGACCTCTCTCATCTCAGAACCATGAGGTCGTTTCGTGGCATGCACGGCCTCTGTGCCCCATTACTTCTTCTCGCTACTCTATTATACTTCTCCCACACCCTCAGGGTCTCTGCCCAGCAGGACGCTCCTTGCGATGCGGACCACCCGTGCCGAGTTGGCTGCTGCTCCAAGTTTGGTACTTGTGGATTTACCGAACAGCACTGTGGTGATGGCTGTACGTCCAACTGTAATGCCACCTCTGAGTGTGGGCAACATGCTGTGGAGGGCTCCTTTGACTGCCCCATCAACGTTTGCTGCAGGTCTGTTGCCCAACATCCTTGGCCACTTTATTTCATCATGAATTCGATGGTGAAAGGAGCTCAAACTTATACAACTTCGATACTAACACACTTATCACAGCCAGCACGGGTTTTGCGGCGTAACGGATCTTTTCTGCGGTGACGGTTGCCAGCCCAACTCGGACGGTGAGGGATGCGGAGAATCTGCGTAAGTATAGAATGACTTCTTCCTTACATCTACCTACAGCGTCAACTCGGTAGACAGCACTCTGACCTTTTGTCCCAGTCGCCCGTCCAAGTGCGGTTCAACCACCAATGCCCTCTCCTTCAAGAGGCGTATCGCCTACTATGAGCTGTTCACGAGGGGCCGTTCTTGCGGCGTCAAGGAGCCTGAGGACCTCCCCCTCGCACCGCTAACCCACGTGAACCTGGCCTTTGTCAACTTCGGCTCGGACTTCAAGCTCATCGACGATAATGCAGACTGGGTCCGGCGCATGTCGTTGATGAAGCTCAAGTACCCCGCGCTGCGCATCAATATCGCTGTGGGTGGATGGGCCTTCAACGACCCTCCCACGTCGACCTATTTCAGCCGCATGGCTAGCAGCGTTGAGAGTCGCAGGGTCTTTGTCGATTCAGTCGTGGACTATCTCCGGACCTACGGCCTGGACGGTGTCGACCTAGACTGGGAGTATCCGGCCGCCCTCGATCGTGGTGGAGACCCTGGCGACACCGATGCCTATGTCCTACTCGTTGCCGACCTCAAGGAGGCCTTCGAAACAGAGGGTAGCGGCTGGGAGATCTCCATTGCCATTCCCAGCAGCTACTGGTATCTCCGCGGTTACAACCTCGAGGCGATGCAGAAGCACATTGACTACTTCAATCTCATGTCATACGATATCTACGGTGTATGGGATCAGGAGAACGAGTGGACCGGCCCCTACCTCAAGGGCCACACAGACTGGGGTCAGATTGAGCTCGGCCTCGATCTTCTATGGCGTAACGGTGTCAAGCCCGAGAACGTCGTCTTCGGGATGGGCTTTTACGGTCGTTCCTTCACCATGTCCGACCCAAGTTGTTCCGAGCCCAATGGGGTGTGCCAGTTCAGTGACGGAGGCCAGCCAGGCTCGTGTTCCGACACGTCGGGCGTGCTGACATACTATGAGATCCATAGTAGGAACTCGACGCTTGATGTCAAGACCGTCTACGATGCTAAGAACACGGTCAAGTACAACATTTTCGGTGGTAGTCAATGGGTCTCCTACGACGACGCACAGTCGTGGAATGACAAGAAGGCGCGCATATCGGAAAGGTGTCTGTCAGGTTTCATGATTTGGGCTATTGATCAAGACACGGGCAACTTCCAAGCCATGGACGAGCTTTTCGGGGATTACTCAGGCCTCAAGCTGGACGGGCTCGACAACGACTCAGCTGAGAAATTGTCTGACCTGTTTGGTCAGTTCACGGGACAGAATTGCTTTGTCACGGAGAAGTGCACCAAGGATGGCGACGACGAGAAGGCTGACGGCCAAGTCTGTCCCAACGGCTACCAGTCGGTCTCTACAGCTCACAACCCCTATCAACGACTGCCACATAAGCTAGACGGCGAGTGCGGCAAGGGCTGGTACCGCCACATTTGCTGCCCCAAGACTTCTATGCCAAACAACTGCGAGTGGAACGGCGAGCCGGTACGCAACGTCATCGGTTGCTCCGGTAAATGCGGTGAAGGCACATTCGAGCTCAACCAAGACACCGCAGGCGACCCCAAGGGCAACCGTATGTGCTATCAGGGCTCTCGAAAACTGTGCTGTCAGTCCACCAAGTTGCTGGATGACTGCTACTGGAACGACTGTCAGGGTCCCCTCCAATGGCAGCAGGACCAGCCACCTACCTGTCCTGATGACGCCGACTTTGTCGGATGGCGATACAACAAGCCAGATGGTACTGGCCTCTGCCGCGAGGAGTATGTCAGCCAAACTACGGGCAAAAAGGGGAGCCCACACAAGAAGCCCTTCCGCAGCGCCTTCTGCTGCCCCAAGGGACGCGGCTTTGGCAAATGCAACTGGAGTAACAACCCGCCCTCGAACGACCCAAATAGGCACTCTGCCGAGACTCTGTGTTCCCCCAAGCCCTGTAAGAACAATCAGATCCAAGTCGCGACGGCGCTGGATCCCCCGGAGCATTGGACTGCCGGCACGCAGCGCGACTACTGTCCGGGCGTGAAGATACCCGCTAACACGGATCCACACTTCCCACTATGCTGTGAGCCACCGTCCATATGGAACAAGGACTGGCCCGTCGACCCGGACAAGCTTTGGGACATTGCTTATAGCGACAAGAACAAGGACAAGGCCGTGTGGAGCTATGACACCACGTACGAGCATAACGACGAGGACCCAGCCCGCGCCCACCCCGACAAGATCGACGGGAGTGATGCCTACGGTTTCATGATGCTCAACGGCGAGAAGGGGGCCATAGACGACACCTTTGGCAACTCCCACACTGTTATTCGCCGCATGGCCGAGATTCCCAAGGTAAAGCGTGAGATCCTGACCAACAACAAAACCCTACTCGACAGCGTCTTCGAGTATTCGGAGGAGACCTTTTATGCGTACTGCAATTATCCTGCTGGCAGCGATGAATGCAACGCTGTATGGGAAGGCGGAGTTGAGGACACCATCATTCGTCTCCCGGACCACGTCGGTGAAGGTCCATTCGCCCGTGTCGTTTCCATGACGCTGGTCGAGGACCATCCACTACCCAAACACCACCTCGAGCATCGCTCAACCGACAGCCTCTCCGAAAATCCGGTGTACCGGGTCAAGATCGACTACAACTTCCACCAGGCGCGCCAGGACCGTGGTAACGTCAACATTCGTATAGACTACACCAATCTCCTCGGATACTGGAGGGAGATGACAGACTCGGACCCCGACAGCAACAAGGTCAAGAGCCGCATCCGGCGAGGCATGAAGGAGGATGCCTTTGATATGGCAAGTTTTAGGCACCGCGTACGACGAGGTGAGGAACACGATAAGCTCCTGCGGAAGCGCAGGGCTCCCGAGATGATCAAAACAACTACGCCTTTCGGCAACGAAGACATTCATTATTCCGATATCGAGAGACGTGGAGTCCCTAACCAAGACGTATCTGAGGGGTCGCACCTAGCCAAGCGTTGGTGGGGGACCTTTATGCGCTGGCTTGAGAAGTTGACGACTGTACGCAAAGCCGAGAAGGGTGACCTGCCTCTGGGCTGGGCTGACAAGATCAACATCTTCCGCGCTCGATGGGGATGTCCCGGCAAGACATGGTCTGCCAATCTACGCATGGATCTCGAGGCCGAGGTCAGCATGCAGGCGACTTATGCCTACTACTTCAGCACCACCTTCATCCCGCCCACCAATAAGCCAGACGTCTTCTTCTACTTTGGCATGGAGCCGACCGCCTATCTGGGCCTAAAGATGGTTGGTAACGCGCAGGCCAAGTTGACAACCGGCCGCAAGAAAATTATTGACACGCTCTCATATCCCGGTCTTGCTGTCAAAGGTATCGCCGCTGTGGGGCCGACGCTGGATGTATACGGCGAGGTCCGCGGCGACCTCAACATGCACGGTGAACTCAAGGCTGGCGCTCGTGTCACATTTCCTAAGGCTGAGGCGTACTGGCCGCAGGACGACAGCAAGGTTGGCGAATACGACAAGTATCTAGACCTTGACCTTGAATCCCACGACAAGCCTTCCGACACAGAGGTTACACCCACGTTGGAGGCTGGTGTCCAAGTCGCTGCCGGCGTCGCCGTCATTATTCAACCCGAGGCTAACGTCGGAATTACTGTTGGAGGTGGCTCCTTTACCGGTGGTGTCACACTGATCCAGGCGACCGTCACAGCCTTCTTGAAGGGTGCCCTGCAGTTCAAAGCCACGGGAGACGTCAACTTGGTCACCAAGATGTTCGACTATGAGTACTCGGCCGCCCTCTACTACAATCTGGGCTTCAAGGCCAAAGCTACAGTGCTCAAATGGATCAACTGGTCCATGAGGGACCGCAACGCCTACACTAACGACCGCAGAATCGATATTTACGGACCAAAGAGGGGTTCCATCAACCTCACGGGCAGCGGAGGTGGCACTAAGAAACTCCGTCGCCGCATGGTCAAGCTGATTGAGGCGACACCGGAAAAGCATGAGAGATATGCCAACGAGACCATGAGCGCCATCCGAGACCCGTCCTGGTTGTTCCGTCGGGACGATGACGAAATGGATGTCGACGGTCCAGATGCGCCATCTTTCACGAACCCCATCACATGCCCAGCGGGAGACGCAGCGACAATCAAGCTACCCGAGCTTCGATGTAAGTCCCTATGCCACTTTTCTTCTCCACGGTAAAGAGCTGACAACAGTCCACAGTCAACTGCGCTGCTTTTCCCAGGATTCAAGTCCACAACCGAGTCACCAACGCTCACGTTGGTCAGGCATCAAGTTTATGCGATGGCTATAGGACGCTTCAGAACCTGCCTCACACATTGACTCACGCGGCGCCTCTAGACGGTGCCAAGGGCCCCCAGGCTTCACGCAGAACCACGCGCCGTTACCAGTCTTGTGGCTCCGAATTCGAGTCGTGCAGTACAGATAATGAATTGCTCTATAACGCTATCAGTTGGCGACCTACGTCGGCTGCAGTACAGCTGCTCGAATGCGATGAGTATCCTTGGGCTGCCTCCGAGGAGGGTGGCAACTTCAGGCCCGACAACGAGCGGTCCCAGTATTGTGTGCCGCGGGTGCAGAACAACCATGGCGGTCAGTGTATCGACATGATGAGCGGTATACAATCGAATGTCGGTAAGATGGAACCGGTCGATCCACCCAACGGTCAGTCGCGCACCGACATGTGGGCGCTTTGGGGCGTGAGCAATAGTAAGGAGATATGGTACACTGAGAACGACGTCAATGGCGTCCAGAACCGCTTGACTGAATATGACAACAATCAGCCCGTTCCTGTGGGCTGGAACGAAGCCAGCTGGAAAGCTACCGGTAACAGCAAAAAAGATTCGTGGGTCTTCAAGCGCAACTACACCTTTGATATTGTCGATGATGCCTCTGATGGTGTGGGCTGGTGGGACGCTACTAGCAAAACAGTCATTAACAGCCGGGACAAGATTCGTAATGCTCAAGGCTACGGTTCCATCTTCTGCGCCGTTAACATCTTCGGTCAGGATGACTACTACAAGAATCCTCAAGACTCCAGTGACCGGTCATACAACGCACTATGTTACAAGCTACCCATGAGTACCCGTACGTGTTCCCCTCTCCTTTCAAGGTCTTGCAGACTCTCTTCCTGGTCGCTTCCCCAACGCTAACGTGAGCGCTTTCTTCTAGAACACTTCTGGCCCGACCAATACTCATACACCCGCTGCTTGGTCGATTTTGGCGCTGCACACAACGCTAAGCGTTCTGAAGTACCCAATTATGGCGGCTGGGAAGTCAAGGGTAAGCTAAAGTTCTTGGACCAACCCACGGGTTTTGATGCTAATTTTGTACTAAAGGCATCTCTTACCTCGACGACGACTTCGACCGTGAGACAGACTTGGCCGCTGTCATCGCTGAGGAGCAAACGATCCGACAGGAGCGAGAAGCAGAGAAAAAGGCAAAGGTAGCATCGAGAAAAACAAGGCCAAGATCTGCCCGGGACGGTTCCTCCAGGGAATACCTCATGGACAGGGTTTCCCAGGAGGACGATCCACTCATGACGCTTTCGATGGATAGTGAGCCAAACCTGAAGGCTGTCATTGAAGAAGCAGTCAAGCCATAGCACTACTTTTCTCAATCTACATTCAATCTGGATACATAATCTCTCCTGTCAAATAGGCTTTTCTGTTTCATTGTGCGATATTTAGTACAGTTGCAAACGTAAGAGGGTCCCAAGCTAATCGACGGACGGCAATTTTGCTGTACGATCACCCCGTACATGATAAAAGCGTTCATTGACAGTTTAGATTTGACTCACCATTTGGGGCACTAAACACTGACAATACGCTATTAACCTTTTTAACATTTGATGAAGTAATTCTGAAACAATCCCTTCTTGTTCTTATTGCGGGACAACGGGTTCATTTTCCCCACCATGGGAAGTGTCATATGCCACTTCCACCAATCGGTGTAAATTGGATCCTTGATCCCAGCAATGGCCGTTTCCAACGTCTACGGAATCGGCCTCCTTTCCCCTTTAGATCCCGGAGCTATGTTTCATATCTTACTCAAGACATATAAAGACTCGAGTGAAGCGTCGTATACTGCCCCGAGACTGGACCAGTTATCATTGTTCTGACCTAGTTCTTCGCAATGAAGGTTTCCTTGTCCGCTACAGCCTTGCTTCTCCAAGGTGTCGTGGCACAGCTCGCCTTTCCTGGCGCAGAGGGCTTCGGCAAAAATGCCGTTGGCGGTCGCTTTGGCGAAGTATACAAAGTGACAAACCTCAAGTACGATACTCCAACTGAGAATAAGTAGAAAGTATATATGGAGACTAATTGCGAAAAGCGACTCTGGTGCCGGCTCGCTACGAGATGCAGTGTCGAAACCCAACCGCATAGTTGTTTTCGGGGTTGGAGGTGTCATCAATATATCATCTCGCATCGTTGTCAAATCCAAGATTTACATTGCTGGCCAAACGGCCCCAGGGGGTGTATGGCTTTTGTTCAGCTTCCCCAAGGCCCCCCATACTGACAGTGACAGGGAATCACGATATATGGTGATGGTTGGTCCTGGTCAGACGCGGACGACTCCATTGTGCGCTACATTCGTGTACGCATGGGTCGAGGCGGCGCCTCTGGCAAGGACGCCATTACGATCGCGTCTGGACGGCGCCTGATATTCGATCATGTTAGCGTTTCGTGGGGCCGCGATGAGACCTTTTCCATCAGTGGAGACACGGCCGACACGACCATCCAGAACTGCATCATTGCCCAAGGACTGGAAACCCACTCTTGCGGTGGGCTTATGGAGACAGACGGCGGCATCAGCTTGTTCCGGAACCTTTATATCGACAACAAAACCAGAAACCCAAAGGTCAAGGGGAAGAATGATTTCCAAAACAATGTGAGTGCACGTTCGATACGTCGGAGCACACAAGCGCTAACTCTGGTTAAAGGTTGTTTACAACTGGGGCGGGGGTGGTGGCTACATTGCTGGAGACAGCTCCGGGCAAAGTTACGCCAACATTATCAACAACTACTTCATTTCTGGCCCTAGCACGGGTACAACGGCTTTCACACGTGGAAACAAAAACTTTCATGCCTGTTAGAACCCCTCAAGACTTCACATTAAGGAAGCTGCCCCATGACCACTGATGCTGACTAAATGGTAGACGTCAAGAACAACTACTACGATTCGAACCGCAATGGTGCCCTTGACGGCTCTGCTCTCTGCGAAAGCTCCACCTGCTACTCTAACATCGACTTCCAGTCAACCCCTTACAGCTATTCCAGCCCTGCAACCCTCCATTCGCCACAAGCGGCAGTTGAAGTTGTTCTTGCCGGTGTCGGTGCTTCGCTTCGCCGCGATAGCGTCGATACACAGCTAGTAAACCAAGTCAAGTCTTGGGGTAAGCAAGGATCACTTATTTCCAATGAAGCTAGTATGGGAGGACCTGGACAAATAGCAGGTGGCAATGCACCTATTGACTCAGATGGCGATGGCATCCCTGATGCCTGGGAGAGGGCAAATGGACTGGATCCCAACAACAAGAGCGATGGCATGGCTATCGCCAACAATGGGTATACAAACCTCGAGAACTATGTGAACTCCTTAGTGTAAGGTGTTTTACATCGAAGAAGGGACTCGCAGAAATACACTTGTAATTCACGTATGCACTGCCTAGAGGACGAAATAAAGGATACATAATGCTTTTGCAAACTCTACATTTCGTGGTGCAACGAACGTATGTAGGGTGGAAGTTGCACAGCCTTTGATGCCACCAAGGACTCGCCATTATCCCCGGTGATTGTCGTGATGTTAGCGAGATGATCCTATCCAGTAATAAGACCACTCCAATTCTAGACTGGTTTTGCCATTTCAAAACAGTCTGCCTTGACAAAGTCAGCATTGGCCTGTGCCTGAATAAGCTCAGTCTTATTCCGTCTCTAACCTCGACCCGAGTAGCTAGTAGTAACTCATGGAGCTCATTTAGGCACTTAGTGAGCTAGAACACTATCAACAATACCGTTAGAGAACAAGGATCAACCTCAAGCTTCAGCCGACGATGGAATACCAAACGTCCCTCGATTCCGACTTACAACCCGTGTCTGCAAATCTTACAAGGCACCAAAAGTCGTTTCATTCCAGTTATAAGCTCGATATAGCCGTCTAGATAAATATAGAATCCCCAATCGTTCAATCTGGGACCCATGGGGTCGATGGATACTGATAGGCCTTTGGACTACCATTGTCTTAGGGGGACGGAAAAGGTAGACTGAGCCAAATCGGGGCAGGACTGAGAACCCCACTTCTGCCATGGCTCCTTCAAAAGCCGTCCAACTTAGCGATCCCCGTGCTTGAGATTTGTCAAATATGGTGTAAAAGACTTCAGCGGTTGATGCATTGACCTTGAACTTTTGCGACGCCGGAGTTGGCTCTTTCAAGGGAATTGTTATCGCTGTGGGAGTAATCTCGTAGCTGGACGAGTACGATGAGCGTTTATTGTCTCTCTGCCGACGGATCTGCACTCGTTCTTCTGGGCCTTTAGGGGTGAAGGAGAAAGAGACCGGTCCGGTATCGTTGTTCTGCTTTTCCTTTGCCTTGACCTGTTCATACTGTTGTTTTATGTTTTGCAGGGATTCCTCGACTTGGTCCTGATATAAAAAGCCCAGCTTGGTACCAGCTCTATCAGAGATGAACCTGTCCAGCGCTTCCAGGGCGCCTTTTGCCATTCCTGGTTCCAAAAGGTTGTCAATAGGAACAGCAAAGTCTCGCAGGTCAATTTGGGTTTTGAGCTGATTCAGCTCAGCTTCTAGACTTGTCAGTTCAGATACGAAGGCCTGTCCCTTCTTCTGAGAAGCGGGAGGCAGGGAGATGATGGAAGACAAGTCTTGAGTGAATGCAATAATAGCAGCCATGTCACCTAATGGTCGGGTCTCCCTTTCATTGAGCCTTTCGCGGTCGAGAGGATGGGCTGCAAAGAGGTCACTCAACTTCTCCGCCCACTGCACAGCTTTAACAGGGTCTGTGTCAGGCTGGCAAAGGCGCAAGATGTAATGAAGTTGCGGATCAATCCTGGTAAGTTGTTCGATGTTCCCCTTAATCGAGACGCGTGCATTGCCGCCTTTTTCGTACACGTTTGAGATGCGTTTGAACCACTTGGAGCCCGTGCCTGTGGATACGTGTCGTTTGAGAAGAGACTGCGTGCGAATGTATTCAAGCCGGCAGGTGTTAGACAACTCTTGAATGAGAATAGTTCGGTAGGCCTTGTCGAGAGAGGGAGCATCAAGCAGCTGGAGAAGGCCGGTGATATACTTCCAAATGGAAGCACCTTGCACAGCAACGTAAAGCGCTTCGACGAAGGCGGCGCTGATATACTTGTCGGTGTGGGCTGGCAGCATTCTTCCCTTCTCATCCGCCACCAACTCTGGGCGACTGAAGAACTGAATGTTCACAGAGTAGGCAAGCATGGCAGGCTCTATGCGCATCAACGCCAAATGCTCTTCGAGTGACGATGCTTGATCAAGGGCGCTGGCAACGACGTCGGAAAGAGTAAGCTTTGTACGTGAAGGCTGGACGTTGAGTTTGGAGAGCGCTGCCGTGGGAGCATTGTGGCCGTCGTTGACCCGTTTTCCAATACGAGTCTTGGACCCTTCATCCAAGATGTCTTCGATGAGAATGTTGAGGACTTGGAGTATGGTAGTTTGCCTCGTCAAGATCAATTCACCCTCTGATTGGGGGACGAGAAGGCTCGCTCGAATGGCGGGTGCAAGTTTTGACAAGATCTCTTGGTGGTCGACCATGATCTTGATCGACTCTCCATATTTATCATCCATGAAAAAGGTATAGCAATCTTTGAAAGCCTCTCGGTGGCGGAGACCCTTGGTTTGCATCATCTCCTTGATGAAAGCGTAGTCTCCTGGTCGACCGCTGAAGCCCTCGCAATACTGCTCGAAGAGAGATTTGGTGGCCCGATGTCGTAGAAGGTCAAGCAAGAAATCAGAGTCTGGATCTGATATGTCCCGAAGGTTCACCTCTGGGACGAATTTGTGAACATCTCCCAGAGATGTATCTGAGGCATCTCTCAGGACAACGCCACCCGCAGCGCCGGCTTTGAGGCATTTGGCTCGCTGGGCCTTGTTGAAGGAGCGCCACGCATTTTCGATGACAACAGCGTGCTTTTTGTATTTTCGAGCAAGGTCGCCATGAAGCTCCTCGACCATGTGCGCCGGTTCCGCCATGTTTGGTTGGGACGATGATTGCTGTTGCAGTTGGAGGGTACGTGAAATGTCAGGGAATGAGAGTGTCTGAGTGAACGAATCGTCAAACTAGTCACGTGCTCTTCGGGTCGAAGGGTTCCAAGCTCGTGAAGCGCGATGATCTAAAGTTCTCACGACAACTGTCGCGATGCCCATACTTGCGACATCTCGCAAGTGTAGGCCCGGAGACCCAAATTCTTGCAATATTGGTCATTTTCCTTACCGAGTTTTGTAAGCAGTGCACATGTCGACTGTGTGGATAGCTTTGCCTCGAGTGACCGGTGATTGAGAAACCAGTTGATATTGTCAGAATGGTTGAGACGCTGGATATGCAATAGAAGATGCCTGGGCTAAATGCCAAGCCTAATTGTGATGTTTTGTTCAAGTCTCAATAGGACTTGAACACGTAGGCGTTGAACCTTCAACATTTCGGCCAAGCTTAGCGTGGCCACTGGCGTTCAAGCTCAACTAGCTACGGCTTATCTTAACTGCAAAATATTCATGCAAGTGGTGGAAAGTTTTGAAGATATTTTTGAAATATTGAAATTGTGGATAACCGGAGAAACCCCTGCGTCACTATGATCGATGACAGGAGATAAGTCGAATCTACAACATCCTACTACGACGTCAGGAGTTGTGACAGGTCTACATTGTCATGAGTAGGCCGCTCATGTCCCCGCACCACAACGTCTGACAAAAGATAAGAAAAGAAAGGAAATAGGAATAGACAGGCCAGACGGCAGAAAAGCCCGGCAAACCAGTAAACTACTAAGCAAAAAATGGAGCCTCGTAGAGGTCATCCTGTAACCTCACATTCATCATGTTGCCAGCGTGCTTCAAGCTCGTTCTATGACTTGCACAGTCATGTTGTTGTCGGCTTTAATTTACACCGCTACTACAGGAAATCTCTGCGCCACATTCCGGCGTATGTCTGCAAGGCGATATTTGAAAGCAAACCGTGATTTGGACGTGCAAAATAATCAATGAAGGACCTCCAATTATTTTTAGATATTCACAGTAGAGATTAGCTCTGACTGGATTCTCGCTTTGGCCCTCGGAGAAACGGCTCCTCTCAGTGCTATGTCTTTCTAGGCAAAGTATTTCTTCAACCGTTCTGCAGGGCAATGACGATCAGAACCACTCGGTATCACTAGATGGAACTCTCATTGTGCTGCACTCTTCTCATCACATATTCCTACCAGCTTAAACGGATTGGTCGCGTGAATCGCACGGACTTTACGGATGATGCAGTTAGGTAATGAGGCGAGTCGACCGGTGCACAGACGACGCTAGTTATGTACCATTCCCCCGATTCGGAATTGCATTATCTGTGATTCAATAATGTTTGCCAATACATTATGACTTGCCCTTTCAGTGCTAGAAGACAGCATTAAACCTAAGTCGAAGACTGCTGAAGTCGATCGTAACCAAAGGCAGTACCTGGCCAATGAATCAATTTGCCACGATGCTCAATTGCTTCCGACTCCAGTGACAGTAACATCTGCATTAAGATTACAGAACAGGTGATCGGATGCGGGTGGTATTTAGGTGGATGGATTCACAACTGTCAAGTAGGTGGCAGTGATTCCAGTTTACCGGAATACCGCTGCCACCATGGAGATTTAAGAGCGGTGATATAAATGACAGCTGGCTAAAACGAGAGGAATTATTCCGACTGGCGGGGTTTCCGCTCAAACCCATACAGTAGGCCCCTGAAGACATGCAGGAACCAAATTAATATTTTAGGTTCAGTATGAGTACCCCAAGGTGTCAGGCACATGATCAAGCCGCTTATCCGGCAGTGACGGGACGTATGTACTATGCTTTCCGATGCTCAAGGGCTAAAGGCATGCAGTGGGTGGATATAACGCATCCTGGCCACTTACAGTAGAATCAACAAAATGTACGAGCAAGTAGCTTGATAAGGCGTACATAACGCAAGGGCTTGCGGCATTATGATACTACAGGTTAACTAACACAGGGATATCCATTGACCGTTTGGGTACCTCTCCACATTCCATAAGCACTGGTTTACGGTAAACCGTCACTCTCCACCAGAAGCTTCACGTCTGTGCCTCTTTCCTACCTCGAAGCCCCCTTCTAATCCACTTACGTCTCGGACCATGAGCCGGGGGGTCAACCCGAGACAGCATCTTCGGACTAGCACCCCATGATGATCAGACCAGAAGAGAGGAGAACAAGGGGACCGTGCCTTGGTGGGGTTGGGATTAGCTGCAGGGATCTTCGCTGCTAGTAACTTAGGTACCAAGTGCAAATCAGATGATGCTTTCTCATATCTGCAGGCCAAGAGAGGTCTGTGGTGCTTGTATTGACACTCCTGAATTCCTGGACACTCAGCATTTATACTACCTAATGCAATCCAGAAGGCGTATCGCGACATCCTGGGCAAAACTCCCGGTCCCCCATCTGCTCTATATTCCATGGCGCAAACCTTCTGCTGCCCCTGTGCTATGAGTGTGTGCGCTATTAATCAGCGCCACATTCTACGCAACCTTGTCAAACGTCTTAAGATGCAAACTGGATCTACTGTAAGAGCTGGACGTGCGCATCCTAGCCGTGGCGTTGTCGTTGCTTTTTGCATGAGTGGTCACTTCTGAGGTTCCTCCGCCCGGCTTCCTGACCATGTATTCCCGGGCCATCTACTGGTAAGCAGTCCTTGCCTTGTGGTGGTGTGATGACCTGTCGTCTGGGTTATACCCTGATTGAATGTATATCTACGCCGTGAGCCCAATCAACATCCTACCGCGACATTCTTTTTCATTCCTGTATACACTTTGCGTCATCAATGCAATTACCTCCAGCAGCCTATTAAATGGACAAAAACCCCTACGCCGGCAAAACCAACCGGGGTTGGGAGCTTTTTGCTGTACAACTCGTGTTTCTAATTCTTGCTGGCGTAGCCACGCTCATCAGAGCGTATGTCAAGGTTTTCAAAGTCAAGCGCGTTTCTTTGGACGATTACCTAATTTTCTTTGCAACGGTATGTTTGCCTTCTGATGCCATTTCCATCAAAAACGATGTCGTCTAACTTTTGAGCGTAAGGCTCTATACACTGCCTACGGAGCCGTCGCCATTGATGGTGTCGTCAATGGAGCCACAGGCGCGCCGCCAACACAGATCAAGAGTCCCGCTCACGCTGCAAGATCCCTAAGGGGATGGTTTCTCTGCTTTGTCTTTTATGCCCCGATCACATTGTCGGTCCGAGCCTCTGTATGCATTGTGCTCCTTCGAATCGCTACTCGGAAACTCTACCGTTGGATCATTTATGTTAACTTGGCCATCATCACTGTTGTCTCCATCGTTTTCTTCTTTGTTCTCAGTTTCCAATGTAGCCCTCCTTCATATTTCTGGAGGCAAGTCTATGGAGAGAAAGGCTCATGCATTAACAAACAAATCGTCTCTACCACCGTCTATGTTCACAGCTCTTTTTCAGCTGCTTCAGACTGGTGCTTAGGGCTGTTACCTATAGCGCTACTCTGGAACGTTCAGATAAACAGGCGTACCAAGGTTATCATCGCGTTTCTTTTGAGTCTAGGCATGGCGTAAGTACTCTTTCCAAGATTTAGCCATCTGCTCCGTCGATTGACTAATCTGTATAGGGCCGGCGTAATGCTCATTGTTCGCATGCCATATGTAACGCATATGAAGCCGTCTATCGAATTTCTCTACGTTTCACTGTAAGTGTATTCATCTGGACGCTTTGATGTACCCTACTAACCGAGTTGCTAAGTCCTGTGGCTGTCTGGTCTGTTATGGAGCCTGCGCTCGGGATCATTGCTGCTTGTGCGGCAACCTACAGACCACTGTTCAAGAGCTGGGGTTTTGGATGGGGTTCGACCAAGAAGTCGACAGGAGCGTCCAACTCGGCAGCTAGTCGTCGACGGGCAAGTCATTGGCAGTTATCCAACGGACGAGATCGTCAGACTGGCCAAAACTCCAACGACAACTCTGACGGTCTCGATGAGGCCTATATACTAGCCGATCATTGCAATTCTGGCCGGGATATAGGTAAGACTGTAGAGATACACATCACATCAGAGCCCAGATCGTCAAACAATGAATTGCAGGAGGGATACAGGAGTCCAAAGGAGGCCTCTTGCATCTAGTCAAATCAGAAGGCATTACCGAAGCATTAAAATTAGCCCAAAAGTCATATGTGTTTCCCATATCTACGGTGTCGCCTCCTCCATGATCTGGAGCTTCTCCGGGGTAGAGCTTACCAGACTATTGGGAGCTGTCGTTTACATGATGCCGGGTACATCTCGTAGTGGCAATGCGATGCAACACCCAATCTGTTCCGGGTACATCCCGAGAGGCTGGTTGGATCGACCTGGTCTTGGCGCAGATCGGAAAAATTGGTTTCACTTCAGTGCTGATTTTTTTTTTGTTGGTTTGTGTAGTCCACTCTATGTAGGCTTTATAGCACTCGACAATACTGGGGCGTTGCAGCTTCTCGTCAAACACTACTTTGCAAGGACGAAGATGTTCCTGCGTCTGCTCAACAAGGCTATTGGGGGTTTTGAATGAACCCTAGGTACACGGCACGCAGGTGAGTGCGCAATAGATTCTAGGAGCGTTGGCGGGTAACGAGGACATTCAATTACATGGTATTGTATATACAGAATAGTTCATATTCCTACATGCAGAAGCAGAAACTTTCGAGCCAACGGTACGATGCTCAATTAAGCTTGGCTGCCCATTCCCCGACAATCTTGTTCACGTCTTTCGCAGCCTGCCACAAAGCCCAATGGGAAGAGACAACCTCGCCTCTTGTAAGGCCCTTGGTGAAATATTTCTCCATACCGTCAGACATCGCGATGGGCAGTGCCGTGTCTTGCGTTGCGCCGATGAACAATCCAGGCATGGAAAAGTTCAGATTGCCCGAGAAGGCAAGGGGCAGCTCTTCCAGAAAGTTGATGGCGTCTGTCCGGTACCAGCTTAGTGGGCCACGCACGCCATTCTTCAGATATTCCTTAACATAATAGTTCTCCATATCTGGGGTGAGGAAGGGCGAGGGTCCCAGACTAGGCAAAGCCTTGAAGTCGAGACCAGTATAAGAGCTGAATCCTAGAGAGCCGGTCGGAGTACGTCCTCCAAAAAGAGCTCGGAGCATCTGTCGGATGCGGGAAGGTCCAATGAGCTTGAGATCAGTCAGCGGGTTGCGAAGCTGAAGCTGATAGCCAAACGTTGGTGTAATCCCGAGCTTGATCCGAGCTGCTAGGTCGAGAAATGTGGTCACGGGCGGAAAATAGGGTGTGCACACGCTAAAGATGCCCTTGACGAATTCGGGGTGCCAAAGCGCCACACGGTAAATCATGTAGCCTCCCCAATCGTGACCACCGAGGATGACTTTCTCCCCAGGGGCAATCTGGCCGACCAGATCGACCAGATCCTTGGACATGCTTTGCATGGAGAATTTTCGAATGTCGAGCGGAGCACTGGAGCGGCCATATCCAAGCATGTCGGGGGCGATGACCTGATAGCCGAGCGACGTCAGGTAGGGGATTTGATAGCGCCAGCCGTAGGAGAGATCTGGGTAGCCGTGAAGAAGAACAATGGTGCCATTGTGGGCCTGGCATGCCGGCTTAGAATGCAGGTAGTGGTAAGTGTTTGATCCAACTCTCTTTGAGCCTCTGACGTGTTTGAAGCCCAAATCGAACTCCTCGCATACAGCTTGCGGCAAGCTGATTGCCGCAAGTGTGCTCACGAGCAGCGTGAGCAGACCGGGCAATTTCATGTCGTGTAATGGACTAAACCCAGCACGTGGCCACCAAGTGATTGTCGTGAAAAAAGAAAGGCTCTCATCGTAGGAGAGGCGTTGGATGTTGACTATATACTGTCATACCTGGCTTGCTCCACCAGAAAGCCATGGTACGAAGGTCCATCGCAAGGTCGCAGTAGACCGAGGATATTGCTTGACCGTTGGCGCTAGTAATTATTACCCGTTAGAGAGGATGTTGCGAATGCCCAGACTTCGGTAAAAAGGACAAGTCGCTAACAATTCCGAATGAGGTATGGGCTCTTCAGCTCATCTTGGCGCATCCTCAATTAAAAGGGGGTCACCTATGCAGCCTGCTTCCTTTGGACATCCAAGCATGCTGGGAGGCCCTTGCATGAGGTCAATTCATTTCGTTGTGGGACTAAAAAGGAATCGTCCCGCCATCAAAGTGCAACAAGCACACCATTGCGGCATATCCCATCCTGCCCACGTTACCTTGACTGTGGATCCTATCTTGCCACACACCCGGATGCTAGTAGACCGTAAATGTGCATTGCACACTTCTACAGTATTACGGTGGTCTTATGTGAACTGCTTGAGTGAGTAAAGTGCAAATCAGGTGGTGCCTGTCGAACACCTCGTTTTTGTGGAGCCCCTTTCAGATCTAATAACCAACGTTGGCTACCCTAAGACCTCATTCCCAGATAGCGATAGAAAGGCTCATTGAAAGGGGAGCACAAAGTTTGGCCCCCGCACGAAGCACAGAAACGCATGTAATATCTGGTACCGAATGCTGGTGATTATACACGGTTGGCTTAGCAAAAGCTCCTTTCCATATCACCCATTGTCAAGGGTTTAAAAAGACGTGGTTTCCAGACGTGTGAGTCGTAACCTCGGGGAAGAGAAGACCACTGTATCTGACATGATTCACATCTAGTCATATGGACTGTAGGTTGAGAGACTTTGCGCGCCACCGACTGGGTAATATATGCGACGGCAAACTACTTTCAAGATGAAGTGAGAATCAAAAGGGAGTTCAATTCGAGACACAAGGAAATTACTACTAAAGTCAGTATATCGCATTCATGGAGGGTCGTAGATGTTAGTAGCCAAGGCTTCGTTGGTCGTTGGAATCTCAACTCACATCCGGAAAGGCATGGTTACGGGACGACATATGGGACTTGCGGTCCGTTTTTCGATCCCCACAATCCAAAGCACCACGCTTCAAAGTGGCCAAACTGTCACAGGAAAGAGTTTTTCTCGAAGATGATTGCTGATGCCTGATTCTTGAAAGATATCATTGAACGACCCAGTGGGTTAATCTTAACCACGTCTTATGAGCTTGAGTTTCATGCATGAAACCCGAGTTCATCCTCTCTCCGTAGGCAGGTGAGCTATCGAAGTGGCTAAAAAATGTACTCTGCGACCAATTTCAAGGGAGTACAGCCGACTAAGCTATAGTTTGGTATGGCCAGATAGACAGCTGGCCGTCCGTTTCTCATACAGGTTCTGAACGAGGTCTGACGGTTGTCTGAGACTAAAGCATCACCCTGACCAATAGACAATCTGTTGAGAAGTTTGCAGCCACCTCTGCTGCAAGGCTCCAGGATAGACCAGGGAGCCCAGTAGATCACTTGAGAGTCCTGTCCATTGTTGAAAGAGAATACATCAACAGCAGGGTTGTGGTTGATTGAGTCTGAAAAGCGCAACATACCAGCTTTGCTGCCCTTTGCCTCAATGCTGAATCTGATCGCTTGTTCTTTGTCAGACGTAAAACCAGCGTTTCTGTCGGGGCCATTTGAGACAAAGGCTGTCAAATACTGGCCTCCTTGTGGTCCATCAGCAGCCCTGAGGTAGAATGTTGGGATTGCAGTCTCAGTAGTAGTCGTGGTCGAGACGACAGTGACGGTTGTGCCAATTTCCTGGAAAACAAAGCAAAGCATTAGCACATCTAATCCATTTCCTGAGTCCTGGGCGTATAGCCACGGCTACATACCGTAGCAGTTACATCATTTGTGATGGTCTGATAGCAGCTTATGGTTAGTACGGTTTAAATCCATCTTGATGTGATGGCTTACTTGAGTAACATCCAGGGAAACCCTATCCAACCTGGTCTGGATGTCCCAGATGGTCTACATAAGGAGCGTACAATCAGCGCTTGCCCTGAAACGGGATCTCTCGACATTACTAACCGATACCTCGGCTGTCGCAGTGACAGTGACCGTGGGAGCAGGTGCCCTCAGGCAAGAGCAAGCGCTGGAAATACGAGAAGCCGAGTACGACCGCATGAAGTCGGGAATGGGGACTTCAGTGCGCTTAGCCATCTGTGTTGGCTGGAATATAACTGTCACCGTCGTTGTCACAATGCTGTCCACAGTGGGGTGGACTGTGACCTGGACGACATTGGTTTTTGTCTCAAAATGAGTGTAAACATCGGTCTCTTCGATGACAACTATCGACTCCACGTGTCTTTCAAATCCAGGAAACGTCAGCTGAGTCCATGCCAGGCGGTGAGTTTTTCGGATAAAACCTACGTAGTAGGAGTCACTGTTGCAACGGTAACTGTTTCTGTTGGAATTACAATGTACTGCTGGCAGAAGGGAGTTGCGACCGAAGCTCTAGTAGTAGCCCGCAACGCTCTCAGACAATTATCAGCATTACAGACCATAGATGGCTCAGCCCTCTCTTTGAGAGATCTAGCAAGAGCTTGACTGCCATCATGGCGGACGGAAGCTGGTGGGTTTGGTGCACCGCGAGAAGTTTGGATGAGAAGAAGGGCGAAGACGGCCGCTGCATTCAGGTGGGAGAACATGGCGAGAGCAATGCGGAGCAGGCTTGGGCAAGAAGACCGTTCTGAGATGCATAGGAGAGCTGCTCGATGGGGTTTATATAACCCTACGGAACACAACTTCCGATCCATTACCGTAGTTTGTTTTGTCAAGATTCTAGACCAATGGCCAATGGCTAGCTGAATGGTTTCGTCGCGGGACCAGGATGCCATTCTGCCTTGACACCGCTGTTGTCACTAGCTTAGGGATCAGCTCTTGAAACTATTGAAACGCCACCCCGTCCAAGCCAAAGAAGTGCTTTTATAGACACGAGGTGGAAATAAGACGAAGCAGCGACTGCTCAGCGGTCAAATTGAACTAAGCCCCAATAAGCATCCACTGCTTAATTACGTGGGTCTACTCTTTCTAGCGTATGAAACTATCTTGACTATAGCCAGCAAATACATCTGAACCCCACAGACTGCAGGGCTGAAAAAGCACTGGCATGGCTAGCGACAGCGATTGGTGTTATAATTGGTTAGCGTTACTGAGCTGGCTCATACGATCGCTTGGGCCTGGATTCTTCCAAAGATCCGCCTTTCTCACCCTGCAAAACCCTGCTTTAACCATTCTGATTGATGAGCTGAACACCTGGGGCACTTCAGAGGAACGGGGTTAACCTTCACACTGTTCGAGAATAGAGACCTAATGGGGTAGCTCAACTAAATAGCCGCGCAGCGTCAATCGATGTTGTCCTAACACTCGGTGGCATGGTCTCCATCCATTAGCACTGTGGTTTATTGGGGCGTCCGTTTATTCAGGGCAAAACGTGCTTGATATGCATTTAGAAGGACTGAGTGCTTTTGGTAATCAAGATGGTAATGTGTGGTCCCTCGCTACAGTAGTCAAGCTTTTTTCTGTCTACAATAGCGGGTGGCTCAAGCTCTTCGATGTGTGAGTTGATGTTGAACAAGAAGGAAAACCGGTACCCTGCATGTCCTTCTGTTCCTTGAGAGAAGTAGAAACAGTCCAGTATTATTGTTTAGCTAAATAACTGTGTGAGACCTATGTTCTAAGCTGGACCCGATCACAAGCTGCATCAACCCCAAACATTCTCTGATTTCATTGATTAGTGCATATCAGTATAGCTTCTGTCTAATCCTGGTCGCCTTTGTGAGGATTTCTATCCTTTTCTCACTCCTCTTTGTTACCCACGCCAAATCATGGTCTGAAACCCCGAGGTACGGTATACCTTCATTTCAATTTCCTCAAATTGTTTCACTAAGTTGTATGCATTAAACCTTATATATACGCTACATAATTAATCTAACAAAGAACACGATAAAGATACCCTCTCATGGTATTAGTAATAGGTATGTCACTATCCATGATGTATCTCAATTCATACAATAAGTCATTACTGAAATGCGGGGTCTGTTTGTTACTTCAGTCTCGGCTCCAGCATCCGTATCCCTCGGGACCCTCCCCCGCGGCTTAGAGATTAGAGAGATTATCAATGCCAAACTCTACTTAACCCCTCATCACTTCGAAATTTCACTCTTATTTACCGCAGTTAGTGCCCTACACCTCCCACCTTACGAGAACATCTATACCTGTCAGCTCGGAACGTAACATCCTTACTGACTGCGCGTTGTCTTATTCATTCCAGTTCACTTGATCGCTTTTCTCCCCCAAGATTCTTTTGCAATCTCTTGTGAATATTCACCATGGGGCATATCTTTCAAGGCTACCCTTACGTCAAGGGGGCTACTTCAGCAAAGCTACTGGCAGCCAACCTCGAGTTGAGCTTCTGGGGTGGTATCGATCCACGAACAGGCGAGGTCATTGATCGGTTTCACCCGCTTAGTGGACGGCTTCTCAAAGATACAATCCTGGCTATCCCCGGAGGAAGAGGCTCATGCGGTGGCAGTGCAGTCATGATGGAACTCATTCTCAGTGGCCTGGGACCTAAGGCACTGATATTCGAACGTCGAGATCATCACCCTTGGAGTGATAGCTTCGGAAGAGTTTTTCGGCAAGACAGCACCAGTGTTGACTCTAATCCCGCAGGAGTTTCACCAACTACTTGAATGGGACGGAAAGCTGATTTATATCGAGGACGATCAGGTCTCAGATGCCCCTTTGGCTCCTCGTCTTGCCAATCAAGTCACCAGCCCGGGAATTGATGTGAAGAACTTGGGGGTTCTACTTTCAGATATTGACCAGGAAATCATAGACGGCCTTCATGGTGAAGCAACAAGAATTTCCATGAACATCATACTTAGGTTGGCTTCCATGATGGGAGCACGGGAGTTGATGGATATCACACAAGCTCATGTGGACGGTGCTTGGTATGGACCCGGTACAGTCGCATTCGGAGAAAGACTTCGTGACTGTGGAGGCAAGTTTCGCGTGCCTACGACCATAAACGCCTTGACCATTGACCAAAGGCGTTGGAGGGCTCTTGGCATCGAAACCCAGTTTGGGACAACTTGTGATACACTGGCTCAAGCGTTTCTCGACATGGGGGGCAAAGTTTCGTTCACTTGCGCTCCCTACCTACTCGAAGGCACCCCTAAGCTGGGGGACTCAGTCGCATGGGGTGAGTCTAGCGCTATTGTGTACGCCAATAGTGTTCTTGGCGCGAGGACTTTGAAGAATCCGAATATGCTTGAGGCCTTCATCGCGCTAACAGGTCGAGCTCCAAAAGCGGGTGTCTATCTTGACGAGAACCGGCTGGCTTCCTTGTGGATCAGAATGAAACCAACCAAAGAAATTGATGATTCCTTCTGGCCAATCTTGGGCTACAGTCTAGGTGTTATCGCAAGCAACCGTATTCCGGTTGTCACTGGACTGGAAGCCCTCAAGCCCTCAACCGATGACTTCAAGGCATTTTCTGCTGCGTTTGCCACGTCCTCCAGTGCGCCAATGTTCCATATGGTCAACCTCACACCAGAGGCTCCTACGTTGGAAACAGCTTGTCCTCAGGGTGCTATCCCGGAACCTATAGATGTTGATTGGAAGGAGCTTGATGCTTGTTGGGATGAATTCAACCATGGATCCTCGCCACGCCCAGTTGATCTCATCTCTTTTGGGAACCCACACTTCTCTGTTCAGGAAATAAAAAAGGTGGCCCAGCTATGTCGCGGAAAGGTCAAGTCCAAAGATGTTTCTGTCATCATTACATGTGGCCGTGCTGTCCACGGACTCGCCACGCAGGCGGGCTACGTCGAGGAACTGGAAAGGTTTGGGGTGGTGTTCCTCACAGACACTTGCTGGTGCTCCATTCAAGAGCCTGTCATACCTAAGCTAACTCGAGTTATCATGACTAATTCTGGCAAATACATTCACTATGGACCTGGCCTGACGGGACGACAATTCTGCTTTGGTAGTCTAGATATGTGTATAGCCGCTTCATGCACCGGATGGACTACTGGAAACCGACCGCAGTGGCTGTTAGAGGCTGGATGTGCCTAGTTTTGGTTGCTGGTCACATGTAAGAAGAGAAACAGGTAGTCTTATACATCAACTGGATTGCCGAATGAAGTAGATTTGTTATTAAGATATTTTATCATCATTCTCTCGGGTATTTTGGACTCCTGTTAGCCTGAAGAACCGTCGGACCTAGCACTCTTCCTTTGGATATCCTTCATTCCCACCAGCTGTGTCTCATCGTTATCACTGTACTCGAAGCCAAAAACGCGTTCACAACTAATTCCTTTGCTTGGACCAGTTTCCGGATCTCTCTGAGCCGACGCGATCTCGGATTCATTTATTATCCGGGCAAACGGATTCGATCGCTGTGACCGCTGCCCGCTGGTGTGCGAGTTGTATTGTTGCTTGTTTGAGCTCTTATTCGACGAGCCTAGCAACGAAGGGAACAAGCGAACCGAGAGAAGACGTAGGGCCGGCATGCATGCGCAAATAATGCCGCAGTTGATCTCAATCATGGACCAAATTCCAATGCCGACGTAGTCCCATGTAAGGTTTGGATTGTCGGGCTTGAACTTGAAGACGGCGTCAACGCGAACAATGCTAATAACGGAGACGCTATAGATTTATTAGCGAGATTTTTGCTGAGACATTATGGGCGCAGTCTTCTTACAATGTCCCTAGCATAAACATGAGGGATACGGCTAACTTGCGTTTCAAGCTGAGATTCAGCGACTTTAGACGCCACAGAGGTACAGCTAGCATCCATACGTCGACAATGACGCTAACGATGGAGTTAACAATTGCGATCGTGCTTTGGTTCCCACACTTTCCCTTGTGCTCGCCGTCCCAACGATTCCAATAGAAACTAATGGGCTGGCATAGAAACGCATTACCGAATATGAAAGCCAGACCACTGAGGATGTTGAAGAGAATAGTACCCCACAGAACCTTCCGGGTAATATCGCCGGGGAAAATGCGTAGGTAGAATAGGAGAATTGACACTTTGATGGCAGCTAGTTGGCCGAAGTATAGTGTTGAAATGGTGTAGAAATATATCATGAAACTGGTGATTTGGTCGGGCGTCAGAGTCCACAGATCTTTTCCTAGGCCGCTTGGCACAAGCCCATGTAGGCTGCAAATAGAGCTAGCAATGATGAGGACGCCGCTCAATATGATGCTCCAATCATCCATTCCGAGGCCAACGTTACTCGTGCCCTTGAACGCGCATCGTTGTATGATGCACAAACATGAGATGATGCACAAGACAAGGGTTCCAATCTTGTAGCCTTGGCTATTGTCCCGAGGCGTGTAGCCGCAGCCAGATAAAGTGGTATTTTTGGATACTGGAGAGCACATGGTAAGTAACTCGGGAAGAGTTTCCAGTTGAAGGGGGCTCAGAACGACGTACCGAGCGCTTCCTTAATGGTACAATTACGTGAGATGCAATCTGTAATTTGCAGTTGCAAAGGCTTGTTGAGACATGTGCAAGTAATATTGGTGAGGGCGCAGTCTGAGTTGGGGACCGTGCTCAAGAGGCAGTTCAACTACAAGATATCAATAAGTATGGGGTCGGGGCTAGGGCGTGGTGGCTTCGACTCACGGCACATTTAGGTAGTGTGGCATATGCTGCCATGGGATCTGCCGACTGTGCCATAGCAGCAGGGAGAACGGCAAGGCACACCGCAGCGAGGCCCATATACCTGGTCATGTCGGGCCAGATCATTCTCCGGTGTGGCGGCGATATACCAGGAGACTTTGCATGGAAACGGAAAGACAGCTGATGACCCTGAAGTCCAAAACAGAGAACCAACACATGGAGCGTAAGTGCAGAAATAGCCTCAATTTTATTAGTCTTCATATCAAGAAACCAGATATTATGGAAATCAGAGAATGCATGTAGCTGATCATTTCCCCATAAAAGGATTCGATCCCTTGAGTGCTGAGCACGTGTTCGACCTATTAGATCACTTCTACTTCCTCTGTATTGTGTTCCATCTGCAAGCCATGGCGGGATGGAAATGCCGGGTTCAGGTGCCTATGTGTGACCAGTACATGCAGGACAGAGCATTTCTCATGGTTAGTACATCTTATTCAGCTAGATTTCTATATTTGAACGTAGATGACCCACTCGATGGGGCCATTGTGGCCGGACCAGCAAGATTACCTGGGCTAGTTACATCCAAATCAAGTATAGGCTACCTCTCGGGGAACGCCAACTCGCGATGAACTAGCCCAGGGTTTTGTCTCCGGATGGTGCGTAGACCGGACCCGGTATCAGAAGATGGGCAGATTCGGCGATCAATCTTGTGATTGGAGGCGAACAGTAGGCTTGTTGAGCTGGGACGTTACAGTTTCCTTGTCATTCAGGCACCGGAAGTCTGTCTCTGCTTGCGACTAATCCAGGGGGATCTGTGTATAGACAGCATTTGCCTACCTTGCGTTGATTCGCAAATCAGGATCATGTACGTAAATGGCTGCATCTGGGAGGTAGACATCACCCAAACGATAGCAACGACGGGAACCTCCCTCACTCTTTCAAGCAATTCGGGGCTAGAGACTCCTCGCATATATCCTACTACTGTATGTACATGTAGGATTCGAGCCGAGGTGACACTGTGCCACTGTGACCATCCCGGGTGGAGCGATGGCACGATACAGAGCACACATGGGTAGTCCAACCAGCAAATCTTTGAAAACAACCTTGCATTCATGGTTGCCATTATGTGTTGCCATTATGTGGATATTTTTCGCGTCACAGCTATTTTGGAGTCTGTTGTTCAGATCCAGCAGTTTTTTTCCCACGCCTACAGAGCGTAGCATCCGGTAAGGGTCAGAGAGAATGCACGTGTGGAGTGGTAGCAGTGAAGGCAAGGTATCAATTAAGGACTAGTTTCGCGTCAATGCAGCAAGCATGGTATCACTGCCACTCCTTGTCATTTACGCTTGCTGAAAGGGTCGTGAGGCTTTAAATCCAACCCGGCATGTGCTGCAGTGTCTTGCGAAAACACACGGAGCCAGTCTGGCAAGGTACGTGAGAAAGGCGACATCTTTGCCACAAAAGGCAACAATACGTTATGCGCATCGCCGCTATGTAGTATTCGCGTAATCTCGCTGGCAATGGCATCGACCGACATGGTCGACATCCCTAAGACATGTCAGTGTTCCTACTTTCAGACCAAAAGTGCTTCTAAAAGGGTCCCATACCTATGCTCGACTTGATGCCAATAAACATGCTCGTGTTGACATGACTCGGCGAGATGCACGAGATGCGCACAGCAGGCGCTTTGTACACATGCTTGATCTCGGAATGGAGGCCTTCGTAGATGGAAATGGCAGCAGCCTTACTTGCTGAGTAGTCTGTAACGCCGCATGCCGTGACGTGGCCCGTCTGTGAAGCCATGATGAGTAGATGACCGTGGTTGTTAGCTGTCATCGACGGAAGGAAGAGCTTGATGGTCCATAGAAGCCCTAGGGTATTGACACCGAATACTCTATGAACTTTGCGTCAGATTGAGATTTCTCCAAGCATTGGGAAGGGGGAATCACAGTTCAATGTCTCTTTTGGACGCCTCCAATACAGGTTTTCCCCGACAGACTCCGGCGTTGGCAAAAACGACAGTTGGGTTGCCTAAATCACTAGAGCAAGAAGTCAATGTGGGGGAGTAAGGGACTTGAGCTTTTACCAGCGTACCGTCTGATCGTGGCCGCAACCTCCGCAAATGCATCGTAATCGGTAATGTCGCACTGGTAATAATGAACGTTTGGAGCTATTGCAACGTTAGTGAGGACAGCTTCACGAGTTGTCGAATCGGTGCCTGCATGAACTCACGGGCTGTGTAGGTTAGTGGCAGTATGTCAACGACAACAATCTCAGTGCCTGCACGAGCGAGCTGTTGCACTGTGGCGCCGCCGATACCACCGGCGCCGCCCGTCACGAGGATAATCTCTTTCTTCCAGTCAAAGACGGCCTTTGTACCGTGATTGAGGCTATGTCTGCTAAAAGCTTTGTTGGCAAAGTAGCCCAGCGCCAAGCCAGAGAGGAGGAGGCATGGCTTGGCTACGTTGTAGCCCAGCCGTATTCCGGACAATTGCTCAACTCCAGAGAGCACTGAGTCAAGAGTTGACGACATGGTGATAAGTGTGGTATAGAGCTGGTTGGGGCTCGAAGACTCCCGTCCATCGTGTCCGTCCCGGGCCGGCCACTATATGTAGGTCAGTGATTGCCAGACGTTGAGTATCCAGGTCAGGGATGGCACGGATCCTTGTTACTGCAAAAGCGGAGGCGGTTCACACTTCCGACAGGCCGGTAGGTTGTCACCTGGTAGAATACCCGAGATTGCTCAATGCATTAGCGCAGAGGGTGCACAGGACAATAGGTACACGCTATGGAAAAGCACCTTGGAGAAAGCTGGGAAACTAATATGGATGTTTTCCCAAACCCTTGAAACGAACCGTAATGATTCAAAGCTATTGAGCACTTGCCTGGCTCAATGATACGATTGTAGGAGCCAAGGTGAGCACGTATGACTAACCCTGCTGGGATACTCAGCACCCTGTATGTCCGCTCTGTCCCTAGCTGGATATATGACCCAGTCTTTCGCCCAATCAAGCCTTTTGTTGCGCCAATAACTTGATGCTTATGATATGTAGCTCGTCCAGCTCGAAAAAAACGCGGGTTACGCTTCCACATGTTCTCTTGAGTCATCAGTTCAGTCGGAGAATCGAAGTCATGCCTTTTAGCACAATATCATATTTCCACCGAGTCGCCACCCAAGATTAAGAGTGCTCAAAAGGACCTTGGCATTCCAGGATCCGCGATCTCCCTACTTAACATGATGCATTATGTCCTGGTGAACTTGAAGACTCATGCAGGCAAACATTGATGCAGACGCCGTATTCTTCAACTGCGCCATCGTTTTCTTTTCAAGCAAGTCGTAGATGCCCGCAATGGCCGTTCTACCGCGCAAATGACCAGTTATTAGCGCTTACAGTGGGGGAGAAGGACACTGTAGAAGAATCGGTGCATACAAGTATTGCAAAGGACATGGTTGGTGTATGAAACCACACCACCATAGACAACCACCTCTTCAACAAACAAACGCGCTCCGTGATCTTTGTGGTTCATCCCTCCTAAGATATGATGGGGTTTCACGCTATACTGCTGACAAAAGGGGCCAGTGTTGATCTGCCATTTATGATGATCATCTGCGAGTCAAGCTAGGTTATTCTCCAAGACCTCTCCAAGCCGCGCCTTCTTCGGAAAGAATTTGAGGGTCGAAGATCCTTAATTCAGCTCGATTCATTCACAGTTTCATATACCATATAGGGCCAATATGTGACAGTGTTTCCGACGTTCCACTAAATAAGCTCACTCCTAGCTCTGGTACAAATCTCTATTATTCAGTTCTGCCAGGTACAATATTGTTTTCTCAGGAAACCGTATCTCGAAAGTCCGTTTGAACCTCGACGTCTCGAAGATTTAAGTCTACAGAGGCGCATTGCGCTAAGATTTCTGTGAATAGTAACAACCCTCTTGAGCTTTGCCATGAGAGAAAATCAGTCACATCATGCGATGCGATAAGGATGTATTCTACTGGATCATCAGTCACTTATCTGCATTTAGCTTCGAGCACCTATCAATCCCTGAGCTGGACCCAAAATATACTACTAACATGAGGTGTAGGCGCAATCCATTCATCAACCAGAAATCTCGATACCAGACGACAAATGCAAGTTGTACAATAGTTCCATCTCAGTCGAGGCAGGGGCGTGATCTGTCGATGGCTTCTCGACTCTGCGACCTTCTTCCTATTCCTGGCCATGCCAGGAATCCAAATGAATGGTCTAGTTTAGCATTACCTTAGCTCGTATGTTTGAGATTGAGATTGTTGTTCGAGCTAATACGTGTGTTTGATCGTCACGATAAGTTCTGGAACTAGCGGACCCAATGATACGGCGCCATCATTCCTGGGGATTATGCACGACGACGGCTCTTGACTGTAAGAGGAGAACTGTCGACGCGCTGCATGAATGGGTCTGTGATGACGGAGAGTTAAACCATAGTTCGTGATTTTCCAAGTTCTCCAGCAAAATCAGATGCCAACGGGAGGCAGTTCATATTGACAGAATTGCTGCCTATTCAGCATTTTGTCCTTTTCCGTATCAACAGCGTCGGTATCTAATGATATCATGTACCTTCTGTTGTAGACTACGATACAGCTTGTATGATACCCTGGGAAGTGATCGACGTGCTGTGCTTTCCCAACAAGATGCCTTGCTTCCCTAACACACTTGAGAATCACAACACGGATGGGCCTGCCACTAGATCCTGACAAGACTCCACAATGAGCATACTGGACCCTCCGTGGCCCCATGGCGCAAGGATGGAAGATGAATGGCTATCAAACCCAACAATAAAAATCAGATATGCTCCCTAACAGGAAGGCTGAAGATCTTTCCGGAGTTTACAGGGGGCAAAATCGCGATTGACAATCAAGCCGTGGCTTGCTTTAGGGTTAAGTAAATGGCGCAAGATATTGAATAGAGACTGTGCAAATGATGGTAATTTAAAAGAATCAGTCTGAGCCTTTTCTCTCATATGTACTATGAAATCGAGGTTAATTGTTTACAGCATTCCGCATAGCTGCCTGCATATCTGTGTTTGTTCGATTCATTCACTAGATTCATTCCGAGACTTGCTGTAGCAGCTCTCTTCGTAGCGAACTACATGACGTGAGTAGTGTTGACTGTAGGGTCGTTGACAGGGCCTCGGATGAAGCTGGAAGGCCTGTTTACATGAGAACTCCTGCCAAAAGAGGACTCTGGAGAAGGCGCTGGCTGCCATTAAAGCTCTTTTGATAGGCTGCTTCGGCCATAATATATGCAACTCGGCGCCATAAACCAAGTAAATGACCAAGCTTCCTAAGTAGTGCTGGGACTTGGCCAATCGTAGGCGCTTGAATCTCAAGCTATTGGTGGAATATCGTACTTCAATCGTGCGGGTTAGCGAGTTCTACCCCTCGTGACCAAATCGGCCCGAAAATCATATAAGTCTAGAGAGAATACGGAACGGAATTCTTTACTGCTAATGCTTTATAGGCATACGAAACTTGCGGTTGTAGGAAGGCAGTCCTGGGTAGGGTGGCCCAGACCGAATGATAGTGTGCATCACTCCGCAAGAACGAATCCATCACAATCATCCACGTATAACATTCATCAAGAGGAACTGCGTATGACCGAGAAGTGGCCGATGAGTGAGTGGTCGGGCTGCCGAGTCCGTAAGGTATCATGAGCACACACACACAAACATATATATACATATAAGTATGTCGGGTGAGCCTGCACCCATGATCAGATCCCAGGCCATTGACAAATCTCAATTCCAAGTTCAAAACATCCGCAATGAAGAACGCCGTAATCATCGCAATCCTAGGCTTTACCTCCAATGTTTTTGGCCACGGTTACATGGTTGTGCCCTCTAGTCGAACCCGACTCGGAGCTGAGGTAACGTACCTAGCGTTTCCTAATCGATCAATAGCTAACTACCTTCAATAGGCTAAGCTAGATTCGTGTCCAGAATGCACCATTCTCGAGCCCGTCGCAGCTTGGCCCGATCTCGATGCCGCTCAGGTAGGCCGCAGCGGTCCCTGTGGTTTTAACGCCCGCGTCAATATCGACTACAATTCTCCTTCCAATACATGGGGCCAAAAGCCTGTAGCCACCTACACTCCCGGTCAAGTCGTCGACGTTCAATGGTGTGTCGACAATAACGGTGATCACGGCGGCATGTTCAGCTGGCGAATTTGTCAGAACCAAGCCCTTGTAGACAAGCTTCTCACACCAGGATACACGCCAACTAATGCCGAAAAACAAGCCGTGGAGGATTGTTTTGAGAAGGGGTTGCTCAAGTGTACAGATGTGTCTGGGCAGACATGCGGATACAATCCCGATTGCTCTGCTGGACAGCCCTGCTACCGAAATGATTGGTTCACATGCAATAAGTTTCAGCAGGATAACCGCCGTGGTTGCCAAGGTGTTGACGGTGCTGCTCTCAACTCTTGCTACACCTCGATTGCTGGTGGTTATACTGTCACGAAAAGAGTCAAGATCCCTGAGTATGTTTCAAACCACACACTCATCTCCTTGCGATGGAATTCCTTCCAGACCGGCCAGGTTTACCTGAACTGCGCGGATATTGCTATCACGGACAGTGGGAGCGGAACTACGCCTAAACCACCCACTACCAGCAACCCACCCGCAACTTGTACCTCTATCAAGGTCACTTTCAACCAGCAAGTCAAGACAGTTGTTGGCGAGACTATTAAAATCGTTGGCTCTATCCCTCAGCTCGGCAGCTGGGATACCAGTAAGGCCATCGCGCTATCTGCTTCACAGTACACCGCTTCCAAGCCTCTTTGGACGATCACTCAGAACATCGCGCCTGGTACTACGTTCACGTACAAGTTCATCAAGGTTTCTTCTTCGGGATCTGTCATTTGGGAGAGCGGCCCCAACAGATCTTACAATGTACCCAACGACTGCTCCAAGACTCAGACTCTGGAGTCTACTTGGAAATAGAAATCTCAAGGTGGCCAAGCTAAGCGGACGATTCTATCATGATCAATCTTATTTGGGATGAGGATGCAGTTTTGTCGGGGGCTCCTGCGTTAGTGATATCTCTTTATGCTTGGATGTTCTAAAGATAAGAAGACGCTATCTCAGTCGAACGAATATATGAGCAAGCTGTAACCAAACCGATATTCATTACACGTACAAAGGGTGGAGTGTGACTTTCGTCGGACTGGAAACTATCCATTGTTATGAAGAGGCTTTGTGAAAGTATTTTTAAGTTACGTCATGCAACTTGAGGCCTTATAACTTTCAGGCATCCTTGAGATTAGCGCACAGCCTTTCAAGATGGGCCGGATATGTGTTTTCTTTAAAAATATTGCTGTGAACTTTGTGACCTGAGACCACTACGTCAGCTTCCCCGAGCCCTCTGCGCTATACAATCGCCCGGTCGCTTCCCTTAGCGTCGTGGAAGCGATGTTCCCCATCATATTGAGAACAAAGGGTTTCCATTACCAAACGCCTTATCTAACCATAGTATAGAGCAATTCTGGCCTATAGAAACTCAAGGGCTTGTGTTTTTGAATCAGTTGTTGCCAATAATGCCTAGTAGAGCCGTCACGTGGTGGGCGAGATCTTCGCAGGCGACCTCTGCCACCTTGGGAAACGATGCTGCTGCTTTCAGTTGCAGAAACCTTAGAAAGCCCAATATTGTTGATTTTCAGTTGTAGTGCGGGGTTACCTGGGGTCTGTCGGGAGCGTTTGGGCATGTTATGTACGACCCTAGGAGAGCTGAATCGAGGTGAAGGGCTCTTCTTACAATGGGCGAGTGAACGCATACTAATGAGTGGTTGCTAATTGGTGATGCCGTGGCTGAACGACGAGCTCTTACCATGTTCTATTTAACTTAGGATACAGACTGTCGACGAGAATGATTTCAAAAGAATTAGATTCTTCGATGCTGGCCAGTCGTTTATGGCCTATTCCCTCCAGATAGCTACTATCTCTGATATCTCAGATGTGAAACGCGATAGGCCTCTCTCTTATTGAGGTTTAAGAAAAAGTAAGGCCATTATAGGAGGCATTTGCTGCGTTGTATATAGTGGGTGAGGCGCTCATAAGGACCCCTTTTATCAGGGACATGTAGAAAGTCGAGATCGGAGAGAAGGAAATACTGATGATGCGAGCAAAGACCACCCAGTTTCTGTTGCCCATGGGCTCAAAAATAGAACTATAATGGATATATCAACTCCTGAGCGCACCAATACGCCAGCTTTGCCTAGTCAACGTACCCTCATAATCATTGAAGAGTGGGTTGATACCTCAATTGGAGGCAATGTTCTCGATGGACTCAGAACTAGTTTTCAAGATCCCCAGGTCTGGAATTACCCATAGAGAAGTTCTACGTGCATCATCTGAGCAGTCTTGTCTTGCAAGAACTTGGGTCACTGTACGGTTTCGGTGCGCACTGACAAGGGAGGACAAGATGGCGGGCCCGACGGAAAATGAGCGACTCCGCCACGGCTCGCCCGAGGCCGCGAGGCCACCAGCTAGTTCCCTCGGGTGTTGGATAAGCCTCCTGCTGTTTATACAAGGCATAAGCGTCATTAACAGTATCTGAATAACGTTTAGCAAACCCGTGCCTACTAGCATCAACCAACATGTCCCTCCTCAATACGTGTGAGATGATCAACCGACCCAGAAGTGCTGACTACTTGCATTTAGTGTCTCTTGGTCCCATCATGCTCAAAAAGATAGTAGGGGGTGAACATCTTTTCCATTAAGATGAGGGAAAATTTCCAGTTAGTCAACCTGGTAACCCCTTGAAGTATTCGAGAACCCAATCTCCGGAGTTAACGTCAGAACCAATGGGAATACTTGTCACGATGTCAGCATATTACTCGTTGTTAGAGCTTGCGAGGTCTTTGAAATTTATTAGCATATTGTAATGGTAATACAAGAGGAGAATGGTTTTAATCAGTATCTCGACAAAGTCCTCAGCCCTACCACCTCTAGTCCCAAGGTCGCGATCAACATTTTTGACGTGGTATGGATCTGCATTGATAGGAGAGAGTGAACCAATCCATTTGACGAGACGGACTGATGAACAATAGCGCGACTATTTCGTAGACTTTGGGTCTTGGCATGGTCTGCCGTCATGTGCCAGCGAACTTTGAAATGACAATTGAGCTAGACATGTCCTTGCTCATGGCTGACCTGAACTTTCCTGTGTGGTATCCAACGGAAATCTACAAGGGGGTTTATCATCCTTTATCAAAGCTATATAGTCAAAATGATCATACCAAGTAAAGCTCGTATAACCTTGACCGCAACATCCGCGCGAAACATATGTCATGACACAGATCACCTCAGAAACAGTTTGGTTGGTGGTATCGAGTATCAACAAACTGTGGAAGACCTTACCAGGCCCGTCTAAGAGTCTATGAGATGGCGTTTTTGCCTCAGAGGAGAAATCATCCGGGTGCAAGGATACGGCTCCGTCAACTGCACGAGCATCACCAACAGTCAATGCAGAGATCCAACAAGAATTGTGCTTGGTAATGAACTCCTCGCCCCCCGGCACGCGGGGATGTGCGTTAGACACTTCTCACGTCAGCCCACCGTTGACAAGCAAAGTGGAACTATCAGCCTGCACTGGGGCAATGCTTGTATCGTAAGATGGCGCAACGTGTGTCTTCTTCATAGGGCAAATTATCCGATATGTCTATATATTGCACTGCCTCCGTGCTGCTTAGAGAAACAGACTACCGCCTAACAAATCACCAAGAAGATAAAGCTCACTTATCATCTTTTTCCAAGTCGTTTCGTGCTCCTTGAACCGCCCAAATCTTTAGAAGCTTTATGCTCCAAAGAACAATCAACTCACCAGACACCATGGCGCTCTACACTACTCTGCCAGACCACATCACTGAGGTGGACATCATTATCGTCGGAGGTAGGAAAGAAATTTCCATGGCGCATTTATCACTGTGTACTAATCGATTTTATAGGTGGAGCAGCTGGTTGTGTGGTTGCCGGGAGATTGACCGCGGCGAACCCAAACATCTCCATTCTCCTCATCGAACGAGGCACAAACAACGACCTCCCCTCCACCATCTACCCATCATTCGCCTTCAATAACCTCCTACCAGCCACTGGCACTGTCATGTTTCACAAGGGTCTCATTGAAGAACAACTGGGAAACCGGTCTATGACTATCCAATCTGGTAGCGTTCTGGGAGGTGGCTGCGCGACCAACATGATGATGTACAGTCGCCCTCACCAATCTGATCTAGATTCGTGGAATATGGACGGCTGGGCCGCCAAAGACATGATTCCATTTTTTGAGAAGGTACACATATCCGTTCCCCAGCAGCCGGCCCTATCGATGACCAGCTAACAGACGGTTCAGTTCGAATCTTATAGCGACGCGGGTAAGCAAACCCACGGCTATGAAGGCCCAATCGTGGTTTCCCGCGGACCCTTCGTCTCCCAGAGATTGGAGGATCAGTTAATTGAATCGGCGTCCAAGCTTGGAATCCCTGAGAAGCCAAATCTCCAAGACTTTGCTGGTGAGATTGGTGCCGCGCGCGCATACAAGTTCATTAGCCCAAGTGGAAGCCGATCTGATACCACCATCTATGTTCATTCGCTTAACGAAGCGCAGATCAGCCCTAACATGTATATTCTTACCGAGACCGAGGTGGAGCAGGTTCTGTTTGATGCAGAGAAGCGAGCCACGGGTGTTGAAACCAGGCCCAATTCTTCATTCAACACCGGAGAAATTCGGGTTGTCAAAGCTAGAAGACAGGTTGTGCTTTCCAGTGGCGCTTTTGGCACACCTGCTATCTTGGAGAGGTCAGGCGTAGGAAGCGCCGAGGTTTTGGCAAAGGCGGGTGTGCCCGTTGTTGCAACAGTTCCGGGAGTCGGGGTTGGCTATCAAGATCACCCTCTAGCCACATACCCCTACCGGACCAGCCTGAACCCCACCGAGACGCTCGACGACCTTGCCCAAGGCCGTGTAGACCCCGTCGAATTCATTACGAGCGGAGACAAGAGACTAGGGTGGAACACACAGGATTTCACTGCCAAGATCCGGCCTACTGATGAAGAGGCGGCAGCTATGGGGTCTGATTTTCTCGAGGCGTGGAATCGCGACTACAAGCCTGTTGCTGGCCGACCTGTCACAATCTTGTCCAGCATTGGAGTGTAATTGGTCCTTGCTTTAATCATGCTCTGCGGCCTTGCTAACCGTTTATTTTTAGTCTTACTTCTTTTGACGCAGGAATCACCGAGGGCCAGTACTTCTCCATGTCTTGCTTCATCCTCTATCCTTTGTCTCGTGGCCACGTCCACATCACTGGCAGAAGCATCGACGACCCCCTCGACTTTGTCACTGGGTTCTTCAAGGACCTTGTCGATGTCAAAAAGCACATATGGACATACAAGAGACAACGTGAGATTGTTCGCCGTCTGCCCGTTTATCGCGGCGAGGTGGCAGCTCTGCATCCCCCCTTCCCCAGTGACTCAGATGCCAGGGCCGTGGAACTGAACGAGCCCCTACCCAGCGACGTAGCCGACATTCAATACACTGCTGAGGATGACGCCATAATCGAGACCTGGTTGCGCGCACACGTCGGTACAACGTGGCACTCGTTGGGCACTTGCAAAATGGCCCCGAAGTGTGATGCGGGCGTCGTGAACAAGCGGTTAGATGTTTACGGAACCAAGTCACTCAAGGTAGCGGACCTGAGCATTGTACCAAAGAATGTCGGCGCAAACACAGCCTCTGTTGCTATGGCGATCGGTGAAAAGGCCGCGGCTATTATCGCAGCCGATCTAGACCTGAAGTTATGAATGAAACTAGAGGTCTGTTGTTGGGATGACTTCGCGTACGATTTAGTCGGATACTCTGAGTAGGGTGAGTTGCAAATACCTCTATTGCTTGGGTGTAGATTGAGGTTTTGGCACAAGGACTAGCTGAGGCTACATTGCTTCAGTTGCCGTCAATCTTACAGCCTTCTACCTACAATATCTCCTTTGACCTCCCCAGACGGGGTCTTATCTTTCTCAAAGATTGATATCTAGTAACACTTGTTGCAAAGCCAACTTGAGTCTGATATCGGTCAACTAAGTATATTTTATACTTGTCTGTGAGTTTGAATTGTTACCTAGTAGCTACTGGGTCGAGGATCCCGGTCCGTTGAGATGGAGTCTCACCAATCCGAGGGTGAGGCCAGAGAGCGCAAAGATATTATGTACGAGTGATGAGAAGGAAATGTCACATCTGTTTATACCAATATCTTGGCTATGGGGACGGACAGAGTGACCTTTTAAACGTTGGTCCTATAGCGTGTATATCGTCGCTTCGTTTCCGCAAGTATACTCTGACCGTAACGTCAAGCTTGGGATGGAGGTTGCGCATGTTCCTTGATTCTCACAGAATGATGAGCGATCACGTTCTTCAAGCTGCCCACCTGTCTCTCGGGCATATACAATATTGCTTATTCTTTGGACTTGTAGCGCACTCTCTTCCTTATTCAATATACTCTCCTGTTGTCTTTACTAAAATATCATACTCTCGCTCTTCATACGTCTCTACAAGCTCCAAACGCCCTACTCTTTTTGCTAACTTGGCACATAAACCACATAGAATCCCCTCCTCTTCGACCAGGCCTTCCATCACCAACAGGTCTAGACATTCCTCTGCCATTTCCAATGCCTCCAAGTCGTTTTTAGGCATCTCTGCAAATACAGGCCTCTCGCCCTTACTTTGATACAGGTCCAATATGCCACGAATTTGTGCTATTCGGCGTCTATATACGTCGCGCTCGGCGTTGTTACACGATGAGCATGTGCACCAGAACCCCCAGTTAGATAGTTCTTTCCTCCTGGCGTCGCGAGAACGCGCAACGTCCGTGTAAGAATCAGTGATTTCTTCGCCTTGTATGATGTCTCGAACGGCGAAAACTTGCATGGAGCTTGAGAGGTCATCGAAGACCCAAGCCGTGTTAGGCGTGCATGAGTGGTTTATGCGACAAAACGTAGTAAATAGCCCCGCTTGGAAACTGTCACATTTGAGACTCGCCGCGTTGGTGTAAAATTTGGCCAGTACAAGTGCGCAGTCGAGTGTCGAATTGGGACATGTCTGACCTTTCAAAAAAGAGAACTCTTGTAACTTTTTTGGATTGTGGTACAGATCCATGAGTCGATGCTGCATCGATCCGTCTAGCTGTCCAGCTTTCATGGTAACCCACGTTGATTCTGAGTACTGCTGCGTTTCATCATGTGAGACTGTGATGAGGGCTTTCTCTTGAACGATGCAAGTGCCAGCCGGGATATTCACTGCGGCAAAAAGGCCGTGGCCGTGGATTGACTCTTTCAGCGTATACCAGTGCTCCATGGTATCCGATTGGGCGATCTCGAAGTTTCCGTACAGGTTCCTGGATGACTTGGGTTACTCGGTCCTGGTGGTGTTGTATTTTTTTTTTTGAAGTGGGTCGGCGGGAATGCCGCCTCCCAATGAGTGAACTATGCAAAGTTCCAAGCTCGGTCCAAAGCTATGTCATCATGCCAGTCCCCTCACGCATGGCGGTGATCTGGTCAAGAGTAATGCTCTTTTCATGTCAACAGCGTCAGGATTTTGTGGGATGCCTGCTTGAACTGGGGGCTGTCTGGGGTGTTTGTTGCCTGGAGGAGCAGGGCCTACCAGATCCGGCAGGTGACGGCCACGTCTAGAATATGTTGTCTGGTAGCTTACAAAGTTCGTCGGATGCTGATAGGTCGACGTTATGAGACTGTCAGAAAGTTGGGACACATAAAGAATAGATGGGAGGACTGGTAGAGAGAGCTAGCTGCTAGACAACTCAAAGTTGACGGTGTACTTGAAGAATGTGCTGATCTCAGGCCAGTCATTTCGAAAGATTTGAGGTAGCACATTGACAGTATGATTGGGCGGGTTCCCTCAGATAGAGTACCATTATTCATGACAGATGCTACATCAGCCCGAAAAGTGTTCAACAGTAAATGTGTAAGTGGAAGATATAGCAGCCAATTTTGCGCGTCGAATCAAGCTCTCTAGAAGCGCCAAGAAGGTGCAGCCGCCGATACCAAGGTTTTAGGTTAGCGCAACCGTCATCACCCAACGTCAAACACAGTATACAACGTTACAATTGCCAAATTATCGGCTTTAGGCTTGTTCAGAAGTCTTGAACACGCTTAACCCCATCAATGCCAACAGGTATGGCAACAGCGTCGCCACTTTCACGCGCAGCGGCGATGTTGTCAGCCGATTCCAGAAACAGATCAAGCGCGACCAGCTCGACATTGACGTCCCCATTCCTACACCTTTTTCAGTATTGATGTTCACAGGGAATAGGAAGAATAATATAGATGGTGTAGAGAGCAGTCAGCACCTGCGTATATCCTTCAGGCCAGCGGGAATAAGGCAGATGAGTCGCTTCTAGGGGTTCGGGGAGGACAAACTCTACTCTATGGCTAAGGAAGTGGGAGTGTGTACGGTTATAAGTATACCTAGAGATATGTGCGGTTATTGATTAGACTCGAGGAATTTGCAGGCTACCGAATAGCAAATATTGGCCGTTTAGCTAGAACCACCGGTATAGCGAACCCGACACGCGCAGCACTTAGCCACGAAAGAGAAGAATAAGAAAATGAAGCCGCTTAGATGTAGCGCTTTGGTAGTGCTACTTAGCAAGCGGCTCTAGCAACCTCGGGGCGTGGTGTTAAGGCTCGGTTAGTTAGCTGGTGTTGTTGTCGTTGTTTCCCTGTTGCGAGGCTAACGAGGGGAGAAAAGCCATGGATCAGCCCAGTAGATTACAGTCGTCAAATCAGCGGTATGACTATTCTTGCTATTCTTGCCATTCTTGTTGCCACCGTTGGGGAAGCCTGAGGATCTACGGCCTTAACAAGGCGCTCTGTCTTCTTGATTTTGCGGAAAATTGTGACTCAACTTTTTCCGCTCAGCAGAAGAAGATCACGAGCTACTAGTATGATACCCAGACAAGTAGGGGGCAAAGCCAGCGTTAACGGCGGAGGTAGGTCTCATAGCACTCATACGCCTTTCAGAATTTACGAACTTAATCTGCAGTCATGAGAAGATTCGATCAAAGTCGCTGATAGGATGGGGGAACACGCTTTCAAGGAAATCCCCTACTATTATATTAATTTGAATGTTAAGAAGGTTGGGTAGCTTGAAACATCCATGTACCTACGCCCCCTCGTTGCAGACCACTTAGTCACGTGCACCTACTTTTCTGCATGATCTCCCAGCCACCACTGCCAGCCAAGGAAGACTTTACCTCCATAAATAGCAGTCCCCCCCCCCCCAACCAACAAGCACGTCACACTCATGGCTCTGTCCATCGGAGCTCTCTTCCCTCTGTGGCTGCGGCTTTGGCTCGGCAAACGGATATTCCGCCAGCTTGGCCCTACTACTGTCAGGGTAAGCTGGCATCGCGTCATCAAGGGACCATGCGAACCTCCCGAAGTAGAGGCAATGCAGTTCGTCGCCAAGCATACAACAGTTCCGGTGCCTAAGATTTACGCCATACATGTCGTTAAAAGGTCCATCTATATAGAAATGGCTTATGTTCGTGGCGACGACCTGGACAGCGTCTGGGACCACCTGTCAACAGACAACAGAGATACTATTTGCGCCGATATCAAGCAGCACATAACCAGTCTTCGCGACCTTCAGCCTCCAGAACATGGCTTGATTTGCTCAGCTCTTCAGAATCCCGCCTATGATGGCCGGATTGGAGCTCGATTTTTCGGACCTCTAAACCATGACGAGTTTCATTCTCTGGCACGAGGACACCTGATCATGGAGGACGTTGCGCCATTCCTGGGCCAGGAAGTAGCTCAGGTGCACACATCTCGCTATGAAAATCGTTTCACCCATGCAGACCTTGCCCCGAGAAATATCATAGTCAAAGGGGGACGTGTTGCTGCTATCCTTGATTGGGGGTTTTCTGGATGGTACCCAGAATACTGGGAGTTCACCAAGGCCCATTATAACTATTTCCCGGGTCAGGATTGGGAGGACTACCTTCGTTTGGCTCTCCCTTGCTACGAAACAGAGCTTATAGCGGAACGGACTCTCTGGACAAGACTTCCCGAACCGGGCACAACGACTACTTCGTATCGCAATGGGGTCCGCAACAGGCACGAGGGCTCAAATCCTTCAGCATTGTGGTTAAAGGCAAGAGGAGAACGTCGTCAAGACGACTTGTGGTCACTAGCCCTAAGATGAGATATTCAGCAGTGCATCGGGTTGAGTGGATGAAGACTTCTGACTCAACATTTCGATCTCAGCGCCCTCATTAACAACTGTGAGCCATGAGCGAGCTTTGCAAAGAGCTTGATCACGATTGCGATGCAACCAATATCGTGCCATGAACGAAACTCGGCGTTCGTTATGTGATGCCAGAACTAATACGGACTTCAAAAACCGAAGGGGTCCACGATATCGTTCAACTTTCCTGCTTAGCGTAACGTTTAAGGAACACATGGAACATGTGTATTTCATTAATGCGCGAATCCGCCTTACTTAGTTATTTGAGAGACGAGCGAAAGTACAGAACCTCATAGATCGAAAGGCTATCTTCTGAAGCTGTTTTCTCCCTTCTTTTTCTTCACTTTTCAACTATGGGCATAGCGTATCACCTTGGGGACTTCAAACATAACTAAACCACCTCTCCGTGAATATATCTCACTCCTTGACACTATACCGTACTACAGCTGGTTCCTTAGAACTCAGACCCTTCATCCTCTCGTCCGCGTAGGATAGAGCCCAATCTTTAAATTGCTCAATATCGAAATCCTCCGCCCATTTTTGCCTCTGGAGAGCCCAAACAGCATTTGCAGTCCATGTCACACAGCTCTGCTGCGGGTCCGTGTTTTTGACCGGTAAAGGAACTCTCGCAAAGAAATTCTCCAGCTGAGCAGTTGATGCGTTATCTGGGATCTCCCCAATTAAGATACGCCCAATCAGCTTAGTACTGATTAGAGGGTCGATGTATTCTTTAGTCCGGTACCACCAATCCATCTCGGGGTTGGTCATTCGGAACGTGACACGGTCGATTTCGGATGCGTCGGTCGCATCGTAGACATGACAGTCTCGTCCGTGGCTTTCTTCGGGCATCACGATGATACCCCAATGATAAGCCTCATATTTGAATATTTTCCGGGAATTTCCACGAGAGAGGTGATCTCGATGGTACAAAGCTACAGCAACCAATTGTGTCATAGTAACCCATTAGAAAGTAAAAAATAGCGAGCAAGGTCCTAAAATGCAACAATTTTCGATTAGCACCGTAGTCGCCGACTAAAGTACGATAAACTCACCAGTCCAGACAAGTGTATCCAAGAATGACTGGCGAACAAGGGAAGAGAAGAATTTACGAATGTTGATGCAAACCACAACCAGAATCATTCAACCAGTGGCATCAGGCTCCTCTTTATGCATGTGAGGAAAGTCCCAACTGGTCCATACTACGGCTAAGAATAATCCGAGAGCGAGCCAGCTTGGGGGTTTTATGTGATAGTCTGGCAAATCATCATTCTTGTTTTACCGCCAGCCCGCCTTGAATGCCCGGTGGGCTGAACAATTCGTCCCGTAAGCGCCGAGCCGCTTTTAGATAGCCAGGGGTGGAGCTGGGGTTCAGATAGCCGCCCAGTCATTAATAGAATGGACAATATTCATGGCTTCATCAGGCACGTACGTCTTTATTTACCCCTTTCCTCGTATCTAAGACGTTAACTGGCTGTGAAGCTCCCATGGGACCGATAAGAGCCTAGGCTGGAATCTCCAATTGTTACGTATGACTTTCTGGCCCCACACTCCTTAAGATGGTGAGTTCTCATCCTCATGGTGCCTGTTCATAACATCTTTAAGGCAACTTGGTCATATGAGGTAACTTAGATTTCCCCATAAACCGCGAACGAGAAAGCTAAACGAAGATTAGAGGACCAACGCGTTGCGCCCAAAGCGCTTACAGCACCTACCGCAGCGGCCCATGGGAATTGTTGCAGGTACTCAAAGTAGAGGAATGAGATAAAGATGTCTCATGTATTGGCTACATCTTTCGTTACGTATGGCCCTGGTTGAGACAGAACCTAGCCTCGCTACTTCTTGCAAGGGTTGAGGCAGGATAACACGTCAAGTCCATGAACGATTAGCCTTCAAACTCGCATCACCAATAGGTCCTAGGCGATGTGGGTCATCGTGGCAGCGTTGCTCGAGTCGGAACTTCTAATTGGCTCGACATGGAGAGCGGAGAGGGGGGCGCTTATCAGAATTATGCAGTCGCTCTGTATCCGTAGAGACTCGCGGCCTAGCTTACAAGGTGCTAGTCGAAGAATGTTCAGTGGCTAAAAATACAAACTTACTGTAGACGCTTAATCGGTGACTGTATTGGTTGGTTCTTTCACAAAAGGGGCAATAAGAAAGGGGTTGACCCATAAGCCCACGCTTTATGAAGCCTTCAGTCTGACCGGAACATAGAGCGCATCGAGGCTACCACGGCTCATTTTTCTTAATAGACAAGATACCTACCTATTCCATGGTTTTCTCTATTATATCACAAGCCTCTCAAAGTAGAACTTTCAACCTGGTTTTTTCTACATGTCCCATCAATTTGGACGGTGCAGGACAAACCCCAAAGCATACTGAAAGCTTTATTTGGAGCAAGGGCTGTGGGCTATTGCAATCACAGTAAACGGTACAGCCTAAAAGGAAAATGGAAAAAGTCGTGGCAGCGATGTCTGGAGTCTTTCGTGGCTCTATTAATATATATTCCCATCCCCTCGTTTGATACAAATAAGGTAGATTAAGTAATCGCTCCGAACCTGAGCTCAAAGACGTCAAAAAGTGACTGCACCTGAACGTTCCATATCCGTCAAAGGCAACTACATGAGGCACGCCCATCCTACACTGTCCATATTTTCTATCATATAGTGAATGGACGTATTCCTTCAAATTTCACAATTGCCATACGGGGAACTTGATATCTTCGGAGCTTGACTTATCCAAATCCGTTCCTTGCTAACTCAGCCTCTCGGGGACAAGCTCAGATAGCTTCAGCCACAGCTCAGGGCTGCTTGATCAAAGCTCAAACTGCTTTGCTAGATTTCCAGTTTTAAAAGCAGAAATGGTCCCTGGTGGCATCACTTCTTATCGCGTACTCTTTGCTAGCCTAGCTGCGGATAAGTGTTTGCATTGCGTTACATCAAGTGCTGGGGCTACTTCAACTGACTCGTCACTGGTCAGTCATAAGCTACAACGAATCAAACTTCAAGTTCTCCATGCCCTATCATATATGTTAACTATGGGCTGAGCTGCCCACGGTTTTTTAACGTGTGAGTTTAGCGCGGCGCTAGTAAGACATGGGTCAGCCTACGGTTTCTAGC